>JAZKJV010008659.1:0-446178 GCA_037367405.1 Ottelia alismoides | reverse complement strand
TAAGTATAGGTGAAGTCTACTTATATATACTTATATAATACAAGTACCTGTATATTTAAGTATACAGTTTAACTCGAGAAAATACAATAAAAATACCTAAATATATATTTAAATGAGTTAAAAATGTATAAATTATGTGTATAAAATAATAAATTTAAAATACAAAAAATGCATTATATATAGGTAAATATACCTATATTTATACATGTAAAAATTAACACCTAATAAATTAGCTTGTAAAAAGAAATAAAAATTACAATGAAATAATGTATAAAATAATAAACGATTTTCATGTTTTGACAAAAATTGATAAAATCATCTATTATTTTGAAGTTATATAATAAATGATTAATTCCTTATTTGTCGCCTAGCATCATGTGTGGACCAATGGGATACCAATCCTGGTTGACCTCGGTCAACTGTCTGGCTATCCTAGGTCTGTGTCGGTCAAGCGCTACACCTCCTTCTTTCTCGATTTCCACCTTTTGATTCTTTCACTCTTTCAGCTCGATTCCTCTTTGACTTTTTCATCTCGATCGAAGCTCCTTCGCGCGCACTCCTTTCCCTGATTGATGGACCTTCAAATGGAGCTATGTCTTTAGTCAAACCAACCCCTGTACATAAACAGCCCCTCGCCCTACATTTTTCAACTTGGTCTGTTTCTCTTCATTCAAACTCTCATGTACTTAGCCAAACGCATCGAGCAAGTTGGCAGCAAGCTCCGTGTCAATTTGCAGCGTACAAGGGCATAAGAATCGCGGTCCAGCCATCGTCGGAGCTCCGCCTCCATGTGGTTTCGAGCTTCTTGTCCTCAGGCGGGTTCGAGCTCACTTTACTTTCTTTTTAGGTAGATTTTAGTCGTAGTTTTCATTTCCTGCTCTTATTTTAAGTTTTAATCAGTTGCATTGGCATAGAATAAGATTTTCGTTTGCTAAGCTCTCGAGCTCGGACCATTGTTTCTCCATCGTCCAGCCTTGTTCCGCCTTGCATGATCGCTCCACTTCCATCTCCTTTCACTTATCCACCTTTCGATCCATGCAGGACCCCTCGATCTTCTCCATATCGAGATATTGAGGTCTCTGCCGCCGCCTTCCATCGGAGAGCATCGTCCCGCTTCACCCCACATCCATTTGATGTCGAACAAGGTCGAGGTAGTTTGCCCTCAACATCTAACTTCTTCTGTGCAGGTCAGAACCTTCGCTAGATTTGGACATGGATGAGGTTCCCATGTGCCTTCTTCTTCGTTGAGCTACCAGGACCCCTCTAATGGGTCCCGGTCGATTTTGAAGCCGCCAACAGCTGCGTATCATTCCAAAAAAGCTCACGAGCATCTCAGTAGCGAGGGGGAGGACGGAAGAGAAGAATCGGTCGATCGAAGTGGCCCCATTTAACAGTTCATCCATGTTCTTCCAGGCTATCTCACGGTCGTCCGGTCAGGAGCTGACGCCGGGTGGTTCAGCTACCATAGGATGAAGTAGTGTCACAGTCGTTCGATCCATCAGAGGGATCTAATCTCAGCCATTCAGTGTGAACCAATATCGTCACATCCTAGTCATCCACAAGACAAGTGAGTGCACATCAGTCATCAATCAGCGCCTTAGGGGGTATTTTGCACATTCCTCCCCTGATTTTTGTATTTTATTTTTAGTCCACACACATTCATTTGCAGTTCATTTATTTCTGCAAATATTTGTATTTTGAACCCCATACTTGTTTTATTTGCATTTGGGTCTAGTCCACATCACCTCAAGTGCATGTGCGCGTAAGGGGACTGGACATTTTGCACCTAAACCCTTTTGGGTTTCTGTATTTCTAATTTAGTCTATTAATTTAAATATCCAGTGTAATACTTTTGGAAAAAAAAGACGAGCAGGGCTTGTAACTTTTTAGATATTGAACAAATACCACTACCAGTGTGTTTTATACTAAAAAATCTGAGCATTTTAAATGTTTGGCCCTATACTTTCGCATGGTGTTCTGGATTGCATAAATACTTCTGGGAAATTACAAAAACGCCCCTACCCCCAACATTGTATTTTCTTTTTATTGTTTTTATTAACTATCTGTTATGCTCTAAAAATCTCAGGCGCGTTAAATATTATTCTACCACGTATAATTTTATTAAGGTGTTTATCTTTATTTTCTACTTATTAAAATTCAAAATTGGGGCATTTATTCCCTGATTGCTTTTAAAAATACAAGAAATATAAAGTCACTTCAAAAATATAATAAACATAGTATCTATGTTATTGTATTCTGTAACTACATGCCAAAAATCGCTAAAATTTACAAAAGAAAAACACTAAAATACTAAAAACCTCAAAATATTATAAAAATTAGTAAAAATTTATATAAAAATCAAAAAATATTTTTTCCTGAATTTTATTAATATTATATAGTAAATATAAACAATAGTTTTGTAAAATTTTGAGATATTTATCTATTTTTAAATTTGAAAATAAAAATTCGATCTATTAGTATAAGTCACTATTTTGACATTTTTTAATCCATTAAAAATCCAAAAAATGATAAAAATTATAAGAAAATTAACATGAATGGTGCAAGATATAAAAACACAAAAATACTTTATTATGTAACTTTTGAGTATTTATAGCTATATCTATAAACATAGATGCCTAAATCCTCTATATATCGCTATATATACTTCTATAATAATAATAATTGTTGTTATTGAGGATACCTATAAATTTATTTAATATCTTTAAAAAAATAAAAAGGACTATATTGAATTGTATTTTCTTGATTTTGTACATTTATTATATATTTTTATCATATATAGTTATTGTATTGTACATATTACCTATATATATATCTATATATACTTAATACATAATGAAAAGAAAAAAGGGAAATGAAAACATAAAAATATAAAAAGAAAAAAAAATAAAAACATAAAAATACAGATTAAAATCTCAAAAAAATATAAAATGGTAAAAACCCACAAAAATAAAATGAAAAGACAATAGAAGGAAACTTTGGATTCTCAATTATCATGTTTGCTCCCTGAGTTCGACACTCTGCATACTTACACCTATACACACCTTTTGTGGAGTTACAATATATTTTTATATCCACACACATATTGCATTGCTTTATCACTATCTGTGGGTTAATTGTTGTCTGAATCTGGGGCTCTTGTTCGGTTGCCACAGCGAGGTGTTCTCGCCTTGTGTAGAACATCAGACTGACGGAAACCCCTGGCTCAACATGTTTCCATTTACCAATGGACGCCGTATTTGAATAACTTGTAGATTACAACTAGTTGCTCGAACATCTAGGCAACTACTGATGGTCACCCTTTACCACTGGCTGGTTAGGACGGGGACCAACTATAGAGTAGTGACGACTAGCCAGTTGCCAGTGATTGTTATGTTGGAGGAACTACTCGATTATCAGTAGACTATTAATGGTTGGTCGACTATCATCAATCACACATTGCAATTGAGTAGTTTTATTGAGGATATGATCAATACAAATGTTGTTATATCAAAGCAATTGGACGATATCAATGGTTGCTCGAGGGCTTGTTAAGCACTCGCAATCACCCTTTATCTTTCGAGCAATGGGGTCAGTGACCGCCCAATTATCGCTTGATCGGAATAGGTCAATTATCAATTACCATTGTGTTTAAGAAACTAGTATATTATGGGCGGTGTCTTAACGACTGGTCTTTACTATTGGTTGCCCTTAGCAATTGAGAAATCGAGTCGAGGCCTAACTATAACTCATGGTTGTTCAATCAATAAAAAATGTCATATTTGAGCAACCGGTTGATTACAAATGCTTGCTTGGGCAATTGATCGACCATCAACGATCACCATATTGCAACTTAGCAGTCGATCAAGCATCCAACTATAGCTAAGCTATGGTTGGCCAATTACCATTTGTTGATAAGTTCGAACAAATGATCCGCTACCAACAATTTTGTGATCAATTAATCAACTACCATTGGTCGCCTTTTGCCTTTGAGCAGTTGGGATAGGTCCAATAATAACTTGGTTGTAGTTATTCAATAATCAATGAATGCTATATTCAAGCAATTGATTGATTACAAGTGGTTACATAAGAGACTGATCAACTAAATACTAAATTGAGTTGTTGGATCATGGCCCAACTACCACTGATTCATTAATGATCAATTACCAGTGTCACTATGTTCAAGCAACTAATAAGTTATAAGCGAATGCTCGTCCCACTAATTGACCATCATCGGCCATCCTTTTCCATTGGGGAATTGACCGAGCCAAACTATAACTCAACAATACATGGTCAGTTGCTAATAATGCCATGTTAAAGCAACTTGTCAAAAACCAACATTTGGTCTAGTGACTAGTTAACTACTAACGGATGTCCTTTGCCACTGAGAAATCATGTGGGGGTCTAATTATATATCAATTACATGATGCCAATTACATACGATCGTTATGTTCAAGTGGATGGTTGATTATAAGGGGTTGCTCAAGCAACTAGTTGACCACCGGCAGTTACCATTTATCGTCGAGCAGTTGGGCCAAGGACCTACTCTCGAACATAGTTGGCCAATTACCATCATCCATTATTTACACCGTTTTGGTTGATCTTACTCGCTTTTATATCAGGATGTGCATCAAGTTACCCTTGTCTTATAATGCTCTTTGTCATGTGGCAGTTATCCCATCATAGGTGTTTTGTTATTCTTATGAGCACGTGATTGATTTTTACGATGCTCGAGGTACAATTAGGGCATGTGAAGGTATCAAATAGTGGGGAATCTACCACACCCCTCATATCTCTACCCTTATCCATCTCGTGCATGCCGATCATCTCTTTCATTTTTGTCTTTTAGCACTCACGTTCTTCCAACACCCTCGACGACCTTCTCAAATGGTACGTGTGATCACATTGAAGATTGTTTCATCCATTATCCTTCTCTGTGTCCCATATGATTGTGTAACACCCCATTGTTTCTTTTTGGTTGATTTGTGTACTATGGAGCATGGCCTTCGTAATTTTGTCATGCTTCCTTTGTGAATCACATATTCATTTTAAAATTCTTTCATTTTATTGAGAATCATTTACAAAATACGTGTAATATGTGCTCGCTCTTATCATATGATTGTGTAACACCCTACTTGGATGCGAGTGGTTAGGCCTTCGGTGAACGTATGTACTACCCACCCATGATATGAGGTAAACTGGTTATCCATCATTTATTCTTTTGTTTCGTTATTTCAAGTATCATTTTGTTCGTCACTTTATAAGAGAAAAATCTATCAAAATTTTCCTTGAAATATTACCTCGTGTAAGAGAAAACTCTGCCAAAACAAATCCTAGAAATATCACTCGATATAAGGGGAAACTCTTCTAAAATTATGAGAGATTATGTTCTCTGTGTTCCTCATGTTCTTCGCTTGTTCTTCGCGTTCTTCATGTGTTCTTCGCGTTCTTGATGCAAAAATAGATTTCAATCATTTCAGGAATCATTAATCATCTTATTTGAAAAATTAATCGATGTAGGTTGTAGTATACATGAAAGCTAACACGTTAGATAATGAAACCATGCCTCTTAGTGTTGATTTTTCGATTGAATTTGGATAAAATTAATATTTTTTGTGTTCTTTATTTTGAAGAACATTCATGTACTTGTTCCTCGATTTACTCTAAACTAAATGCTAAAATATAGTTTGTGAAATGAATCATCCTCGAAGTTGTTGCGATAATTGTGCAATATTATACACAAAACTACCTATAATGTTATATGGCCTAAATAAGATCTGCTTGTAATTTTTGTACTATCTTTTTTATGATAAGGACGACTTGGAGTAGATATTAAATGTCATGCATGCAACTTGTATATTTGTCAGGAGAACATCCATATTGGTAGGCCATGCCTAGGTGGTACATGGTTTCTCCTATACGTTGAGACACGAAATAAATTATTTACAATATGTGATACTCGACCGCCATTAGACATGTTGACTTACCAAAGAAGTAATCATGCCATGTGGAGGCACGGGTGGTTTATTAGTGGCTAGGTCACGATAACATGTATTCAAAATCGATGGTGTGAAG
This sequence comes from Ottelia alismoides, assembly GCA_037367405.1. NCBI lineage: Eukaryota > Viridiplantae > Streptophyta > Magnoliopsida > Alismatales > Hydrocharitaceae > Ottelia > Ottelia alismoides. The sequence goes on along the minus strand of JAZKJV010008659.1, from coordinate 440,106 downwards.
GATTAAATGTTAGCATATCATTTTAAACTATGGGATCCTCGAGGTCAGTGCGCTTCCTTCTTCGATAGGTTGAGAGTTTGAAACCCTGGATAATGAGAAAATATTATCAGGTTAGCATTGGAAGATTGCTTGAGGCGATATGCGACAACATAAGCTCACCGTATCAATGCAATCTTGAATCCCAAAGTGTCCACAGCTCGAAATCCACGAGAAGTGAGGTAAACCACATGAATTGCAAATGCATGTAGATATGTGTAAATAGGAATAATTACCAAAAGCATGCATTGTGTAAAAACCTATAATTAGCATGTTTTTGTGCAAAAATAAAAGAATAAAGATTAAAAAGAAAAAGAGGGAAATATTTAGAATAAATATTGAGCAACCTAACCCAAGGGAGGGCTCAGCATGGGCCTGACCGCATAAAAGCCAAAGTAGAGGGAGATAGGGGCTCTTGTGTATATATTTATGTAAATAAATAAAAATATTTTTCCTCACCAAAAATTTGCTTGTAAATACTTGTATATATTTATAAAAATAAAAAACAAAATAAAAAGTTAAAAATCCAAAAAGATCAAAAATACCTCCTTTCATCATGTACATAAACCACACCTATCTATTTATTTAGCTTTGCAAATAAATAAAAAGTAATTTTTGTAAATAGTCTATGTTATATATTGTAAATAAATAAAATAAGAACAATTAAAAATCAAAACAAAATAAAAATAGAAAAATCAAAAATACAAAAATACATTGTGCATATACCATGTACATAGCTATTTATTTTACCTAAGTATATGAATAATAAAAATAAAATAAAAATACCTTTTTATTCCGTATTTTATTCTATAAATAAATAAAATATAAAATGGGAATAAAATTGTATAAAAATAATATATAAAAATCAAAAATCAAAACCCTATATATATTGTATATACCTACATCTAGTACATATTATGTATATAGCCTATTTTTATTTCCAAAAATTAATTAAAAATCACCAAAAAATAGAAAAAGATAAAATAAAAATAATTCATGTTTTAAGTTTTTGAAAATCAGCCATTTGCTACCTTATTTTTGAGCTTCAAAGTTTTGCCACGTGGCCTGATCTCATTGGGTCCTGGCGATGTTGACCGCCCGGTCAACTAGCCCCCCCACGACCACTTCTCACAGGTTCGAGCTTCGGACCCAACTTCTCGGATTTTTCCCCGCTCAACCCGATTGCCTATCACCCAAACCCCGGCTCCGTTTTGAACCTCCCACATCCGACACCCTCGCCGGGCATCAACCTTGGGATCCGCGCGCCACCATGACCCTACCCGAGCCTTCCCTCTCGGATCCTTCCAGCATACATAAGCGAGCTCCGCCACCCATTTTCTCCATCTTTGGCCATTTGCTTCGTTCTCCAGTGAGCTCCAGAGAGAGAGTGAGGTGACAGCTCGCATTCCCGACCTGTTGCAGCGAGGAGAGCCGGCGAATCCATCGATCCGGCGACGTAGCCGCCGTAGCTTCGCCACCTGAGCGAGCTTCGAGCCTCGGGCCGAGACGACCCTCGAGGCGACGACCAGGAGCACCCCCTGCTCTTCCCCAGTCTCATCGATCATCCAGGTAGCCCCTTAGCTTAGCTATTTCGTTCGATTTCAGCTTTCCCCCAAATCGCTTCGTCATCGTATTTCTTCGATTCACCCCGGTTCCGACCACCATCCGACCATCGGACCCGACCTTCACGTTCGCCTTCCTCCGCCGTACGTTCTCCACCCACTCACGCAACCCAGCTCGCACAAGAGCTGGGAACCGGGCTCCTCCGTCTTCCACCTTCGCCGGAGCCCGCCGCTCCGACGCACCAGCCACTTTCACAACGCCTAACCGGGTCGAGGCAATTTGCCCTCGACCCGCGAGTCTTTTGGTGCACTTTGCAGGGCAGGACGAGGGCCATCTGAGGCTCTCCGTCATTCAGCCAGAAGACCAGCTCCGTCGACCTCGCCTGAGCTCCTCCGAGCTTGGGCCGATCATCGGAGCATCGCAGCGGACGCAGGAGCACTCCAGCATTCTTCTCCGACCTCCAGAGTGCTCCAAGGAGGAGCGCAGCGCACGTACGAGCCCAGCGAAGCTCGCCGGAGCCTTGTTCTTCCAGCATCTTCCAGCGCCGTCGATCTCCACCCCTCGATCCAGTTCTAATCTGGGTCGTCCATCCCTGGAGCAGCCGGCACCGTCAGATCTGAGGAGACGTCATCTGGGGCGCCCACCAGCCCCAGCCTTCCGATCAGCCACATGGAGCGCATCCAACGACCCCGCTTAATAAAGGGTAATTTACCCTTAGGCCCTTATCTTTGTTTTATTTCGTTTGAGTCCTGTAAATATTAAAGTAGTTATTTAGTTTTAGGTTTAATTGCATAGAGGACCCTGAGCTTTAGATATTTGCATTTATACCCCTGCTTGTTGTGAGCCACGTGCGTCGTCACGTGTTATTTTGGTGTATTTCCAGTGTATGCCCTTGTAGTTCTAGTTGTTATGAAATGAATGAAACTTTTTAGTTAATTGCATTTATACCCCTGTGCGTGGTTTATTTCCGTATGTGCGATATTTTTTGGGTTATTTGCAACTAAGGCCCCTGGACTTTTGGTACGTGTTACCAATAAGTCCTCGGGACTTATTTTCCTTACATTTAGGTCCCTGAGTGCCCCAGGCACGCGCGTGGCGCGTGTTTTGCTGGGTTAATTGCACCGGGACCCCCAGAACTTTGGGTATTTGCATTCCAGTCCCTGTGCACAGTACCCTTTTGTTATTTTTGAATAAAATATCAAATCACCTCCACATCTAATGAGAATTTGACACATGGCTCCTGCCATGGTGTAGGATTTTCAAGGATTTTTGAGGACATTTTTGATTTTGTTTGCTATTTTTAAAAATTCAAAAACCTTTATTTTCGTTACTGTCTAGATTGAAAAATCACAAAAAAATATAAAAATTTCCCTAAAAATTCTATAAAAATTAGTTAATGTTTAGTTTAGTTTGCTTGATTTTCTAGCCAATTTTGGCTATTTTTCATTCTTAAAAACCTTAAAAACTTAAAAATACCAAAAAACCCATAAAAATTCTAGTAAATAAATTAAAAATCCAAAAATAATAAATTTAGTACCTAAATTTTCCTTATTTTATCTATTTTACAGGAAAATTACCTCCAGGCCATTTTGAGGCCCTTAGGTATTTTATCTAGGGCTTCTGGGCTCGGCTGGACAGTACCCCTTGTTTTTGCTACTGTTTGATTTTTAGAAAATAAAATAAATATCAGAAAATTATCGAAAATTCACCAAAAACATAAAAAAATATAAAACACATTAAAACATTTTTGTTTTAATTTTTGGTTGACTTTTGTTGCTTTAAATAAATTGATAAAGTGTGCTTGTATTTGTTTTTCTTAATTTCTTAATCAATTAAAAATCCAAAAAAAAATAAAAATAATTAAAAACCACTAAAGAGATTTTGTTTCTTTATTTTATTTGTTTTTACTACTTCGTAGGCCTTCGGCCAATCCGTGCTCCTTGAGTTCGACCCTGGGAGCTATACCAGGTTAATCACATAGCAGGACCGCTTCTTTGTTTTGACTGATTTTATTTTTCGCGAGTGGTTCATTTTCTTGATGGACACATCCGAGTGATTGAGGTCTCAACGACCGTCGATTCAGTACCTTTACCTTAGTCTCTCGGGGGATTTCTGTGCCATCAGAATGGCGCCGTTGCCGGGGAGCACGGCTTAGTAGTTGATTTTCTTTTCGTTTTTATTTTTGCGGCTTTTCGCGGCTCTTTCGGAGCTCGCGGCTTTTCACGGTTTTTGTTCATATTTTACTTTTGTTTTTGTTGTGTTTTGTTTTATTTTATTTTTCTTTTATTTTTGATTTTATTTTTATTTTGTGTGTTTATTTTATTTTACATTTTTGCATATATACCCTTTTATTTTCATTTTCATTTCTTTTTCCTTTATTATTATTTGATTATTGGTTCTGACTACTCTGTTTTCTCTTGCGAGGGCCCGAGGACCGAGGCGGCTACTCTCGAGAAGCCGAAGCAACCGCGGGATTCGGAGGCGGCTCTTTTCTTCGCGGAGCCGCAGGAGAGAGTGAGAGAGAGTTGAGTGGGTGAGGATTAGAGTAGATTTTTATTTTTATTCATTATTATTGTAATAATACAGGACACTCTTGGATACTTGGACTCTTCTGCCGTAGCGGGTCTGTTTCGCCGAGCACCGGTGTGCTCGGGGGACCCTTAGGACTTGCGCGGTTTTTCGTGGTTTTATTTTATTTTCTTTCTGCCTTTTCCGGTGTTTACGCGGTTTTTGCTCGAGCCCCTACACTTAGGAATTTCTGGTGAATGTGTCGTAATTAGTAGGATCCACACACCTAACTGCTTATCTGTTCCCATAGATCGTTAATTGGACCTACTTAAAAATCACTAATAAAAATAACCGACTCATTTGCCTTCGTAGCCTACGTGCCGCAGCCCGTCCTGTAAAGCGCTTTCTCCTACCCCCGATTTGTCGGACAGAGGAGGGACGGGCCAAGACCGGACTCTTTGGCTTGGAGGTCGGTGACCGGTTAGACGGTTCTTCGCTAGAAACTGCTCATCTAGGACTCGGCTTTCCCATTGCATCATTTAGGTAGTTTCCTTTCTGTCTTTACATTTATGTGCGGATCATATTGCATGTAGAGTGCTGGAGACAGGTACGCATTTCTTACTCAGCATGCATCATTGATTTATCGCGCATCGGCTTTTTCGTCTTCTCCCCCCTGTTTTGGACTTAATAATCAGGAGAACCGAAAAATTCGTTAGGACGTTTGTTGTTATTTGAAAAAGACTAAAAAGAGAAACCATAAAATTGGGACTGGCTAATACTATTAATCTTAAAATCCGCTCACCCAAAAAATTTTTTGTCTTGCGGAGAGCAACCCCCTCATTGTATGGTTTGGATGCGCGAGAGAGTGACCCGCACCCTAGGTAGAGCCCCCCGGTGCTAGTCCCGACTGATTACCGACTTTTCCGTGCGGGCCAGTCGATTGGGTTAGCATCGGATATCCTAACAGGTCACGTAAGCGCTCTGATATTTTGTGTGTTCACCAAATAAAATTGACAAGATAATTTGACCGAACTTTTACGGTCTTCAGCTCGCGTTGCGTTGGTGAACCGGGGGTTTGTTTGTGATCATAGTTTCTCCAGATCTCATCCGCACTACTCGCCAGATCAAGATGATGGTAGACGGTCTCTTAGGCAGCCTCTGGCTGCACCGCTTTCGGGCACGTCCACCTCATCATCTAGGTTGGCTCGCGAGAGCTCAGACCCGCTCTCCGAGCCCGAGTACGACTCCACCCTGTTCCCCCTCGACCCCCTTTCTGTTCTGCCTGAGAGACACGAGCCTGAGGAGAGACTGATTGATTTGACAGCACCTGAGTTGGGCTCGTTTGATTTTGCAGACGTCATGGCCGGAGCCGGCAGTTCAGATGATCACTCCCGTCAGCCCGAGCATTTTGTACTAGACCAGGGAGCGATCAACTCCACCCTGATCGCATCACTTGAGACAGTCCAGCAGCAGTTACGTGATCAGGGAGCATTCATGATAGAGATGAGGCGAGAGTTGGAGAGGCTCAGAGCAGAGCGAGACCAGCAGAGCGAGCTTGAGGAGTACCTGATGTAGAGGCACGAGCCGCAGCCGCAGCAACAGCCGCAGCCGCCGCAGCGGGAGGTGCTGCAGCAGGAGGACCACCACGACCGATGCGGGAGTTGCACAACCCCAGATCGACACTCATGCATCATTGGGTAGTAGTGCCGGCGATCGTGGGGGACTTCAAGTTCCCCCCGAACACTTTGCAGTTACTGCCCCGTTTCCACGGACTTGCCACTGAGGAGCCCCACCTCCACCTCCAGGAGTTTCTTATGATCTGCAGCACTGTCCACGATCGCCATGTGGACCAGGACACGATCCGGATGATAGCCTTCCCGTTTTCACTGGCAGATAGAGCAGCCACCTGGCTGAAGCATCTCAGGAGGTTTGTCTACACCTGGGAGCAGCTCCGCACCGAGTACTTGAACAAGTACTATCCACTCGGGCGGACGAATGCAGCGAGGGCCTTGATCAGGAACTTCTCCATGTTCCCCAACGAGCAGTTTCACGAGGCATGGGAGAGGTTTCGAGAGCTCTTAGACCGATGCCCGCACCACGACATCTCCAAGCCGAACCTAGTTCAGAGCTTTTTCAGCGGGTTGACGCCAGAGCTTCAGGGTCTGGTGAACGCTTCTTGCGGCGGGTCCTACTTTGCCAAGGACCACGACCAGGTCTGGGCCATCTACGAGGAGATGGCCGAGAACTACATGGTGATGTCCCAGACCAGGTTGTATACTCAGAGACCCCAGCCACAGCAGCCAGGACCCGTGCAGTACCAACAGATAGCACGGGTCGATGCAGGTCCATCCAGTTCGTCCGCAGCCGCAGCAGCACAGGCAGAGTCGACAGCTGCGGACATGGGCATTATCAGCGAGAAGTTGGACCGCATGGAGCTGATTGAGAAGAAGCAGTGTCAGAGCATCACTCAGATGGAACAGATGGCACAGGTTCTGAGCGACATGAAGACACAGCTCATGTGTCTCCAGGAGGCACAGACGGCTTCTCAGCCCCGTCTTCAGTCGCGAGGCGACTCCGGCAGCAGCAGCAGCTCGTCCCAACGCTCCAGCACCCCTGTGCAGCCTAGACAGGTTCACCTTGTACAGGCGGAGCCGTACCAGCAGCCGCAGTCCACCTACCAGTCCCCACCATCTCAGAGATGCAGATGGTGGTTTAACAGCCGGACCAGCCTCTGGCAGTACTCCCGCCAGCCCCCTATGATGTCGAGCCGTTGATGGATGTCAACGGAATTTGGTATGACCGCCCCCAGCCTGGGATCCGACGAGACCATCCCGGATTCGGGTGGGGGAGTGGTGGTGCCCAGCCCCAGCAGCAGCCGTCAGGACAGGGAGGGCAGTACTCCCAGCAGAGAGATCACCAGCCGCAGCTGCAACCCCCAGCATATCAGCAGCACCAGCCATCATCCTTCGGTCCTCGTCCCTATCAGCAGCAGGGACAGTCGTGGAGACGTGAGCAGCAGGCTCACCCAGTTCAGCAGCAGCACCCTTCCTCATACCCCTCTTACCACCAGCAGCAGTTCCAGCAGCCTCACCCCCAGAGAGGCTACCCGTCGGGCTCCCACGAGAGCCCCGCTTTGGATGACATTGCCTGCCTCCTCACGGACCAGCAGGCCACATTCAGACGGGAGATGGACGAGTCCTGCCAGGAGATGCGGGACTTGGTGAGAGGGAAGGCCGCCATTCCAGCCCAGATTGAGCCGAATCCGAATAACCTCAAGAGGAAATCTGAGCAGGTAGTATACACTGAGTTTGCCACTCCTAGTGACCCATTTGTTGATACATCTTCGGATCTATTTGATACTGATTTTGTCACACTTAGGAGCGGTAGGACCCCAGCAGGCGGCGGCGCCTCATCTGAGCTTCACCACGAGGATACTTCAGAGGCGCCACATGAGGAGGAGGAGAGCGGTACTGAGGCCACTCCAGATGATGACGGTGTTACTGAGGCCACCAAGGATGCTGATCCCACCGGCGGTACTGAGGCCGCCGCTTCACCAGATCGAGGAGGTGGTACTGACGCCACCAGGATAGCCGAGCCAGCCCGCGGTACTGAGGCCACGAGACGTCTACCAACAGCAGCAGCAGAGCCAGTCCATGGTGGTACTGAGGCCACCGGTGTTTGTGTTGAGAGAGATGTTGTCTTTCCTCTTTTGATGTATCTCAGGACTTTGGTTTGAATAAAGGAAAAGGTTTAGTTTCTTCTGGTCCCACTGTGGTGCATGATGTATGTGTGGATCCGGTCATCGAACCGTCTAGGCCTTTTCCTAGTCCTTCATCTGCGAAGGACCCTGTGATCCCCTTCCCTAGAGCACTTCAGATAGGGAAGGGGAAGAAAAAAGAAAATCCAAAAAAAAGAGAGCTTGAGGAGTTCAGTCAGAGCATGATCGACCGATTCCACATCCATCTGACCCTCCAGGAGGCTTTGCAGCACATCCCCCTTCTCCAGCGTTCTTTGAGAGACAGGACTACAGTTAGGAGGAGGAGGAGGAACCACACTTCAGAGATACATGTGCTGATGAAAGCCACGTGTTTTGCGATCCAGAACTGTCTGCCAGCCAAGAGGCCAGATTCAGGGGCCCCGTATGTCAAATGCCAGATTAGTGAGCAGAGGTTCGACCGTACTCTTCTAGATAGCGGATCGTCGATCAACCTTCTTCCGGCAGCCCTTCTCGACCGCTTCAAGTTGGGCACTCTTCGACAGAGCAGGACAGTCCTTCAGTTTGCTGATCGATCTGTCAAGAGGCCGAAGGGGTTGTTACGAGACGTTATCGTCACGATTCAGGGCCTGAAATTCCCCGTGGACTTTGTAGTGTTGGACATGGAGATCCCTGAGTCAGTGACCGATACCCCCATCATCCTTGGTCGTCCGTTCTTGGCCACAGCCAAGGCGGTGACTGATCATGATAGCGGGAAGGTGTACTTTCGTGTCGAGGGCGAAAGTATACAAATAGAGACGGTCGAGGACTACAGAGCTAGAGAGAGAGCCCGCTCAGATGCGAGTACAGATTCAGAGCAGCTGACAGACGCAGAGCCAGACATCCACCAGGACTGTGATTTTGTGATCACAGACGATGAGGCAGCTTGGGCAGATCCTGCAGCACAGACCATCCTCTCATATTTAGATATTGCTGATGCCGAGATGATAGCAGAGGAGAGTCTGGAGAGCACAGCCCTGGTTCAGGATACCACAGAGGCAGCAGAGCCGGTCCTTGATCGCTACACGGATTTCAGTGATGGTGGTGCTGAGGCTACCTTGCTTTACGGTGGTACTGATACCACCGCGGTTGATACAGATCCCTCGGATTCAGAGTCTGATTGGGCTGATTGTGATGATCAGATGCCAGACCTGATTCCACCTGAGCCTACAGATGAGGAGGAGGCAGATGCAGAGCAGACCAGAGACAGTGCAGTTGAGCAGCCTTCTTCCGATCCAGTTTGCGAGAGTTCGCTTCACTTCTCCCAGGCAGATTTGGCAGACTTAGCAGCATTCACTCAGTTTCTTCCGCAGCCCGATTTGCCAGCACCCAGCATTCCAGAGCTGAAGCCGCTCCCTACTTCGCTGAAGTATCGATTCCTTGCGGGCGAGCCAGAGATGTACCCAATCATCATCTCCGCCGAGTTGACTGGAGAGCAAGAATCCCGTTTGATGGGAGTTCTTGAAAAGAACCGCAAGGCGATCGGATGGAGCGTAGCAGATCTCCATGGGATTAGTCCATCAGTGTGCTCCCACCATATCTATCTCGAGGAGGGGGCGAAGCCGTCGCGTGAGTTCCAGCGGCGTCTGAACCCCAACCTGAGAGAGGTCGTGATGAAGGAAATATCGAAATGGTGGAGTGCAGATTTTATTTATCCCATTTCCGACTCCAAGTGGGTCAGCCCCTTGCATGTGGTACCCAAGAAGACGGGCATCACGACTGTGATCAGTGAGTCGGGAGAGGAGATTGCTACACGGGTACCCACCTCTTGGAGGGTCTGTGTTGACTACAGGAGACTCAACCAGGCCACCAAGAAGGACCATTTCCCCTTACCTTTTATTGATCAGATCATTGAGAGACTGGCAGGGAAGAGCCATTACTGCTTCCTGGATGGGTACTCGGGCTACAACCAAGTGTCCATCGCTCCTGAGGATCAGGAGAAGACCACCTTTACCTGTCCCTTCGGCACATATGCTTTTCGACGCATGTCATTCGGGCTATGCAATGCCCCTGTGACTTTTCAGAGGTGCATGCTGTCGATATTCTCGGACATGGTAGGGGAGTGTTTGGAGGTCTTCGTGGACGATTTCTCGGTCTACGGCGACGGATTCGATTCTTGTCTTGACTGCCTAGATCGAGTACTCCAGCGATGTATCGAGTATCATTTGGTTTTATCTTGGGAGAAGAGTCACTTTATGGTGACTCAAGGGACGGTACTTGGCCACATCATCTCCAACAGGGGCATGGAGGTTGATCCGGCCAAGGTTGATGTCATTAGGAAACTCGCACCGCCGTCTAATCTGAGGCAGCTACGGTCATTCCTGGGGCACGTTGGATTTTATAGGAGATTTATTCGGGATTTCAGCAGGATTGCCCGACCGTTGACTGACCTCTTGACGAAAGACACCGAGTTCCTTGTCGATGACAAGTGTCTTTCGTCGTTCGCGACTCTCCAGCAGTGTGTTATTGAGGCTCCTGTCCTCCAGCCGCCTGATTGGTCTCTCCCATTCGAGATCATTACGGATGCCTCCGATTTTGCCGTAGGGGCAGTGCTGGGACAGAGGAGGGATGGAGTACCATTTGCCATACACTACGCTAGCCGCACATTGGATTCCGCCCAGCGGAATTACACAGTCACAGAGAAGGATATGCTAGCCGTAGTGTTCGCCCTAGATAAGTTCAGATAGTATATCATTGGATCTAGAGTGACTTTGTTTACAGATCACACTGCCATCAGGTACCTCATGGCAAAGAAGGATGCCAAGGCCAGATTGACTAGATGGATCCTTCTACTCCAGGAGTTCGACATTGAGATCAAGGATAAGCCTGGAGTCAAGAATGTGGTGGCGGATCATCTCTCCCGACTAGAGCAGCCTGAGGATTCTGAGCAGATTGACCCTATTAGAGATACCTTCCCAGATGAGGCGATCCTTGCTATCGCCTCACTCCCATGGTACGCCGATATTGTGAACTTCCTCGTTGCTGGGAAAGTCCCACAAGATTGGCCCAGGCAGAGGCTTGAGACCTTCCTCGCGAAGGCCAAGTCCTACCATTGGGAGGATTCCATCCTTTACCACGAAGGAGGGGACAGCGTCTGGCGTCGGTGTATTCCTCAGGAGGAACACCATAGCGTCCTCACTTACTGCCACAAGCTTGAGGCAGGAGGACATCATTCTGGGAGGAGAGCGGCGCAGAAAGTGCTCCAATCCGGCTTGTGGTGGCCTACCCTCTTCAAGGACTCTGATGAGTTTGTGAAGAGGTGTACTGATTGTCAGAGGATGGGCACTTGTGGACAGCGTGATATGATGCCGATGCAGCCCATTCACTTCTGTGTGGTTTTTGACGCATGGGGCATCGATTTCATGGTTCATTCCCTAAGAGTCAGGGATTTGAGTACATTCTGTTGGCCGTTGATTATGTGAGTCGTTGGGTGGAGGCTATCCCCGCTCGAGCCGCTGATGCGAGGACCGTTTGCAGATTTTTTAGGAAGCACATCATCACGCGGTTCGGGGTTCCACGAGTTCTGATTTCTGATGGGGGATCTCACTTCATCAACGACCAGGTGAAGGCACTTGCTAGCGAGTTCGGCATAGACCATCGTGTTGCTACACCTTACCATCCACAGACGAATGGTCTAGCCGAAGTGTCAAATAGGGAGATCAAGACTATTCTGCAGAAAGTCGTCCGCCCTGACCGAAAGGATTGGTCACAGCTTTTGGACTCGGTCTTGTGGGCATATAGGACGTCTTTCAAGACACCTTTGGGCACATCTCCCTTTCGCCTCGTATATGGCAAGCCATGCCATTTACCTGTTGAGCTGAGACACAAGTCACTTTGGGCAGTTACAGATATTTTGATGGATCCAGATGGTATGTGAGACCAGAGGAGGGCAGAGCTAGCTGCCCTGGAGGAGCTTAGAGATGCAGCTTTCTCAAGCAGCCTATATTATAAGGAGAAAGTCAAGGAGTGGCATGATTCTCATATCAGCCACAAGCATTTTGAGATTGGACAGAGAGTATGGCTGTTTGACGTGAGGCTACAATTATTTCCAGGGAAGCTACAGAGCAAATGGAAGGGACCTTATCTGGTTAGAAAGGTACACGACAACGGTAGCATAGATATATCCGAGTTGTCTTCTGAGAGTACCTTTCGAGTGAACGGCCAGCGGCTCAAACCATTTCTAGATCATGAGTCGCGGGTCGTTGATCTTGCCCCTATTCATTTTGCGTGAGATGTGGTCTTTGACTCACATCTAATGCATCTCACGCCTGAGTTTCACTGATCTTCCGCCTTGTATAGATCCAGATGTCCATATCACCACATTCTTTAGTCCCACATCCCTTCCTTCATCTTGTGATTATGCTATACTTAGGGTGCACTTTATCCTAAGTATAGGGGGGATGTGAGGCCTTTCGGGTATTTCTTTTGTTTCTGTCTACCCCTGTTTTTGCTGCCTATACTTAGGGATATTTCACCCTAAGTATAGGGGGGGGTAGACCCTGTACATTCTGCACTCAGGTTTTCCCTGAGTATACAGCCTGCTATACTTAGGATTACTTGATCCTAAGTATAGGGGGGAGACCTGGGTCCCTCTTGACTTTTTATTTCTTTGTATATAGCCTTTCTTTTCACTTCCCTATACCTGGTACGAGTTATGTCTTCTTCATCGCTCTTGACTCTGAGGACATCGTTCGAGCTAAGTATAGGGGGGTGTGTATATATTTCATATATACTTTAGCCATAACTCGTACTTTGTGTGAGTGTGTTAATAAATAAAATGGCTAGTCTAAAAACCACAAAAATTAAAAATTTTCGTGTACATAATCTTCTTTTATTTGCACATACATAGCTAGTGTACAAATTATTTTTGTAAAAATGATTTCAAAAATCTTTTGTGTAAAGCTTGTGTAAATATTTTTATATCAAAATTATGTATATAGTACAAAATTTTTCCAAAATGTTTTGAAAATCAAAAAGTTTGCAAAAATCTTGTGTAAATGTGTGTAAATATCTTTTTGCAAAATTTGCACTTCATGCACCATCCATTCATGATTTCAAAACATTTTTCAAAAATTTTGCATGATTGTAAAATTTGTGTAAATAAGCATCTTTTTGTACATATGTATATAGTTTTTCTGGATGATAGTTGACATTTAAACTAGCCTGGAATCAAATTGAGAAATGGAGCTTGATTAAGATCTTAATCCACCTAATTTCTAAGAGGAACCTTATAGGACTTAGGTTTAAGGCTTTTCAGGTCCACGGTGACTTAATTCTTTGAGTCCACTAGGCTATGATCACATGTCATCTCAATGAGCCTAAGTAGAGCACTTAACAACAACACATGACTCATATAGATTATGGCTTTACTTGGACACCAACACTATGCACCGAGCTCTCTACAGATGAGGTGGTGAGTAGGCAGTCTTCCTTGACTTGGGGTAGCATATGAGGGTAGTACTTCTAGGCGGAACCTCTCTTCTTCTTATAGCGAAGGAAGTGCGTCTCAACTTGGTCTGGTTGCCATGAGGTCTAACGACGGGAGTTGTGGGTTGCAATAAAGCTTCAAAAGAGGGATAGTCTACTGGCTCAAGAGGAAAAACTCCTTGTATATATGCTGCACATGTATATATTGTACAGATGCACTTAAAAAAATGTGCAAAAAGAAAAGAACTCCAAAAAAGTGGTGGGTCTGAAAGAAAATGATAATCCCACCGGAGTATGTATATAGAGTGCAATAAGCAAAGCTTGGTTTCATGATCCACCTGTTGTAGCTTGCAGCAGGGAGACTTGGCTACACTGGTCAAGCTCCCAAGGGTACTTGGCTACACTGGCCTTGACCCATTCTCTTCTTCCCCCTCTTCTTGAGCCGGTTGAACTTGAACTTAGAAGGGAATACCCCGCTCCTCGAGGAAAGAGTAGCCAGATTGAGGTCATAGAGTTACCTTGTTAGGGAGGGTTGTCAAGTTGCCATCTCTGAGGTGGAGAGCTTAGACTTCACATTCACAGGACAAGAAAAGATTCATGGTCTTCAGGGTTTGTGATTGATGACTTGTTCTGATCTGGAGCATTGAGGAGTCTTGGTTATAGATTAGTGGAACTTAGAGGCTGTTAGGTTTTAAGCTTAAGTCTAAATAAGGTTCCGACACATTAATAATCCAAAGATCTGATCGAGCTCCATACCCTTTTTTAATGAAGGCAGGTTTAATAAACAACCTTGATCCATGTACATCCTCTTTTTCTTTTTCTTTCTTTCTTCTTCACTTCTTTTTCAAATAAGTGTTTGCTAAGGGAATAGCAAAGTTAAGTATAGGGGGGTGATGAATACCCATTCATCACTCTTTATTCTTATATTTTAGCTACAAAAACCTTTGCAAATGCATGTAGATATGTGTAAATAGGAATAATTACCAAAAACATGCATTGTGTAAAAACCTATAATTAGCATGTTTTTGTGCAAAAATAAAAGAATAAAGATTAAAAAGAAAAAGAGGGAAATATTTAGAATAAATATTGAGCAACCTAACCCAAGGGAGGGCTCAGCATGGGCCTGACCGCATAAAAGCCAAAGTAGAGGGAGATAGGGGCTCTTATGTATATATTTATGTAAATAAATAAAAATATTTTTCCTCACCAAATATTGCTTGTAAATACTTGTATATATTTATAAAAATATAAAAACAAAATAAAAAGTTAAAAATCCAAAAAGATAAAAAATACCTCCTTTCATCATGTACATAAACCACACCTATCTATTTATTTAGCTTTGCAAATAAATAAAAAGTAATTTTTGTAAATAGTCTATGTTATATATTATAAATAAATAAAATAATAACAATTAAAAATCAAAACAAAATAAAAATAGAAAAATCAAAAATACAAAAATACATTGTGCATATACCATGTACATAGCTATTTATTTTACCTAAGTATATGAATAATAAAAATAAAATAAAAATACCTTTTTATTCTGTATTTTATTCTACAAATAAATAAAATATAAAATGGGAATAAAATTGTATAAAAATAATATATAAAAATCAAAAATCAAAACCCTATATATATTGTATATACCTATATCTAGTACATATTATGTATATAGCCTCTTTTTATTTCCAAAAATTAATAAAAAATCACCAAAAAATAGAAAAATATAAAATAAAAATAATTCATGTTTTAAGTTTTTGCAAAATCGGCCATTTGCTATCTTATTTTTGAGCTTCAAAGTTTTGCCACGTGGCCTGATCTCATTGGGTCCTGGGGATGTTGACCGCCCGGTCAACTAGCCCCCCCCAGGACCACTTCTCACGGGTTCGAGCTTCGGACCCAACTTCTCGGATTTTTCCCCGCTCAAACCGATTGCCTATCACCCAAACCCCGGCTCCGTTTTGAACCTCCCACATCCGACACCCTCGCCGGGCATCAACCTCGGGATCCGCGCGCCACCACGACCCTACCCGAGCCTTCCCTCTCGGATCCTTCCAGCATACATAAGCGAGCTCCGCCACCCATTTTCTCCATCTTTGGCCATTTGCTTCGTTCTCCAGTGAGCTCCAGAGAAAGAGTGAGGTGACAGCTCGCATTCCCGACCTGTTGCAGCGAGGAGAGCCGGCGAATCCATCGATCTGGCGACGTAGCCGCCGTAGCTCCGCCACCTGAGCGAGCTTCGAGCCTCGGGCCGAGACGACCCTCGAGGCGACGACCAGGAGCACCCCCTGCTCTTCCCCAGTCTCATCGATCATCCAGGTAGCCCCTTAGCTTAGCTATTTCGTTCGATTTCAGCTTTCCCCCAAATCGCTTCGTCATCGTATTTCTTCGATTCACCCCGGTTCCGACCACCATCCGACCATCGGACCCGACCTTCACGTTCGCCTTCCTCCGCCGCACGTTCTCCACCCACTCACGCAACCCAGCTCGCACAGGAGCTGGGAACCGGGCTCCTCCGTCTTCCACCTTCGCCGGAGCCCGCCGCCCCGACGCACCAGCCACTTTCACGTCGCCTAACCGGGTCGAGGCAATTTGCCCTCGACCCGCGAGTCTTTTGGTGCACTTTGCAGGGCAAAACGAGGGCCATCTGAGGCTCTCCATCATTCAGCCAGAAGATCAGCTCCGTCGACCTCGCCTGAGCGTCTCCGAGCTTGGGCCGATCATCGGAGCATCGCAGCGGACGCAGGAGCACTCCAGCATTCTTCTCCGACCTCCAGAGTGCTCCAAGGAGGAGCGCAGCGCACGTACGAGCCCGACGAAGCTCGCCGGAGCCTTGTTCTTCCAGCATCTTCCAGCGCCGTCGATCTCCACCCCTCGCTCCAGTTCTAATCTGGGTCGTCCATCCCTGGAGCAGCCGGCACCGTCAGATCTGAGGAGACGTCATCTGGAGCGCCCACCAGCCCCAGCCTTCCGATCAGCCACGTGGAGCGCATCCAACGACCCCGCTTAATAAAGGTAATTTACCCTTAGGCCCTTATCTTTGTTTTATTTCGTTTGAGTCCTATAAATATTAAAGTAGTTATTTAGTTTTAGGTTTAATTGCATAGAGGACCCTGAGCTTTAGATATTTGCATTTATACCCCTGCCTGTTGTGAGCCACGTGCGTCGTCACGTGTTATTTTGGTGTATTTGCAGTCTATGCCCTTGTAGTTCTAGTTGTTATGAAATGAATGAAACTTTTTAGTTAATTGCATTTATACCCCTGTGCGTGGTTTATTTCCGCATGTGCGATATTTTTTGGGTTATTTGCAACTAAGGCCCCTGGACTTTTGGTACGTGTTACCAATAAGTCCTCGGGACTTATTTTCCTTACATTTAGGTCCCTGAGTGCCCCAGGCACGCGCGTGGCGCGTGTTTTGCTAGGTTAATTGCACCGGGACCCCCAGAACTTTGGGTATTTGCATTCCAGTCCCTGTGCACAGTACCCTTTTGTTATTTTTGAATAAAATATCAAATCACCTCCACATCCAATGAGAATTTGACACATGGCTCCTGCCATGGTGTAGGATTTTCAAGGATTTTTGAGGACATTTTTTATTTTGTTTGCTATTTTTAAAAATTCAAAAACCTTTATTTTCGTTACTGTCTAGATTGAAAAATCACAAAAAATATAAAAATTTCCCTAAAAATTCTATAAAAATTAGTTACTATTTAATCTAGTTTGCTTGATTTTCTAGCCAATTTTGGCTATTTTTCATTGCTTAAAAACCTTAAAAACTTAAAAATACCAAAAAAACCCATAAAAATTCTAGTAAATAAATTAAAAATCCAAAAATAATAAATTTGGTACCTAAATTTTCCTTATTTTATCTATTTTACAGGAAAATTGCCTCCAGGCCATTTTGAGGCCCTTAAGTATTTTATCTAGGGCTTCTGGGCTCGGCTGGACAGTACCCCTTATTTTTGCTACTGTTTGATTTTTAGAAAATAAAATAAATATCAGAAAATTATCGAAAATTCACCAAAAACATAAAAAAAATATAAAACACATTAAAACATTTTTGTTTTAATTTTTGGTTGACTTTTGTTGCTTTAAATAAATTGATAAAGTGTGCTTGTATTTGTTTTTCTTAATTTCTTAATCAATTAAAAATCCAAAAAAAATATAAAAATAATTAAAAACCACTAAAGAGATTTTGTTTCTTTATTTTATTTGTTTTTACTACTTCGTAGGTCTTCGACCAATCCGTGCTCCTTGAGTTCGACCTTGGGAGCTATACCAGGTTAATCACATAGCAAAACCGCTTCTTTGTTTTGATTGATTTTATTTTTCGCGAGGGGTTCATTTTTCTTGATGGACACATCCGAGTGATTGAGGTCTCAACGACCGTCGATTCAGTACCTTTACCTTAGTCTCTCGGGGGATTTCTGTGCCATCAATGGAACCTGACTTAATATAATAAGAATAAATGAAACTTTCGAATATAATAAGTTTTGCTAAACTATATTACTTGTCTACTTTTCTCTACTTTGTTACTTAGCACTCACTAATATGTATCTTGTGATTTCTGGAAACTCAACTGGTATTCGTCGCATGTACCTTAGCTAGTCAACCAACAATAGTAGCTTCCAGACTAAGGCAATTAGTAGTTTTTTAAAACCTTTTTCCTTTAGCTTCGTGCACATGTATAAGAAAATAGTGGTTTGGGTTTTATATGTAAGCTTAATTTTGTGAATGGAATATACATGAGATTCTCTCTATGTAGTATTTTTATTGTAGTATGTTTCTGAACGATAGCTATCGTTGTTGGATAAAGGTGTTGCTAAGTAATCACACCCGATAAATAGGAGGATCCGACGATCCAAAATCGGGGTCATGATAATTCCTTTTTTAACTTAATAAAAATATAAAAATAAGAGCATAAAATCGCCGTATAATCACACTAAGAAGATACAACCCCTGGTTTAAAATACGCATCTTCTGTGGCCCATAACTTGCACGTACAATCTTAGAATCAGGCTTAAATCTCGATATACAAACAACTTTTAACCTTGATTTTTTAGATTTGAGAAGATTATCTGTAAAAATTAGTTATGGGGCTTATCAGACATTTAGGTATAGGTTACAAATGAAACAAATTTTCACAAACTGCATTTTTAGTATTAAGTCAAATACGTATCGTGACACTAATTTTCAGTATTAACTCAATAAAATGTAAAATAACTATGTTATTTTCATAAACTCGTTATATAAGTTTAAAATACAAGTATACATATTAATTAAATCACAACAACGTGTAAATGGCACTGTTAAAAAATACATTATTGTATGAAAAAATATTATCGAACATTTGCCTTTATATCATTCTTAAATTTGAACTCATTTTGCATTTTATATCTCTTGTATTAATTGTTTTTCAACCATTTGAATTTTGTGGCGGCACTACATAATACCACTACAACCCATTTTCCCTATTAGTTGATTGGTCATGCCATGGGACCCTGATCGTGTCAAGAAGTTAAAATATTTCTCATTGAGGTTATGTGCATTAATCGAGAGTTTGACGATAACCCTCCTCCTTCGCCCTATGGACCAAGCCCCATCCTTTCTAGCCTTGCTCCACATTATGTGTATTCGTCCATCTTCCAGTATGCCCGAACTCGTAGTATTTCAACCAAACTTTGGTTTATTTGGACCATCACTTAACCCCCAACAATGAAGTCAGGCAGGATGTGACCAACACCCATTCTCTGGTGTTCCATCAGATTCGAGAGAATGACGACATGATGATGTCTCGTAACATCATCATGGCACTTTGGTTGAATAATATTCACGGATCATCAATGCTCAACCCAAGGTCATATATAAGCTTTTGGATGATGTTCAGCGACTCTCCCGAGCCAGTTGCATTTCTCCTCCTCCTACCATGACCAGCCCTACCGTTACCCTTCAACTCCCTATTTCGTCTTCCTCTTGAGGGAAGACAATCATGATGCCATGAACTAGATAAGAAGATATTAATGACGATGTCAGCGATGATGGTGTGACAATAATTATGAGTGTAATGAGTCTGGCACTTCTGATTTCAGCCATAACTCTGAGACTCGTTGAGACATCAAAAGAGGAAGCGGGCACTCTCGTTCGGCACCTCGCGTGTATGATTGTGATTATGACTCCATTTTGCATCGTGTATATGATTGTGATTATGACCTCATTTTTTAGATCCTTCTTCTTGTGTTTATGTTTCTCTCTCCCCTTGCTTTTTGTCCTTCTTTCCAATGATTTAAGTAATGAAATACCATTTATGCCATAAACGTTTTGTAATAATTCCATCATTTATTAATGAAAATAAGTTAAGGGTATCTGTTTGATCGTGTGTATTAAGTTGGAGAATAATGCACTTAGATTCGCAAACTCTTCAATAACATGGTTGTATTTGTCTTCTCCATACTAAATAGCCAAAGTACAGTTAATAACTTGAGAACAGAGAAACATATTAAGCACCACCGTTATTTCCTTTTTGTTGCATACTTATTAATCATGCTTGTTTATTTTGTGGTCCATTTTTAGTGACAGCTTGCTCGTGATTATTTTTCTTCCGCTAAGTGTTTTTCATTGATATCTGATTATCTTGTTGGTATATAATGCCATAATATTTTGCGCGTTGTTTATATTCATGTTGCTACATCGTGATGCTTATGTTTATATAAATTTATCTAAACTGGAGCTATGATGATTTTATACCTTATTAATAAAATTTGAAAATGTCTTTCATTGAGTTGTTTGCACTTAATACTATTCGCCTTGATATAACTTGTATATTTATTTTGCTTGCCTAACTTTAACCCACTCAAATTTTATCATCCAACTCAAAGAGTGTTGCATTATACAAGAATGGAAAACTAAAGAGTGTGATTAGAGTTGTTGAATTTAGCTGCATATGCGATGGGGAATTAGTTTATATATTAGTTTCTATTTCACATTTTATGTCGATATTTACCATATTATAATTTGTTGTGATCGGACATGTGGTACTGGTTCCACTCGTCATTTGGATATCTAATCTTAACTAAGTGAAACGATGCATTTGGATATTAACTCCTTGCACAAGAACCTCTGGATTGGATTCAGATTGTCCTGGGGCAGTATCGTTACAACCGTGCCTCCTAATCCTTCGGGCAAATAACAATTACATGTATATCTCCATTTTCCTTCTCCTCCCACTCCTCCTCCTCCTTCTTCTACTTAGTTATCTTCATCGATCATGCAACTTCGTCTTCTTCGATTCTAAAAATCTCGTATCCAACCATCTATCTCGCCACCACCTATGAATCTTGTCACCTTCTATTCTACCCTCATGTGATCTACTATCAACGTTACTTCAATCTCATTAATGGAGCACCCCACCCACCTTCATTGTCTTCACTGCACTTGATGCTATGACCGAGGAAGACTCGAACTAAGCTTCCATTTGCAGAGCTAAGAATTCTCACATCAACAAGTCTCCAACCGCCCGTCTCCAGGTCCATCTTCATGTAGTGCATAATCACCGAAGAAGGAAAACCTTAGATGACGAAGTATCCCAACAAGCAACATCTACCATCAGATCTTGAATCTGACTTCATCTCAGATGTTGGTTCAGGCATATACCTCATCCATTGATCACATTCTATCTCGATGAAGCACCGTTGTTCGATTATTTGGGAAATGCATATGAGGCCTCGAAATCCTTAACATAGCAACTGCCATATTCAATGTCATTAAGAGATAAAGAGCAACCACATGGGTTTGTTTCATCTTCATGTTCGAACCAACGAGAAATTTCCTTATTTACTCTTCCCAAAAACCAGTCATGTGCTCCTTTGCACATGACTTGGGTGAGTTTAGAAGACCCCATCAGTCCTTCAAAATATCGCCACTCGTTCAGCTCATAGATAATTCCCACTCTATGAGTATTTTATGAAGGACCCTAGACAGTTTATAGATTTACAAATATGTCGCATAAAGGTGAACATTTCGATTTTTTATTACAAATATACCCTCAAAATTATCATTTATAATTTGCACACCATTGTCTAAAAGTTGCAAGATTGGTCTCGTTTTGAGTATTGATTTATCTTCTTTCACTTGAGACATTGTAACCATTTGTTAGATATTATATTGATTATTGGTGATTTTTTATACAAGCAATTGAATCCGAGACTTTTTATTCATTTTAAAATCATTTTTATCTAAAATCTCATAGAATTATGTAAAAGTACTTGAAGGATACTGAACCAGGAAACTGATCAAATTTCATTGAAACTTGTGCAATGGATACATCATCTGACGAATTCAATGTTTGATTTTAATTGGGACGTATTGCAATATATTGTGAAATTAAAAATAATCATATTTGCATTATTAGTTAACTGAATTTCATTAAAGTTCGTGTGCTGGATAAATCATCAAATGAATTCAATGTTTGATTTTAATTGGGACATATTGCAATATATTGTGAAATTAAAATTAGTCATATTTGCATTATTAGTTAACTGAATTTCATTAAAGTTTGTGTGTTGGATAAATCATCTGATGACTTTAATGTTTGATGTTAATTGGGACTTATCACACCACTGTGTGAAAATAAAATGATCGTATATGCATTATCGATTGATTTAACACTGCTTGTTTGTTGTTGATATTTTTCTAAGATCACATGACTGGTTTGAAAAATCATCTATTGCAAAACTAGAAATCTGTGCTCTTGGAATTTTAATTAGTTCATTTTATACAAATTTTTTTAAAAAAATTGGGTGTCTTCATTTCATCATTGTGTGCACACCATATTTTTAGTGTTGCAGTATATTCATTATTATCTTTCAAACTAGAAAAAACCAAAAAGACATTGCATTACATTCATCTTGTGTCGAAAAAAGTCACAAAAATGGTTTTGGCATAGACATTAAAATATTCGGTGCAAAAGTTCATGCTTTTCCTCAAAATTCATTTGCAAATGCTGCATACATAACCACATTCTTTTTTATTCTATTTTTCAAAATAAAAATAACAAAAGGTTGTAAAATAAAAGTAATAAACAAGTATATTGGAAACGTAATCACTAATCTATCTACGGTGTGACTAACCCCACGTTTTTTGCTTCCATGGGTTCGATCTTGAAACTTGTCCAAGTAAAATAATTAATTACCACTTAGAATTAATTTCCATTTTGACTGCTTTTGATTAGTCGCATTCTTCACTCTTTAGCCACGACTCCAGTAACATGCATTCTGGTAATCCAAGCAGTTTTGTAGTTAATTCGATTTGAATAACCTCTTTAAATTAGAATCATGTTGAATTTTCTTTCAAACCATTTCAAATAAAAACTCTATCTCATCTTTATCATTTTCTCAACCATTATATTCTTTAGAAAAATGTAGAAGCTTAATTTTTCACGTATAGTTATTTTTAAGTCATTAATATGCTCACAGAAAGCATCGATAACATATAAAACAAAGTTAATCATTCTTACGAAAAGCAAGAGGAACGAACGTGACATCAAAGCATTCAAAATAACCTTTCACCCTATAACCAATGATCCTTGGAACAATTGTTTTCAATATGTGATGAATCTCCATTTCATCACCTTTATTCTATCATTTTGGCCTCAAAAACCCCAGAAAATGCATATAAATAACATCAATTTGTACATAATAGCCTTCATTATTCATTGTATTAATTATACATTAATAAGGTTTTTAATGCCAAAATTATAGAATAAAGAGAAGAAAAGAAAAAGGAATAAAATATTGCAAATATTTTATGACCCGAACCCCGAGACCAATGCCAGCATGGAATTGGTCGACAAGGAATAAAGTAGGGGGAGATAAGGGCCAATAGTACAATAAGTACCCCATTTATTTATTCATTTATTTATGCATTTTCAACACCTATTTTATATATAATTATTCATTCATCAAATAAAGAAACTTTGTACATGAAAGATGTAGATAATAATGTAAATAAAAATACAAAATTGAGTTTGTGTAAAAATAATACTCAATGTACATTTTATACACAGAATAAAAAGCCAAAATCTCAACTTCACAGACCCATATATTGCAAATAAAAACTCCAAATCACCCAAACTCACTTTTAATTGTATATAGCTTTCCAAGAACTATTCAATAAAATTGGTTTCATAATTTTTGGAGTCCATCTGCAAAATTTAGGTTTTTGGCCTTTATTGTGCAATCTGCCTGATTAAAATATTCAATTTATTCATTGTTCGTTATTTTTACAAAATTATATTTTTAGAACTTTGAAAATAATGTATACAATACATGTACATAGTGAAATTAAAAGGAAAACTAAAAAGAATTTGTAAAATAAAATAAGTCTATAAGACACATAGACAAAATACCTATGCTATCTATATGTATACAAAATAAAAGGAGATTTCATTATTCATCTATATTTTTATAATAATGTAAATATTACATATAACTTATTAAAAATACAAATCCAAAATAAAAACCAATAAAATACATTAAACAAATAAAGTATGCATAATATATAGGTAAATTACCTATAAGTATACCTACATATACATCTACCTATTTATTTAAATATGTAAATCAACCCATAAAATGAAATAAAAATACCCTCACACTCACAAAAATAAATTACAAATTTAGAAAATAAGAAAATAAAATAATAAAATAAAATAAACAAAATAAAAATAAAATATACAAAATACATGTAAATACATGCATATACACATTATTAAAATAAAACTATAATAAAATACATCAAAAAATTAAATAAAAATCATAAATAAATACTACAGGAATTAATACACATTTTTCATTTTATAAGATAATTCTAATAAAATCATTTATTGGGTTAAATAAATCATTTTCGCACAAATTCCCCTATTTTGTCCGTTTGCGGCCGAGGTGGACCAATAAGGGCGCGGCCTTTGTTGACCGCCCGGTCAACTGTCCCATCCGGGACGTGACGCTCCAGAACTGTCTTTTCCCCGAATTTCTTCCCTTTTTTACGGCCATCTCGTCCATTGATCGCGCTCGCGTTCTTCACAAGAAATCATCCCTGATGATCACTGATGCCCGCCGATATCTTAGACCAACATGATGCTCAATGGATTACTCAATAAACGCTGGTCAATAAGGGTTCATTCAAGTGTTTATAAATAAGAAGCTCCGCCCCCTCCGCAAATTTGGCCAATTTCATCCACCCAAAAGCCTCGAATTTGATCCTGGGAGGTTCCTCGTGACAGGGGGGGCATTTGAGAGACTCGAATCGGTCGGAGGAGGGATAAGTTTTGACGTGGTGGAGCTCCGGCGTCCGTCCTGCTCCCTGGTGGCCCCCAGGTATAACAGATGTTCTTTCTTGCATTTTAGGTAGATTTTAATTCCAGCTTTTCATTCCCGTGCTTAGTTTAGTATTTAGTTAATTAGCGCAGCGTGAAATCGACAAATCGAAGTTCGCCGGAGCTCCTCTCCGACGACTTCTTCACTGTGATCTCGACCTTTTCCGACCGCCATTTTCACCTCACCTCGTTCCCCATCGTGTGCTCCATCTCCCTATAACCTTTGTTCAACCAAGGACCTTCAGTCCTTGCGAATCGGAGCTCCACCTCCGCCTATTGTCGAAGCTCCTCCGCCTCACCTCACTTTGCGCTAGAGCTTCAAAATCCGGGGTCGAGGAGATAGCCCTCGTTCCCCCGGTTCTTCCTATGCAGGTCAAACGACGCAAGAAGCCCTTCTGGGCTCGATTCAAACCAGGAAGAGGCTCCTGGAGGTCCAGACCTTCATCGACCTCGCCCGAGCTCCTTGGACCTCCAGGAGCCACGAGAAGACCGCCAGCAGATGCGGGGCGCCTCCAGCTACGACCCGAACACCTCAGACGCGAGGGACAAGCCCGGAGGAGCCCAAGCTTCAAGATCAAAGCTCGCCTCGCGCGAGCTTCTTCCCTGTTCTTCCAGGCGGCTCCATCGTCGTCCGATCAAGGTGGTGCCCCCAGATCACACCAGAGCCGTCAGATGAAGCCCTGCACCGACCGTCAGATCAACTCGGCTGATCTAATCGCAACCCTTCATCGGCGAAGCGGTACCGACCGTTGGATGCGCGACGCGTGTCCAAGTGAACTGATCCCCGCCGTCCACCAGCGCGCACTTAGGGGTAATTTGCATATCTTCACCCCAACCTTTTTGTATTTATTATTTAGCCCTGTAAATAGAAGTCAAAGTTCATTTTATTGTGTAAATTTTGCATGGACCCCCTATTCATTTCTGATATTACTTTTAGGTCCGGTGCACGTCATGTCACGTGTCGTCCCACGTGAGGTGGCTAATTTGCATATGACCCCCTGTATGTTTGTATATTTCTCTTTAGTCCATAAAATAAAATTTAAAGTGTATTTTTGTGTAAAAATTGCATCCATGACCTCGAACTTTTCTGAAATTACTATTTGGTCCCTGTGGGTACGGATCACGTGTAGTCCCACGTGATGGTCATTTTGCACGGGGGTCCCTGGTGGGTTTTGTATTTCGTTTTAGCCCTTAAAGTTGCAGACCATGCGTTATAGTTTTGGTGTCTTTGCACTACAGCCCTTGACTTTATTTTTATTTGCAAAAATGCCCCTGTCAGGCCATATATTTTTGTATGCCTTGTCCATTTATCTCATGCATCATATTAACCTGAAAATTTCTACAAAAATTAATGTAAGCTCCTGTTAGCTTACTCTTGCACGCCATATTTTTAGTTTTTAATTTTGTTGCATTTTTGCATTTATTAAAAATCAAAAACATGCATTTTGTCTACTATCTAGTTTAGAAAATACCAAAAAATAGTAAACCACCTCGAAAAATTCGAAAAAAAAAATACCTATGGTCTATTTTATCATATTTTAGTGTCAATCCAAAAATCACTAAAAATCTCAAAAGAAAAACCTTAAAAATTCGAAAATACCTAAAAACTTCAAAAAAATCTAAAAAAATATAGAAAACTCTAAAAAATGCAAACTAAGTTCGTGTAGGTTCTACATTTTATTATCTTTTTTTCTAAATTAGTTTGGGAAAATTTTGTGGTTGTTTGATATTTTTAATTCCCATTTTATCCCCAACCAGTAGCTTATTCCATGTTTTCTTTTATTTTGCTATTTAAAAATACCAAAAATATTTTGAAAAATACCCAAAAATCACAAAAATAGTAGAAAATCATGAAAATACCAAAAAGATTTTATTTCTGATCTTTTGACTATTTTTGTATATTTTTATAAATATTGTATCACCCCTCTCTCTACATTTTATATATTCCCATATTGAAAAAGAAAATTAATCAAAAAATATATATAAATATATCTAGAGATATTTATGTACAAAAATATAAATAAAAAAAAGAAGAAGAGAGAAAAAGAAAAACCCACAAAAATAGGATTCATACAAGGATGACCCTGTTGTAAAATAACATCATAGGCTACTTCATTTTTCATTGCTCTCTGTGGTTCGACCTTTACATACTTATTCACTGTGCATCTTGTGGTAGAGTAATAAATGTTAATTCACTCTTCTGGGACTCAATTGATTTATTCTTTTATTGTGGGTTAATTGCTGATTAACTGGTGTTTTGTGAGTGGTCGCCTCAGCGACAATATATTTTGACCCTCGCAGGATATCGTGTTATCAATATGGTGGATATAAATTTTACTAAAATATCAATGAATGTACAATTCATCTACATTACAATAAATTTTCAAACCTAATTCTGAAGCAATCACATATTTTATAACCATAAAATAATAATACTATACAAAATATATTGCAAATAAAAAAGTATACTCATGGTTAATATTATACGGATATTAAAGGAGAAAAATCTTAGAAAACAAATAAAAAGAGCATCATTTCTAAGTATTTACAATGAACACGTATAAACCTTGAATAAGTAGTTAATTTTCATTATTTTATACAGAGCCAATACTAACTCCAATTGACTAAATACTGAATTAGTTCGAAAACAAACATGAATAAAAATACAAAAACAAGTTAAAAACCCACAGGGTGCGGGAATCTGAAGAGAACAACCATGATTGCTTGCTAATATGTTAAAATTAAACATGTATGATGGGAGCATCTGAACTGTGATGAATCACATATTCATATACATTAATATTTATCGTCATCTCTAGCTTAAGAAAATCAATATAAATCACTGACAAGTCTCATTAATTGATTAATATGGTGTTGTGAATAAATACTTATAATTATTGTTCATTAGAATACTTATTATTGTGCTATTATATCGTGCATTTATTATTTATTAAAAATACTATACAAATTACAATAATATTGTATATAACTAGTTTAACATAGTTATCAAAATAAAATCCATAAAAATAAGAAAAGAAATTAAAAACAAGCAACTTATACATTAAATCATATGTAAAAATATTTTATGTAAATAGATGATTTATTTTCTCTTTTAGTTATACTTGAAAGCTGTAGATCTCATCGAGATCTACACCTTTCTCGTTAGCATTTTTTCAAATCCTTTTTCTTTTATTTTTTATTTTATGCTATTCCCAGTAATTATCTGCATTCCTATTGGGCACATGGTGCCATTTGGATGCACCACGTGGCCCCATCTCTTCTCTTCAACCCACCTCGCTCTAAGTTGTTGGATCATCAAGTACACAGCCGAGGTGCGTCGTCAACCTCCAACTTCAGCTCAAAAGCTACACATCTCTTATTTTCGATCCTACTTCTCAGTCTTTTCCCAACCTCTTCACGTGAACTTACTGCCTACATCCATCACCTTTCTCTTCCCTAGTTAACCATCACCTTCCCCCAACCTCGAAACTTCCTCGTCTTCCTTATGCACTTCAATGAGCATCAGTTGAAACTCCCACTAGAATTGCTTGGAACTGCAAACTCCTTTCATTAAAACCCCACCTCCGCCCACTGGTTATAGGAACCGCCACTTCGTGCGACCTCTCCGAGCATCCATCTACCCTCGGTGACTGATGAACGTCAAATTCGCCTCTTTAATAATCTAAAATAATGTTGTAGTATAGGAGGCGAATTTGGTTCAGCAAAAACCACATTCTTTGAATGATGTGGAGTATTTTTACTTGGCAAGTCTACCAAGGTCGAACACAAGGACACGACTACTTAATATGTTTATCGAATTTTGATTCATGAAGCACAATGTAAGTTAATTTCAGTTTCAGGTCCACATGCAAATTATGCAATTTAAAATGCAATATTAAGATGCATGCATTTTTTAATTGGTTTTTATGCAAGTTAAAGTGATGCATGAATAATTGTGCAATGTTACAAGTGTGCTAAATAAAAGGCTACAATTATACCCTAAAAATATGAGCAACAAGATATAAACAGAAATCAGGGTCATTTTAATCCAATCATTAAAACAGTTGTCCAATTAAAGCAAACACAAGGATTGCAGGGTCTCTTTTATCACATAAAAATTCACTTCATTAAAAACAATGACGAATGAGAAAATTATATATGTTAAGATGTAGAGGACAAAACATGGATCAAAACGACACTAAAATCATGCAATTTGAACCTACGATGCTCAAGTTATGCTAGAAACAATACATGGGCATAATTGTAATAAAAATGTAAGAAAAATAAAGGATAAATATTGCATTTAGGTCCCTGGAGGGACCTAAATGCAAATAGCAAAAACCGTCTGGGCCCATATGTAATTTGTCCATTGCGCGCAGGGGCCTTTTTGTAAATCTTCAAAACTCGGAGGACCTTCCTGTAAAATACACAGGCACTCACATACATGGGGACCAAAATGCAAATATCAATTCCTTCAGGGTCCTTCATGCAATTTACCCATGCCCTCACGTGTTGGGCACGTGAGGAGCCTAGGCTCGGAAGACGCCTCAAGTTCGGGCCACGTGGCGAAGTCTGGAGGTTCGGATCGAGGTTCGGTCCACCCGAGCCTATAGGGTCAGAGTGGAGGCTCGGGTGGAGTTTGGAGTCGCCATGTAGCATCATCCTAGCCGCCCGATCCGGGTGATCGGGCGTCACCTGTACTTTCATCCTCCTCCGTAGTCCATCGGAGAAGGCGGGTCTCCGGTGGACTCGATGGAGCTCCGTTGTGCCTCCATTGCATGTCTGATCATCGAAGAAGCTTCCTGGAAGGTTGGCGAAGATGCTCGACACTAGTAGAAGCTCCGTCATCGTACGGCGGAGGCAGGTGATCGACGTGAAAGCTCGAGGTCGACGAGGTGGTTTCAGTTCCGATCATTGATGAATATGCACCTGCAAATGTTAGTTTATAGTCGAAGCGAGCTGGTGCTTGAATGAGAGTGAGTGGGAGGTGAGCAGAGGTCCAGTGGAGCGGAGGGAGCGGAGGACCTGGGGTGTCTTCTCCGGCAGAGCAGAAGGAGATGTGGCTCGGAGTGGTTGGGGTTGTGAAGAAGAAGGGAACGGTCGGCGAGGATCAGGGTGTTCGTGCGGAGCTTGTCGAGTGGTCAGTGGAGGGTGGAAGTGACTTGAGATAGCGTGATAAATCGGAGAAAATAAAAGAAAAATCACCTCGCTGGAGCGAGGTGTTGGCGGAGGAGGTGACCTGGGATTGAGCTCCTGGGAGGCTCGGGGTCGTCGCCCAGCGTGCGCGGTCGGTGCACGGAGCTCAGGCTACCACCATTGGGGGCGGAGCTTACATGGAAAAGTGCCATAGATCACACTTGGATGCTACGGCCGTCGACGCCTCGACACGGGCCGCTCCGCTGTCACCGGAGGGCCAAGGGCTGGGTCGAAGCCCCGTGATTGGTGGATAAAGGTCGGAGGTGGCGGAGGGAGGCTTATATAGGTGGAGAGAGTCAGACGGTTATGTGGTAGAGGGGCGTTTTTGGCGAGGAGGTTTAATGGTGATGGGGTAACGACAGAGAGTTATGGAGGTCGTGCGAGGATGACGGGGGACAGTGCTGTGAGGGGGAGGGGTTATGAGCGAGAGGGATGGCCGGCGGTGGCGGCCAAAAATGGAAGGGGGTGCAGGTGTTACGAGGTGAAACAGATGGAGTTGGGTGAGCTGGAGGTTGAAGATGAACCATAGCCGTTGGATCCAACGATCCAACGGCTGGGGGTAGAGCGCGAGCGGAGGGCCACGATCATATGCTTAGGATCTGATCGTGTGGTGGAGGGATGGGCGCTAAAGAGCGGCCCAGATGGAGCGATGGGGTAGATCGAACGGTGAGGGTTAAAGGGGGACGTGGCGTGAGAGTAGGCGTAGGATAGGATACGATCGAGCGGTGGAGGTTGAAGGTAGACGTGGCGTGAGGAGGGGCGTTAGATGGAGGTAGGATCCGAGGGCTGCGATTTAGGCGCTGACTAGCGGTTGAGATCAGATCATGGAGCTTGATCTGACGGTTGTGAGCGAAGCGAGGTTGGACGGTGGAGATGGGGCCGGAGATGGAGTGATCCAACGGTTAGGGTGAGCGACAGGTGGCGAGAGGGAGACGGGCCACGTGGGCGCTCCAGAGAGCATCACGTGGCCCAATGAGAAAAATTCACATAAAAATACAAAGATAAATAGAAAAGAAATAGTTAGATGCCGAATTAGAAAAAAATCAAAACATGAAAGGTGCTCGTTTCGACGAGATCTACAACTTTCATGTTGGTCAAAAGGCCAAAAGAGGTCGTTTGTACAAAACGTATTTTGGAGGTATTTTTAGGGGGATAAAAACACTGATTTTGTGGTTTTGAGATGTTTTTATTTTTTTAGTGTTTTTAATGGTCAGTGAATTATAGACAATTATTCTACCTAATTTTTAGGGTTTTTTTGAGGATAAAATAAATACAAGAAAAATAGAGGAAATTAAATACCAGAATTTAATGGTAAATTATACACAATATAGTACATGATAACAATAAAGAATTAATGGGTATTTTTATTGGATTGATTAATTAGGGGGTTTAATTTGCGGCTTTTAGCATGATGAATACGAGATTCATCATTGACAGAGAGATAGAGAGAGTGTTAAGACAAAGACTTGGTCGTTGGTGAGATCCTTGGTCATCGAAGATAAAGTTGCGACACCTCGGTTGGTTGCTTGAGCTCAGACATTGTAGCCTCAGAATATGATGCAACGACCTAAAGCATAAGCTTCAATCCAGGCATGTTTTTCCACCTTCTTCTTTTTCATTTCATCTAGGTAATATCTCTGATCTTTCTTCTCTCGGTGTTTCTCTAATTTATACTCAGTGTCCTTTTATCTCCATCATGCACCCAAATCTTCGACAAGCATCCCCATTCATCAATCACTTACGCATGTACCTCAGTTAATCCACTATGATTCTCCATGATTTGTTCCACCTTGATCACTCTATGATCTCGCACAGATCAGAGAACTCATTAGGTTCAAAAACCTTCATCCATCATCAGGCTTCCCTTCCATTTCCTAGATATCCTTGAAGATTTGCATAATCTTGGGCATTGTTTCTCCCACTTTTGCATGCGACATTGAAGCTTGAATGATCGAAGTTTATGCTCGATAATACTCGCTGAAATCACTTCGTTGGGAGGCCTTCTAACATGAGACTGACCATGTACATATCTTCTTCTCTTTTGTCATGATGCCAGAAAGGTTTGGCGACCTTCATACCTAGCGGAGATGCTAGGAGGAAGAGAAAGAGCCTTGTCGGAGCTCCGCCCACTCGTCGCCGCCTACAGAGGAGGGGGGAGAACATGCATAGCAACCACCGTCCAATCTGATTCTCTGGATCAGATCTGATGGTCAACATCAGATATGAGCCTCCACTCGAGGCAACGGTTCACTCTTAAGTCTTGGAGCTTCCAATCCTATGCCGAATGACAGGAGCACGTCGCGTGCACCCGAGCCGTCGCCCGAGCCTGGGTCTGGTCACGTGCAATGCATGTGACTTTGGAGAAATTACAAAGAAGCCTAAAAATTTATTAGAATTTTCAATTAAGTCATCATCTTTTGGAAAAAAATGTAAAAATATTTTAGTGGATTCATGTATTTTTAATTTAGTCCATTTTGGACGCATACGTAATAAAATAAATATGTTTTCTTGCATTTATGCCCTTGCAGAGTTTTGTCAATAACTTGTAGACCATTGATCCAAATTGAATCAAATTGGTGTCTTCGGAAAGCTTGCTTCATGCTCTTCAAATTAGTGTATTTAAATCACAGTTTTGATCTATGTTTCACACGTTGAATTTTAAAGGATCCATTTTGAGTATTCGACCTTAATATTGAAATGAAAATGAATTACAATTAGGTTGAATTTACTTTACTTTGAAATGATCTCTCGTTAATTAATTTATTAATTTCACAAGTATTAAATATATTTAATTAAGAGCATGTTTTTATGTTGTATGTCATGTATATATGTTTTTATGTTGTATGTCATGCTCAATCTATAATCTCGTGAATTACTTTAATAATTAATTAGCCACTAAGTTTAATTAAATGATTTTCTAGTGTCTCTGTGTTCGATATTGGACTTACACATGTGTAAATTAAAGTCGAGAACTCTTTATGGAGATATTCTCTCGATTCTGTTGACTGTCGATTGACTTGTGCTACAACGAGAGCATATTAATATTGCCGACTATGATTCATCAAACTACAAGCAAACCCTACTCACTCTTAAGGTCGAACACAAGAATATGCTATATATTTGTTATACTTGTTAGGAAAACATGACTCATCAATGAGAAAAGATGGGTTTTGACCTAATTATATCACATACCTAGTTATTTAAATATACTTATTTCGCTTTAGGCACGTGAAGCTCTCGGTGTACATATTTTTCTATATTTCATATATATTCTATATTACAAAAACAAATGAAAATAAAATAACTAAAAATAAGAAGATGTGAAAATAAACATAATATCGGATCACATGTATTCTATATCTATCACATACATCTCGTTGTTTTTTTATACTCCATCCATATGCAACCTTCGATCTAGATTTGTCACATCCCTATGACCTATTCACATTTGAATCCGACCTCGAATAAGTGGACCTTGCATCGAAGTCAGTTTGACATTTTCAATATCTTCACGTCTAGAGCCAATCTACAACCATAGAGAAATTAACGGGTTCATGGCAAGCCTTGTTGGGTTAGACCGAGTCGGGCCCAATACTCCATCGATCCACCCAAGTTTGTGATTGTAGCAAACATCTGACATTTGGGTCCCACATTGGAGCACAGGTTCGTAACAAAGCTCAACCATATGTTATGTTATATTCATTTCCACCAACTTGATCATCCGTTTTATAAATGACATATCATTTTTTCATTATTTTCATAATCTTACAAAATCAATACATATACAAAACTCATCATGGTGTTGTTTCGATAACCTAGAACATCACTACTCCATTCTCTCATTATTTACTTACAAGATGCATTGGATTGGGAATAGGTATGGAAAGAACAATGACCTCTAATTCAATTCTCTTTACAAAGAGATTTATGTGAGACGAAAAATAGGTTGCGTTGCCAAATCCTTTTGGACGACAAAATCAATTCTTCGAAATACAACATCCACATACATGGGAAACATAACATTACAATGCATGATTTTTTTGGATCAGCTTGAGGATCTTCACCGCCTCAATTGCTAAGAACATAAAGATAACAAAATCGAAATGGATGAAAATATGTTGATTGTCTATATAGACCTTCGCATGCTTGGCAACTTTAGATGAGACAACTTTATGTGCAACGTATCCCACAATAAAATCACCCATTGTTAGGCCCATCAATGGAGATACTCTAATTAAACCAAAACATGCATGTTCCCCTCCAACCCATCCAAATATTAAAATATCTGCTAGTGTGAGTGTCAATCTCCTCTCTCGTGGATCAATCAAAAAGTTCACAGGTGCTTCTTACTTGGAAGCAACCCCAGTTTGCCTGAGTACATCATAAAGGACATCCGCGAGAAGATCATGTCTATATTTAAAATCCACGAGTTCACGATAATGAACCGCATGCTTCCCAAAGGCGTATAGGCAAGATTTACAACATAGTTGGCATGCTTCATCAGTTGTGTATAGAGGAATTATAATTTGATATTTGATAATAGTACGGGTACTCAATAGATAGCATATGCATTCCAAAGCCATCGATAAGATTAGCAAGAAGGAAATATTGAGCATGGTCGGTTTGTAAATGGTAAAAACTTACCTTATGTCTACCAATCATGTCAAACTCAATCTCCATGAATCATAATGCGATATTTAAGAACAGTACGATACTTGATAAATGGCATATGCATTACAAGGCCATCGATAGGAACAGTAAGAAGGAAATATTGAGCATGGTTGGTTTGTAAACAGTGAAAAATTACCTTTTGTCTAGCAGTCATGTCAAATTCAACCTTCATATCTTTAACGATTTTGCTAAAAAGAGAACTCGACAAAGTATTGTGGGATTTAGGGGGGACGATATCCTTGTTAGCAAAACACGTAAGATCGAGAGATGAAAGTGTAACATGTAGACATTCCATAGCATATAGAAATCAATATCCATACCATGTATCCCATTATTTCATAAAACGTGATCTTGTAGCACAAAAGATTGCGCTATGGTAGCCACACAAGCATATGAAGAAGCCTCACTAGTTAACTGCAGATCTAAGCTATCGAGTCTGATGGGTAAGGATGCCACCTTCCATTGAATGCCAATGAAAGACCTTCGCAAACTACAATATCCTTAATAACTCCATGCAAACATCTGTTAAATCACGTAGCATCTCATTCCATGTATGCAGATTGATGTGTCTTTAAGCTAAGCATGAGCTTGGTTGAACCCATACAAGACTGTGATAACAGAAGCTTAATTCCTGGATCATCCAACTGAGGAAATAATTGCATTATGTCAACAGCTTTATTGGCCCTCCTTATGGTCAAGTCTTCAACAAAGCCTTTGTCCCTACTCACTACACCTCCAAGTAATCTCACTCATAGCACATGCTTCCCAATATCCACGAGAAACAACCATTTGCGGATCTTCTGTCCACCACAGGAGGTCAAAAAAGTTCAGTTTTTTCCCGATATTCAGAACAAGGCCAACTCTTGGGCCCTGTGTTGTATAATGTCAAGCACCGTGGCCACCTCCATTGTGTCTCCGATGATGGTTCCATCATCAAGATACCAAGCTTGCAAAAGGATTTTACAATTGTATCTGATATCATGAATAAGTGGGTGTAATGCAAGAGAAAAGAGAAGTGGACCTATGAGATCACCTTACTACAATCTTGTGGTTGACTATGTATGGTTGTGTCAAATAAATAATCTGCCAGCTTTAACGTATAGAAACTCTACCCATGAAGAAATAGATGAGCATCTCCTTCAACTTCACAAAACGTCAAAATCTTTTTATCATGTTGAAAGCATCAGAGAAATCCGTTGTAAGCAGAGAGACCCGTTATCGTGAAACTTTCTCAAAAGCATGTTGGTGCTATGTTAGATGGATTCTTCTCATCCAGATACACCAACTCTAAATTGAAAGTCATCGAGATACTTACTTTTATCTTTTCCCACCCCTGTCATAACAATTTTAGACACCAGATGCCTCCAGATAGTGCTCACAACAATAAGACGTATGCTTTTGCCAGGTTTGAGTAGCGTCTTCTCTGCCACATGATGTTCCTTTAGGAAAAGATTTGATAGGCAGCAAAACAACATCCATATCGACCATAAAAGGAGTCTCTACAATCAATATATATCGTCATGGAAGGAGGTGACTTTTAGTGTTGTTTAACCTCTGAGACTTTCAAAGTGTCTTCAGTATAAGGAGCCACCTCGAAGAGCACAAAACCTTTATGGATGCTGTGAAGTGCCCATCTGACACCATGCGAATGCACTATCTGATGGTGGAGTTTTGATGTTTATTCTCTTCCAAGGAGTTGTTCTTTCTATGGCACAAAGTCTCATGTATATCGCATTTCAAAATATCACCCACCCACTTGGTGAAACAAAATATACTGTCCTAAGTAGCGAGCAAGTTCAGAATAAATCATTATTGCAATGACTTTCTATTGCAATATCTTTTATCGTGCTTTATTCACATACTTTAATACATGTAGGGTGCAATAGAGAAGAAGTAGCAATCTCACCCAAATAGGTATGGATACCAACCCACCTATAACTTGGTACAAAGCTTTCTTAAGAGCTTGAGAGAAAGTAAGACAACCATTGGAAGGAATGCTCCTAATTGCGGTGACATGAACTTTGATAATAAGATCAAGGAGCGTAACATTAACAACCGACCCATCCGTGACTTCCGGAACAACATGTAGGAGGGATCTCAAGATGCTGATAATGTGCCCTTGAACCATCTCAGTGTCATATGTAACCTGAACAAGACCGTCGTCATGATGATAAGCATGATTCATAGCTTGTATCTTCGTGCACCTCTCGCACATCAACTAATCAAGGGCCACCATTTCCCTTATAAAGCAAGATATACACTAAAACTATTCTTCATAGCATCCGTCAAAATAATAGCACGCTCGTCACTAGAAATATGCACCCTATTGATATGGGAGATTAAGCGCGTAAAATCTTTGCTCCTTTCTCTACCATTCAGACAACAACGAAAATTCCAAAATGGGCACAACAAGCCACCTGTCCGGTGTGATACTGTAAGATCCGTCCTCCCGAGGACCTTAGGTTACCCGTCAAACACGTCATTTGCACACTTAAGAAACTTAAATTAATCTCATGCTATGAAAAACCTGGGGAAATTTTTCGCCTTTTCACAACGTGACATTCATAAGATTTATTATGTTAAACAAGCAACCACAAGAAAACTAAAAGCGAAAGTAGGAAGTGCACCAGAACTGAACAACACAATATCCATTCCTTTCATTTCATTCATATACATATACATGTTGGGTTTCCACAACACCCATATACATATATCTGTATCAAAAATAAATTAAGAGGAGAGTACCACAATCATCGAACAACTGAACTACAAAAGTAATACATGCTCTGTAAGTGTCAGCACCAAAAGAACAACAGCAACCCCAAGTACGTCGGCTTCTCGATCGCAGGACCTTTACCTGCCACAGATAGAAAAGGGACAAGCAAGTATCTGTCAACAAAATTGTCAAATACAAATTCTACACAGTTCTACTAAAAAGAGTAGTAAGTAAAGACTAGAACTACTAGAGAAACAGAAAGTAGCTGTAGTGGACAAAAGAAGCTAGCAAGTAAAAGTGGGTAAATTGATTCTGTTAAATTATTTACTTGCTTTCAGAAGTCTAACAAGAAAAACAAACTCACTCACTACCACACCGTGTCTCCCTCGATCAATGGAACTAACCAAACAACAACTCAAGCCTAGAAGTAAGTCTGTGGTCTTGGTCCGGTTAGGACCTCGATATCCGGGTAGGACTTCAAAGTCCAGATTGAACCTCACACTATGACTCTGAGGTATGATGTACGCCTCAGGGTTGGGGTGCCTCCGTAGGCATGCGATGGTATCTTGCATCCTAACTAAGTTCCCAACACTCCTCCTAGCTTTTTCTCTCAACTCACATTGATCCTTGGTCGACACGTGTGATAGCTCGCTCATGAAGGTGTATAAGAGGAACCGTACTCACAACTCTCTCAACACCCAACCCTCGTTAGCCTCTACTAACGGAACTGTCGTCACTAGTTTCCTAGCGGAAAAGTCACTCATCTCTTACCCCATCACAAGGTCACAGCCTGGCGGAAAGGTACAAATGGTGACATTGATGTCTACTGTTCACTACCCCATCACCAGTGCACGACACAGTGGAAAGGTATTTATGGGACATCAATGTCTACTGATGAAACTTCATCTTAACTAGGCAATTGGTGAAATGTCACAAGTCTGTTAATCACAATCCCATCGTCAGAGCACAACCTGGTGGAAGAGTAATAATTATAGCGGTGAGGAAACCCCCAAAGGGATTCGTCTGCTCTCGCCAATCCCAGTGGAAGTGTGGTCCACATAAAGGCAATAGTAGTACGACTACTACGCCACTAGAGGCAGGAAAAAGAAGAGGTAAGCCTGTCGGACCCGACTTCCCCTCCTGTTACTCATCTTCCGAAGGAGAAGAGTTAAGTAAAAACCAAACGAGCTCGTAACAAAACAGCGGAGAACCCCCAACCTAGGCTCTCTAAGAAAATTTAACGGGTCAACGGAAAAGTCTAGACAACTCATGGATACCAAAGAAGCATAAAAAATGAGCCAGCTCGAAGAAAACATGTACAAAGGACTGGGATCCTAGACCCATGCTCTCAATGTCTGCTACGCAAGCCTAAGCGACCTCATCTCCTGCTCAAGTGAGGGTCACTACGCCCTCGCATAGTTGGAGCATCAATCTCCATGACTGATCATATGTGACATCACCATTTTTTTATTTTCATGTTATACCCTAAGTGTCTACGGTTTCTTTGACTTATTTCACATCTCCATGTTATCAGTTCCAGATCCGAATTTTGTTCTATAAGAACCTTACTGATCCTAGGTCAGGGATACAGATCTGTTATGATAGTCTCTCTCTCTCTGATCTCACGAAAGAACATCTATCTTACGATCTTGACTATCTTATCGGAAACATCGTTCTTTCATACGTCCCAAAAGATTCACAAACAACTACAAGGATCGGGCTATTTCTTGGAGGAAGACTTGCTTCATGGCAAGTTCATAAAGTCTTGTTTTCATGTATAATAACCATATATATCCTTAAGATTCATCCCCAATCTCATAATTCATAATATGTGTGTCAAGCCCACCTTTATAAGTAACAATTATCCTAAGGCATGCTCTTAAAATGGATACTAATAAATGTTTACCCTATCCAATGTTTTATCACACCCAACACATTAGAAATGTGTGTGTATACTTCATAATAATCCAAGGCATCTAGTCTCTTTAAGTTCACACCCAACTTCATGGCTTCAAGGACATCATTTAGGTGTTTAATAGGCTTTAAGGTCTAACATTTAAAGGGATCCTTTTGAGGGCATTACATGCTCCAATCATGCATCTATTCCACTCATAGACCTACGTGTACAGCTAGCACTTGGCTGCAAACATAAGACATTTCATCCTCTCATAATCCCTCTCCTTAATGGGATTAAATCATTAATGGATTTCCCATTCCATGTAGGGGAAACATGGGAACTTGGGTTTGTAAAACTTATTAAAGGATGCCTATAATTTTGATTAGTCATGCATTCCACAATGGAATTTGGTCACAGCTTGGCCCATGGACAGCAACCAAATAAGTCCCAAAACCACCATCAAAACACATCTAAATACATGGATTTCATGTGTATTACATTCTCTACATATCCATGGTCAAATCTACCAAAAGGTGTATAAGGATATTATCAAAATCATGTATGTCCTTAGTCCTAATGCAACAGTATCCAATCCGAACATTCAGTGGAGATGTAATATAAGTAGTCAATAACTCCTCATTTTGCTAAAACAAACACATGGATTAAAGGTTGATATTAAAGAGTATATATTAACAAGTATTTACACTCAAGGAGACATGAAGAAACTCCCTAAATGCATCTTAAAGCTCTAAGTTAAAGTGCATGGACAGATCTGGATACATTCAATTACATGTATATGACAACATCGAAATCATTTCCAAATCACCTAAAATTTCAAATTAAAGGCCATGAATTATAGGCCAACTTAGTGAAGCTGTAGTCAGCAAGTAAATCTATTTAAAGGAACTTAAATAAGAATCCCAAATCATACAAATTATTGGCCAACATTCAACAACAAAATCTGAAACTTTTAACATAGCCGTCCATGTATAGTCTCTTTAGGAGATTAAAATCAATGCAATTTCGTACCCAAACCCATGGATCTTAGGCCAACATAGTGGAGATGCAACCAACAAGCAAATCCACATCAGGAAACTCAAGGAAGATTCCCAAAGCATGAAGAAATCTCAGCCAACATTCAGCACAACAAATCTGAAAAAAATCCAGCTAGCATCCATGTACAACCACCATAAAAGATCCTAATCCAATGAAATTTCGAGTCCAAAGACATGGATGGAAGACCAACTCAATGGAGCATATAGCAGCAACAAAAACCACTAAAGAGAGATCAAAAATCCTCCCCAAATTATGCATGAATTCAGTTATAATCCAACATGGACAGATCTGGACACTATAAAATCCTTCCATAAAAACCCCTCCAAAAACCAAATTAAAGTCCAACAAGAATCTTGTTCAACACTTTGATATAATAGCTCAACATAAGGCTCAAATGGTGGAGAAAATTCCATCTAATGGCAGCAAAGAGGGGGTATAATTTGTACCTTCAACAATGCTCAAGAATTGCTCAAGAACAGCAGCAACTCCAGCCTTCTATCACCAATTTCGATCCAAGCTTGGCCTTGGATCCTACATGCAACACTTGATCTTTGTTCCTCTCCTTTCCAACTTTAATTTGAGACCAAGAACTCAAATTTTGGTGGAGAAATGAGGGAGAAAACTAAGAAAGAAGATGGAGATCTATGGAAATTTCGGCCATGGAGAAGAGAGCTCCAAGTTTTCAAGAGGAAGAAGATGAAGTGGAGATGAAGGGGTGACGCCTATGGGTGCTTATACCCTTAGGAAAATTACATCATAAACCCCACCAACTCTTCCTATTTGCACATAAGGCCCACCTATGAATAGTAATCACATTAATAATCATACTTAGCCACTTAATCACCTCTAACCACAATTCCACAATTAGCCACTAATGGTATCTTAATTTCCCATACTTAATCACAATTAAATTCTCAACTTTTAAAGCCAATCAAACTCACTAATCATTCATCATCTTGGACTTAATTGGTCATTAAAAATTAGAGATGTTACAATTATAAAAACCTCAAAGAGAGTCTCGTCCTCGAGACTCCGCTTCTAAGTCGGGTTTGTCGGTTTGCCATAAAAACTTCAAAAGATTTTTAGCCCATAAAAACCTCAAAGAAAGTTTTTTACCCAAAAAGTGAAATGAATTGCCAAGTTGAGACTAAACTGAGAGAGTAGCTGAGAAGAGTCGCGGGTATCTCTCGCGCATCGCTGCTTCGGTCTCCCATGTTGCCTCCACAACACCCTGTCGGTGCCATAGGATCTTAACCAAGGGAATCGCCTTGTTCCAAAGCCTCATGACCGCAAAATCAAGTATCTGCACTGGCTCCTCCTCGTATGTCAATTCTGGTCTATGTCAAGGCTCTTATAGCTGATGATATGCCGAGGATCGTGCACGTACTTCCTCAAGTTCGACACATGGAATACGTTGTGAATTGCTGCCAAACGTGGGGGAAGTGCCAATCTGTATGCTACTTTCCCGACAAGTGAAAGTATCTCGAATGGCCCGACAAAACGTGGTGCCAACTTACCACGAACTCCAAACCGTTGTATCCCCTTCATAGGCGATACATGTAGAAACACAAAATCTCCAACCTGAACTCCAAGTGTCGGTGTCGTCGATCTGTGTAGCTCTTCTGGCGACTCTATGCCGTCAAGAGCTTCCTCCTCAACAAGTCAACAACCCTCGTAGTCTCCTCCAAGAGATCCACGGTATACAACGCATGATCTCCTACCTCGTGCCAACTAATTGGCGTAAGGCATCTCCGCCCGTAAAGAGCCTCGAATGGTGCCACGCCGATGCTCGAATAATGGCTGTTGTTGTAAGTGAATTCAACAAGAGGTAAATGATCCTTCTAGGATCCCTTCCACTCTAAAGAACAAGTGCGTAACAGATTCTCCAAGGTCTGTATCGTACGCTCACTCTGTCCGTCCGTCTGAGGGTGATATGTTGAACTCATCTTCAATTCGGTCTGTAATGCTGACATAAACTGCTGCCAGTAATGGGAAGTGAACCTCGAGTCTCTGTCAGATACTACCTCTCGGGGTATGCCATGTAACCTGACGATGTGCTGTATGTACAATCTGGCCAACTGAGAAGGTGTATAAGTCATGCTGACAGGTATAAAATGGGTTGACTTTGTCAACCTATCAACAATGAACCAAATGGAATCGTGGCCTCCCGGTGTCCTTGGCAATCCCGTAACAAAGTCCATCGAAATGCTCTCCCACTTCCACTCAGGAATGGGGAGAGGCTGCAGTAAACCAGGTGGTCGTCTGTGCTCCGCCTTCACCATCTGGCAAGTCAAACACCTGCTGACATGCCCAGCTACGTCCCTCTTCATCCCATCCCACCAGAAATGTCTGCGAAGATCGTGGTACATCTTCGTACTGCCGGGATGAATGGAAAGATGCGAACAATGCGCCTCGTCAAGTATATCTCTACGTAGCTGCTCATCGTTGGGAACCACTACCCGACCTGCCTTCCACAGAATCGACTCTGAGAAAACAAAGTCGTCAAACTCATCCTTCACCGCCCGCATGTATCTGTCGCGAATCCACGGGTCTGTCTGCTGACCTGACACTATACGATCCCAAAGACTGTTGTACCTGGGAGGTACGAAGATGGGAGAAGACACACTGTCCTGCGGATGCCAATCCGTCAGTGCTGCAAGTAAGTCCCAAGTGTATAGCCAATTCATCGTACCCTCCGTGTGTGCTCTCCTGCTGAGGGTGTCTACAACCACATTTCCCTTACCAGGATGGTAAGAGATCGTGCAATCGTAGTCCTTCAGCAGTGCTAACCATCTGCGCTACCTCATGTTCAGCTCCTTCTGATCAAATATGTACTTCAGACTCTTGTGGTCTATGAAGAGCTCAAAGTTAACCCCGTACAAGTAGTGGCACCAGGTCTTCAGAGCGAAGATCACTACCGCCAACTCAAGGTCGTGCGTGGGGTAATTCTGCTCATGCACTCTCAACTGTCTCGAAGCATAGGCAATCACATGCCCCCTTTGCATCAGCACTGCTCCTAAACCATCACCTGACGCGTCTGTGTAAACCGCGTAGTCCTGTCTACCAGACGGTAGAGCAAGAATCGGAGCTGTAGTAAGTCTCTCCTTCAGTGTCCTGAAGGCCTGCTCGCACGAACTATCCCAAACAAAAGGTACTCTCTGCTGCGTCAAACGCGTCAAAGGTAGTACGATCCGTGAAAAGTTGTTGACAAAGCGTCTGTAATAGCCTGCCAACCCAAAAAAACTACGGATCTGTGTCACTGCCTTGGTCTGCTCCCAAGACATCACAACATCTATCTTTGAAGGGTCCACTGCGACACCTGCTCCTGAGATGACGTGTCCCAAGAATGAGACCTGAGGTAGCCAAAACTCACATTTACTCAACTTGGCATACAGTCTATGCTCTCTCATGGTACCAAGCACTGCTCTCAAGTCGTTCTCATGGTTCCATTCATTCTTCGAGTGAACCAACACACCATCTATGAACACCACAACAAACTTGTCCAAGTAAGGACGGAATACTCTGTTCATCATGTCCATGAATGCCGCGGGACATTCGTCAGTCCGAATGGCATCACTACAAACTCGTAGTGGCCATACCGTATCCGAAAGGCTGTCTTCGGGATGTCTGTCTCTCGAATCCTCAACTGATGGTAACCCGAGCGGAGGTCGATCTTCGAGAACACCGAAGATCCTTGTAGCTGGTCAAATAGATCATCAATGCGTGGCAGAGGATAATGGTTCTTCACCATCCTCTTGTTCATCTGTCTGTAGTCAATGCACAACCGCATGATTCCATCCTTCTTCCGAACAAAGAGTATAGGAGCGCCCCAAGGTGAAGTGCTCGGTCTCACAAATCCTAAGTCAAGCAAATCCTGTAGCTGCACCTTCAGCTCTCTCAGCTCTGCGGGTGCCATGCGATACGGAGCCATGGAGATTGGGTGCGTATCGGGAAGTAATGAGATCTCAAACTCGATCTCTCTAACTGGAGGTAGTCCTGGTAACTCCTCAGGAAACACGTCGGGATACTCTGACAC
This sequence comes from Ottelia alismoides, assembly GCA_037367405.1. Taxonomy (NCBI): domain Eukaryota; kingdom Viridiplantae; phylum Streptophyta; class Magnoliopsida; order Alismatales; family Hydrocharitaceae; genus Ottelia; species Ottelia alismoides. The sequence continues at coordinate 395,874 of JAZKJV010008659.1, read as the reverse complement.
AACTCTAATGTCCCGAGCCATCGGCTCTCTATCTGGGACCTCCTGAACAAAGGCTAGAAAAGTGTCACATCCCTGATCAACCGATCGCTATGCTCTCAACACTGAAATGTACTCCATCCTGGAGTCCTGCAATGTCCCCTCAAAAGTGAACTCTGTCAAGTCGGGGATCCTGAAGACAATAGTCTTCCTGTAATAGTCGACTAAGGCATGATGTGTAGACAACCAATCCATGCCCAAAATCATGTCGAACTCGTCAAGCTGTAGTAGAAGACAATCCACAGTCATCTCGTGACCGCCTATGGACACCGGTAGCCCTTTAACCATCTATGAAATCACGAACAACTGTCCGCATGGCCCTCGGATGTGAAATGGAGGATCTACATCCTCCGTGACTCTACCCAATGTGGCTAGAAGCCTCACAACAAGAAACGAATGGGTAGCACCAGAATCAAACAACACGTGAAAAGGATGGCTCGAAACTGAAACCATACCTTTCACGACCGTGGCCGCGGACCATGCCTGCTCAGCTGTAACTGCGTGAATCTGTCCCTGACGTATAGATCCAGCACTGGATCCTGCTGCGCTCTGAGCTGGTCTCTGCTGACCTCTGTACTGGGAGCTCCTCCTGGTAGCTCTCGAACGTGGCGGAGGTGGAGGTGGTGGAGTCTGTAGCTGTGGGCACTGGGACCTGACATGTCCCACCTGCTGGCACTGGTAGCACCTGATCGCCCTGGTCGGTGTAGAAGATGGACTGGCACTCTCTGCGGGTCTCACGCTCTGTGCTCCAAACCTCTGCGACCCTGATGGATGTGCTGCCTCAAAACCTCTACTGGTCAGTGCTCCTCCCAAAGTAGTCGTGGGGGTCGAGCGAACACTGCCAGAAGAAGCCATCCCTGTCGGACAAAAGCGTCGTGCCGACCGCTGTGGTCGGAACTGCCACCGAATAGGTCCAGATGACCTCTGTGGTACTGGTGGCGGTCTAAAAGTACTCCCAAAACGTCTCTCATGGATGTCCTCAATACGCTCTGCTGCGTCAGTCACCTCAACAATGGTGGTCAGTCTCAGCCCTACCAACTTCTCCTGAACGTCATCCCTCATGCCACGAACAAACTTCTCCATATTCTCATCTGGAAAAGCAGCTGTGGAAGATGTGTGGCATGATAACCCTGTGAAGTGCACAAAGTACTCTCGCGCTGTCATCTTGCCTTGTCTCAGCTCTGCAAACAACCTGCGTTGTGTCTCTGTCCACTTCCCTGAGAAGAAGTGGGCTCTGAAGTGGGTCTCAAAGTCTGTCCAAGTCAGCACACGCCCTATCTCAGACACAGTAGCCTCCCACCAATGCTCTGTAAACCCAGTAGGTGAGAATTCCGCAAAGGGTAACTACGACTCTGGTGGTGTCTGAATCATCCTGAATACCTTCATCAATGTCCTGAGCCACTACTCAGCCTCGTCAGACGTACCCGTACCCTGGAACCTGGGTACTTTAGCTCTCTGGTAGGATGTGAAGACATCATGATGTCTCGGTGCAGTAGGAAGAACAAACCCTGTGACCTCTACTCCTGCTATAGGCCCTTGGCTTGCCTCAGCTCTGTCGGCTCCTGACTCCCTCGGAATCTCTGCTCAGGTTGCTGGTGAATCTCCTCAGAGAATAGATGCTCAGCTCTAGCGGACTCATCCCTGGATGGGTGGTATGAGGAGTCAGACAACTCCTCCATCCTCAGCTCCATCCCAGTCCAACGCTCAACCAACTCAGTCTGTTGGGCAAGTATCTGGTCCTGTCTCTGTCGCAGATCAGCGAGTGCGACTAACACCTATGCCATCTCTCCCGGCGGATCACGAGCTACTCGTGGTGCCATGCTAATCCTCCCTGTATCGGATCATAACTAAGTTAAGCACACTTTAGGAAATAATCAGTTGTACTATTTTTCCTCTTGGGATACTTATATGAATGAAATGTTATGGTGAATTGTAGTTGCATAAATCTTATAAATGTTAAAAAAATTTCCCATTCGGCTTCACGAGAAGTCAGAAGACTCTCGCTATTCAAAACTCAAGCTATTAAATCATACAAATACGTGTATCGGGGTAACACTGCTCTGATACCAACCTGTAAGACCCGTCCTCCCGAGGACCTTAGGTTAGCCGTCAAACACATCATTTGCACAATTAATAAGCTTAAGTTAATCTCATGCTATGAAAAACTTGGGAATTTTTTCGCCTTTTCACAACGTGACATTCATAAGATTTATTATGCTAAACAAGCAACCACAAGAAAACTAAAAGCGAAAGTAGGAAGTGCACTAGAACTGAACAACACAATATCCATTCTTTTTATTTCATTCATATACATATACATGTTGGATTTCCACAACACCCATATACATATATCTGTATCAAAAATAAATTATAGAGGAGAGTACCACAATCATCGAACAACTGAACTACAAAAGTAATACCTGCTCTGTAAGTGTCAGCACCAAAAGAACAACAACAGTCCCAAGTACGTCGGCTACTCGATCGCAGGACCTTTGCCTGCCACATATAGAAAAGGGACAAGCAAGTATCTGTCAACAAAATTGTCCAGTACATATTCTACACAGTTCTACTAAAAAAAGTAGTAAGTAAAGACTAGAACTACTAGAGAAACAGAAAGTAGCTGTAGTGGACAAAAGAAGGTAGCAAGTAAAAGCGAGTAAATTGGTTCTTTTAAATTATTTACTTGCTTTCGGAAGTCTAACAAGAAGAACAAACTCACTCACTACCACACCGTGTCTCCCTCGATCGTTGGAACTAACCAAACAACAACTCAAGCCTAGAAGTAAGTCTGTGGTCTTGGTCCGGTTAGGACCTCGATATCCGGGTAGGACTTCAAAGTCCAGATTGAACCTCACACTATGACTCTGAGGTATGATGTACGCCTCAGGGTTGGGGTGCCTCCGTAGGCATGCGATGGTATCTTACATCCTAACTAAGTTCCCAACACTCCTCCTAGCTTTTTCTCTCAACTCACATTGATCCTTGGTCGACACATGTGATAGCTCGCTCATGAAGGTGTATAAGAGGAACTGTACTCACAACTCTCTCAACACCCAACCTTCGTTAGCCTCTACTAACGGAACTGTCGTCACTAGTTTCCTAGCGGAAAAGTCACTCATCTCTTACCCCATCACGAGGTCACAGCCTGGCGAAAAGGTATAAATGGTGACATTGATGTCTACCGACCACTACCCCATCACCGGTGCATGACATAGTAAAAAAGTATTTATGGGACATCAATGTCTACTGATGAAACTTCATCTTAACTGGGTAATTGGTGAAATGTCACAAGTCTATTAATCACAATCCCATCGCCAGAGCACAACCTGGTGGAAGAGTAATAATTATAGCGGTGAGGAAACCCCCAGAGGGATTCGTCTGCTCTCGCCAATCCCAGTGGAAGTGTGGTCCACAAAAATGCAGTTTTAGTACGACTACTACGCCACTAGAGGTAGAGAAAAGAAGAGGTAAGCCTGCCGGACCTGACTTCCCCTCCCGTTACTCATCTCCTGAAGGAGAAGAGTTAAGTAAAAACCAAATGAGCTCGTAACAAAACAACGGAGAACCCCCAACCTAGGCTCTCTAAGAAAACTAACGGGTCAACGGAAAGGTCTAGACAACTCGTGGATCCCAAAGAAGCGTAAAAACCGAACCGACTCGAAGAAAACACGTACAAAGGACTGCGATCCTAGACGCATGCTCTCAATGTCCGCTACCCAAGCCTGAGCGACCTCATCTCCTGCTCAGGCGAGGGTCACCGCGTCCTCGCACAGTCGGAGCATCAATCTCCATGACTGATCATATGTGACATCACCATTTCTTTATTTTCATGTTACACCCTAAGTGTCTACGGTTTCTTTGACTTATTTCACATCTCCAGGTTATCAGTTCCAGACCCGAATTTTGTTCTATAAGAACCTCAACTGATCATAGGTCTGAGATACAGACCTGCTATGATAGTCTCTCTCTCTGATCTCACTGAAGAACATCTATCTTATGATCTTGGCTATCTTATCGGAAACATCGTTCTTTCCTACGTCCCAAAAGATTCACAAACAACTACAAGGATCGGGCTATTTCTTGGAGGAAGACTTGCTTCATGGCAAGTTCATAAAGTATTGTTTTCATGTATGATAACCATATATATATATCCTTAAGATTCAACCCCAATCTCATAATTCATAATATGTGTGTCAATCCCACCTTTATAAGTAACAATTATACTAAGGCATGCTCTTAAAATGGATACTAATAAAGGTTTACCCTATCCAATTTTTTATCACACCCAACACATTAGAAATGTGTGTGTATACTTCATAATAATCCAAGGCATATAGTCTCTTTAAGTTCACACCCAACTTCATGGCTTCAAGGACATCATTTAGGTATTTAATGGGCTTTAAGGTCTAACATTTAAAGGGGTTCTTTTGAGGGCATTACATGCTCCAATCATGCATCTATTCCACTCATAGACCTATGTGTACAACTAGCACTTGGCTGCAAACATAAGACATTTCATCCTCTCATAGTCCCTCTCCTTAATGGGATTAAATCATTAATGGATTTCTCATTCCATATAGGGAAAACATGGGGACTTGGGTTTGTAAAACTTATTAAAGGATGCCTATAATTTTGATTAGTCATGCATTCCATAATGAAATTTGGTCACAGCTTGGCCCATGGACAGCAACCAAATTAGTCCCAAAACCACCATCAAAACCCATCTAAATACATGGATTTCATGTGTATTACATTCTCTACATATCCATGGTCAAATCCACCAAAAGGTGTCTAAGGATATTATCAAAATCATGTATGTCCTTAGTCCTAATGCAACAGTATCCAATCTGAACATTCAGTGGAGATGTAATACAAGTAGTCAATAACTCCTCAAAAACTCATCATTTTGCTAAAACAAACCCATGGATTAAAGGTTGATATGAAAGAGTATATATTAGCAAGTATTTACACTCAAGGAAACATGAAGAAACTCCCTAAATGCATCTTAAAACTCTAAGTTAAAGTGCATGGACAGATCTGGACACATTCAATTACATGTATATGACAACATCCAAATCCTTTCCAAATCACCTAAAATTTAAAATTAAAGGCCATGAATTATAGGCCAACTTAGTGAAGTCATAGTCAACAAGTAAATCTATTTAAGGGAACTTAAATAAGACTCCCAAATCATACAAATTATTGGCCAACATTCAACAACAAAATCTGAAACTTTTAACATAGCCGTCCATGCATAGTCTCTTTAGGAGATTAAAATCAATGCAATTTCGTACCCAAACCCATGGATCTTAGGCCAACTTAGTGGAGATGCAACCAACAAGCAAATCCACATCAGAAAACTCAAGGAAGATCCCCAAAGCATGAAGAAATCTCAGCCAACATTCAGCACAACAAATCTGAAAACATTCAACAAGCATCCATGTACAACCACCATAAAAGCTCCTAATCCTATGAAATTTCGAGTCCAAAGACATGAATGGAAGACCAACTTAATGGAGCATATATCAGCAACAAAAACCACCCAAGAGAGATAAAAAATCCTCCCCAAATTATGCATGAATTCAGTTATAATCTAACATGGACAGATCTGGACACTATAAAATCCTTCCATAAAAACCCCTCAAAAAACCAAATTAAAGTCCAACAAGAATCTCAATCAACACTTTGATATAATAGCTCAACATAAGACTCAAATGTTGGAGAAAATTCCATCTAATGGCAGCAAAGAGGGGGTATAATTTGTACCTTCAACAATGCTCAAGGACATCAACAACTCTAGCCTTCTATCACCGATTTCGATCCAAGCTTGGCCTTGGATCCTACATGCAACACTTGATCTTTGTTCCTCTCCTTCTCAACTTTAATTTGAGCCCAAGAACTCAAATTTTGGTGGAGAAATGAGAGAGAAAACTAAGAAAGAAGATGGAGATCCATGGAAATTTCGGCCATGGAGAAGAGAGCTCCAAGTTTTCAAGAGGAAGAAGATGAAGTGGAGATGAAGGGGTGGCGCCTATGGGTGCTTATACCATTGGGAAAATTACATCATAAACCCCACCAACTCTTCCTATTTGCACATAAGACCCACCTATGAATAGTAATCACATTACTAATCATACTTAGCCACTTAATCACCTCTAGCCACAATTCCACAATTAGTCACTAATGGCATCTTAATTTTTCTATACTTAATCACAATTAAATTCTCAACTTTTAAAGCCAATCAAACTCACTAATCATTCATCATCTTGGACTTAATTGGTCATTAGAAATTAGGGATGTTACAGATACACAAGGCCTTTGTAGAAATGGAAATCATCTCACTGGGAGGAGACATCTAATGCTATGTAGAAAAAGATATCGTCTCGAATAAGGAGAAAGTATATGATGCGAATGCGACGAAATTGGATCTAACGAGAAGGTGTGGCAGTCGTCACTGCTAGAACGGAAGGGGATGGTGGGTGGTCGCATTGCGGGGGAAAGGATTGTCACGGCGATCGGTCGCGGGGAAAGGAGTCGATTGTGGTCGATAGTGAGAGAAAAGGTCAATCACGATCGATCATGAATGAAAGGATCGATCACAGAGAAAATATGGATCGCGTCGCGAGGTATCCGTATATCCCACTAAGAATAAAGAAAAGACATATAGGCTCGTCCATGGTTTATACCAAACAGGCTAAAACGGTGCCGGATCCACTTGTCGGATCCGTCTGGAAACAGCCCTCTCGCAAAACCTCACTCTGGAACACCACGCACTCGACCCCACCCGCCGTCCTCAACAAAATGGAGCTCTGCTGCCTCGCCGCCACCGCCGCCACCTTTCCCTCCCCCACCGCTGCCTTCCGCCGCCCTTCCCTTCTACTCTCACCCACAAGAGGCCTCAGCATCCACCACCCGAATCCAGGTAACCCTCTCCCTCCTTACGGCTATATCCACTAGAAGCCACACCGTTTTCTGGAACTTCCCCCAACATGTCAGGGCTGCGGGTCCCGAGGGACCGTTCTCTCAGGGCGTCGGAGTTCGAGGAGGCGTCGTACGCGAGGTTGAAGGACCGGGTCGAGACCGCGACGGATGGTGGAGAGGATCAGGATGTCGCGAGGGAGGAGGAGAAGACCGTGATCGAATACGAAGAAGAGGTTGCCGTAGAGACGCCCTCTGGCGATGTATTCGACTTTCTAAAGGATCTCGATCTTAAGGTGTGTAAATCATTCGCCTGATTTCGTACTTTTTGATTTTGGATCGATCTTGCATGTGCGCCTGTTTCAGTCATTATTTTTTAATTTCACAGCTCGAGTTCTGTTAGTGTTGCTTGCACACATTAGTAAATGATATAATTTTCGTAGCCAGAGGCAGCGGGCAAATGGATATAACTGGATGTGACGCGATTGATAGCTTAGGAAGAAATCTATGCATTTCTAAGATATGGCGTACACATCGATTTTTATGTGATCCTACTTGCTACTTTCCTGCCGAGATTGGTACTCGACACTTATGGTATACTAGGACAGAAGGTTCTACTTAGTAATCGATGAAGAAAATGAATGAGTAGAAATCCTAATACTGTGCACACTTAAATCTATCCGCTTTTCCAATACATTCCCCAAAATGCTCAATGCAATCTGATCATTTTTATGCTTAAACAAGTGATGTTATTCAGAATATCAGAGATAAAAGTTAGGAATTTAGCGTTTTATCATTATTTTGAGTCCATCTTTATTTTATTTTGTTTACACTATTCGAATTGAGATATCTTATTATGGAGAAATAAGATAGTTTTATTTAAATCAGGAATGCTGTTAGGAATCAATGTAATATTTTGTTATCTTTATATTGTTTTGCAATTCTGCTCCCTATATGTATAAAGGAGTTAGGAACGTTGTGAAAAACATTTTTGATCACGCTTCAGTGAGTTAGTAGTCCTACAAAAGATCGACATGAGAGCATAATCCCACTAGTCAATGTGAGATACTACAAGCTTCGGTTGGGGGGGCTTATATGGGATGTGGAGTTATACATATGGCTCTGTTTGGTTGCTCTTTTCACGATTGTGATTTCATTTGAAAAGTGCAAACCTTGCTTAAGGTTAATATTTTACTATGGCTGATGTTTACACTATTCGAATTGAGATATCTTATTATGGAGAAATAAGATAGTTTTATTTAAATCAGGAATGCTGTTAGGAATCAATGTAATATTTTGTTATCTTTATATTGTTTTGCAATTCTGCTCCCTATACGTATAAAGGAGTTAGGAACGTTGTGAAAAACATTTTTGATCACGCTTCAATGAGTTAGTAGTCCTACAAAAGATCGACATGAGAGCATAATCCCACTAGTCAATGTGAGATACTACAAGCTTCGGTTGGGGGGGCTTATATGGGATGTGGAGTTATACATATGGCTCTGTTTGGTTGCTCTTTTCACGATTGTGATTTCATTTGAAAAGTGCAAACCTTGCTTAAGGTTAATATTTTACTATGGCTGATGGAAAGGAAGAGATTCGTTAGGAGGTTTTATATATATATATATATATATATATATATATATATATAGGGGGCAGGGAGCCTGCACCTTGGGGTGTAGGAAACTCCCTGCACCCACCCCCATTTTTCAATTAATTTTTTATTTATTTGGATTAAAAGTTGGGGAGATTTACTTAATATGTTAAGGGGAATATGTGTTTCAAGATTCATGCAAAACAAACATTCCTAACACGTTCATCTAGACAGGGTCAATTTCAGCAATTATGAGACAGTTAAAATTTGGTATTCTTGATGGAAATGATAGAAGTCTCGAATTAAGTTGAAATTGGAATGACAACACGGTGATACGTAGTGATCTAAACCCCTCAAGGTTTCATTTCAAAAAAATCAAAAAATAATGAAAAATTAGGCCGGGTGTAGGGGGTTACCTGCACCCGCCGAGGTAGGCTCCTTTTTCCCATATATATAGGGTTAAATGGGGCTGCCCCCTGGGGGAGCTAACTTGGCTCCCCCCACGCCATTTCGCCTGTTTTTTTTGAAAGTTTCTTCCGTTAATATTCATCACTATATCCCTATATTATGTTATTCAAATTTCGTACAAAACATAGACTCCTACGGCCTCCATCCAGGCAGTCGTTTTTTAACGGTAACAGAATTGCTAGAAACGACCCTTCTGGATGGAGGTTATAGGAATCTTTGTTTCGCACGAAATTTGAATGGCATAATTTAGGTATATATCGATGAAAATCCACGAAAGAAATTTTCAAAAATAAAATAAAATAAAAAAAACGGGCGGAATGACGCGGGGGGAGCCATGTTAGCTCCTCCCATGGGGCAGCCCCATCTTACCCATATATATATATATATATAGGGAAAAATGGGGCTGCCCCCTAGGGGGAGCTAACTTAGCTTCCCTCGCCTCATTTTCTCATTTTTTTTATTTTTTTGAAAAATACTTCCATAGAAATTTATCACTGTATCCGTATATTATGTCATTCAAGTTTCGAGCAAAACAGAGACTCCTACGACCTCCATCCAGACAATCATTTTTTAACGGTCACCGAATAGTTGAAATCGATCCTGTCTGGATGGAAGCCATAAGAGTCTCTGTTTCGTACGAAATTTTAATGACATAATACAAGGATATATATGAAAATACGCAGAAGTATTTAAAAAAAATTTAAAAAATTTGAGAAAAATGGGTCGGGGGGAGCTAAGTTAGCTCCCCCTAGAGGGCAACCACATTTCCCCTGTATATATATATATATATATATATATATAATGGGGTTGGGGAGCTTTCACCATGGTGCATGTTACTATACATGCAACGGGGCCATAAACACCCATTTTTTTTCAAATGAAACTTGGGACTTACAATTATCAGTGGAATACGCGTTTCAAATTTCATGTAAAAGTAAAACAAATGCCTCTAGTATGTCCATATGGAAAGGCTAAATTTCAGCAATTATGAGACCGTTAAAATTTTACAGTCTTGATGGATGGGTTAGAAGTCTCGAATTAAGTTGAATTTTGAATGATATCATTGTGATATATAGTGATCTAAATCCCACATAATTTCATTTCAAAAAACTAAAAATATAAACGTTTATGGTACCATTGCATGTAATGTTACATGCACATTGGTGCAAGCTCCCTAACCCCTAAATATATGCAGAGACAAGCTTTTCATACGAACACTATATGCATATGATGTAATTATGTAACTTGGACGAGGAGGATATTTACTCTATCCTTGCCCATTCTTGAGCTGATGAAACCCATCCATGTAATTTAATTTATTTATAATGCATTCTTTTATTTATTTGAGTTGTATTTTATTCTGCATTCCATTTATTTGTTTGATTTGTATTTTGTTCTATTTATTTTTATCAAGGGATGCCTTAGTTCATAAAGATACATCATTTCAATCATGGCCTCAAATTTCGGCGAAATTCGACCGAATTTCGGTCGAATTTCGGGTTCGGTGGGTGACTGAAATCCGATCGAAATGGCCGATGATGACCGAAATTTGGGAGGCCTACTTCAAAAACAAACCAAAATGACCGAAATTTCGTTTCAGTCAATCTCCGAAACGAAACCGAAATCCGACATTTAAGGCCTTGATTTCAATATGTAACTTCCATGTAAAGCTCTTAATAAAGGGGTTGCCTTGATGTGGAGGACGTAGAATGAAATACGAGTTTTTGGCATCCAATGGCTTTCTCTTATATTTTCTACTTAGTATTCTTATTTCTCCTTTTGCCCTTTGACCCCTCTTCTCACCCACGTGGCTTGGTGTGTAATACCTTACTAAAATCGTGTAACCTGCCTCATTCTCATCCAGAACCTTTGCAACCACTGACGTGCTTACCATTTTCCTTCTGACCCTCTCACTTTCTTGAAACCAATTTCTCCCACGTTAAAATTCATGCTGTGTTAATTGGCGAGCTTCCTCACTCATCTTGTGCATCTCCGTTCATTCCCCCTTAAAACCCTAATTGCTGTGTTTCTCATTTTTCTTTTTACCCTCTCTGATTTTCGTAACTCCCGTACTCCTCTTTTGAGAATCTAGGTTATGTCAACTAGCACAAGAGAAGAATGACATTTGTATCTGTGATACCATGCTTCGACATTTTCCTCTCCACCATGCTTATAATGCTTTTGATAGATCCAATGTGACTTGGAAGACCAACTCTTCGAGAGATGAATTTTCATCATGACATGGAACAAATTGTCACAACTCATATTCCAACACAAATGATGTATACAACTTATGTTGGCAGTTGGTTGTATCTCACTTGGGGTAGGATGGGTTAGCAAGTTCACGAACATGTACTGCAATCTGGTCCATCAGATATTGATATATCTCAAGGATTCTCAAGTTAGATGTTTTTAATCAATAAACTTATCATTTTTCGATTTTTTGGAGCCCCATGTTGATTTTTTGAAACAAGAGAAGGAAACCCGCATAGGTGCCCGCTCCAAGATTTGAACAATGGTCCTTTGGACGGTAGGCACACTGCACTACCACGGACTATTGAAGTGGCTTGTTTAGTCAACAGAGAAATGAGCATAATGCTTTTCGTACTTAGGGGAAGCAGAATATCATCTCATGTCGCACTCAAGGTTTGAAAAATCGAAAGGCGGAACAATGCATTTTCCTCAGAATCAAGACGATGGGTATCAAGACGGTTGGGGCGTAAGCCGCACTTTATAGAGAAAAATATGCGTAAAACTATAATTGTATATATATGTCAATGTGATTATATATTTTTTGCCCAACATATAATACTTAACACTGTAAGATATGATGAAATAATATTTATAAGAACACAAAAAGAGACGATAGAACAACTTCATGTCCCTTTTTACACATTTCATTTAAATATTGTGAAAGAATTAAACAATATATATGTCTTTTGAGATATTATTGTAATTAAAAGTACAATTAAATATACGCTAAAGAAATTCATGTTATGTGTCTAACATATAATATATGATAGCATGAGAAACCATGATTCCTATCCTCTTCGTTTTGCATGATACATTGCAAAGCTCGTTAAGTTTATGCGCATTGGTGGATTTTATTGTTATGAATTAATTCATTAAGAGTGAAATGATAAGAGTTTACCGAAATAGTTGGACACAATTAATGATAAATAGAAGTTATGGACATGAAAGAAACATAAGATTTAAGCATTCATCTTGTTTACTCATTATCCAGAAAAAGAAAATCAACAAAATGCTTCAAAAAAGCAAAAATACCTCAGAAAACATCTCAACCGCCTCAAGACATTCCACCACGTCTCTGGATTGGACCAAGGCACATGCCTCGAGGCTAATGAGATCGCCTCCCCTCGAGGTTAGATTTTTATACCATGTAAATACATACAAATATACACTTATATGCAAGAAAGGGTATATTCATCTCATAAATACATATTATATCGCACATATTGCATACATAACACCCTGCTAATTGCTAAATGTTAAGAGATATTCCCGAATTGAATGATGAAATTGAAAAAAAATAAGGTATAAACATAAATGAGGTGTATTTAGCATATTAACATTATATTACATCGCATACTAGGTATAAAAAGAAGGTTGAGCTGTTCCGCAAATTAAATAAACAAGTAAATGAGCATAATGGCAACTACTTTACTTTAAGGAGTTCTGCGTGTGGTTAGAAAGGTTATTGTAGATTTGGTTTGTGAATTCAAGGAGGGTAACTTTTACAGTTTTACTATTGATTTTCTTTTTTTTGAAAGCTCAAAGAAGGGGGAGACACTCGATGGTGTTCACCCCAGTATAATTATTGAAGAGAACGAGATTACTATCGATTTTCTTGCCACCTAAGGTGGAGACAACTACTAGTGTGGAAGAATTCATCCCTAATTTGATTGCGCTATCTAATGTAATGTACTCATAGCATGGTTTTAGATTTCACGAAATATCAGCGAAATTTTGCCGGAATTTTTGTTTCGACATGGGACCGAAATTTTGAGCGAAATGCCAATATGGAGGCATTCCTTCACAATGTTGCCCGATTTGGGCGAAATGCAGTAAATTTCGGTGAAATTTCGTTTCGACACGGTGTCGATACAATACCCGATATCGAAATTTAATACCTTGACTCATAATAATGAAAATGCTTGCAAACATAGGGGTTCTGAATTCAGTTATCAACTAGTTACATACATACAACACTTATGCCCGATAGGTGCATGGTTGACTTTGTTATGATTGCCGTGGAGATTGTTGCTGACGTAAGAGGAAGAAATTGGATGGACTATTTTGGAAGGTGGACTTCACAAAATCCTACAACTGTATTGGACGGAACTTCTTGTGCAACTTATTGCATTAACGAGGTTTTCTAGATCTCTGAATAGTTTAGATGAAGAGATGTATTATTACCTCTTCTTTTTCTGTGTTGATCTATGGATGACCTCACATAGGATTCTTTTAGACCCAATAACAGAGTCATACATGCTTTTTTCGTTGCACATCTTCTTTTGCGATTGCAATTGATGCCTTACGCGTCACTACTAGGTTGGCAGTGCTAAGCGTTTTTTAGATGCTTCATCCCGGTTAATGCTCCATTCCTGTTTTGCAATACGTAGATGGGACCATTTTCTTTTATGGAGGGGAGATCCTGGGATGGGGTGCTTGGGACATTGTTTGTGATTTTGGTGGCCTCTCAAGCCTACATATAATTTGGAATAAATATTCATTTATACTTTTTGGACCATTTTAGGATGATGCATGGGGTGTAGTGAACTTTTGGGGACACCCTAATGCCTATAGTTATTTCTATGGGTATTCATTTGATTGTGGGAGACTCCGTGTTAACGACTGGATTCGATTAGTAGAGAGATGGAACATAAGCTAGCGAGGTGGAAATCCAGATGTCTTTCAAGAGGGAGCATCAGGTATTGCTAAGGATCATGTTGTCAACGATCTTTATTTCGATCTTCTTCTATTTTAGGTTGCTTAGAAGATACAACAACTGGAGGGAGTAATGAGGAGGTTCTTCTGGACTATCTTTTGAGCATGAAAGTAGTGGTATAATGTTGGTATCTTGTATCAAGGTTTATTAGAGAGGGCGAGTTGGAGGTTTTGTCACTTGCAACTTTTGTACAAGGCCTTGCTGGCGAAGTGCGCGGTAAGAATGTGTAGGGAAAAGAATGGTGTGTTATGCCATTTGTTACGGGGCATCTGCAGTGTCAATATTGATCTGGTCGTAAAGGACAACTTGGGGGAGAGAACTTTCAATTTTTTGGAGAGGCGTCTATGCAATGCGAGAGTTTGATTAACAGTGGCAATCAACTTTAGGAAATGGTAGGTCTTTCCGTTTTGGCTAGATGACTGAACTGAAATGAGAACCTTAAAGGACATATTTCCTAGGCTCTTTGCACCGCCAATAGACATATAAACATCGATTGCAAATTGTTGGTTCCATTCAAGTATATCGAGCATGCCATGGCTATTGATCTTTGTTTCAGTCCTCTCAGATGAGTGTACATTGGAATTTGACCAAATGATGGTGAGGGTCTTGACCATTGGAGTTGAGATGGAGATTTTTTCGTAAAGAGAACTTACCAGTTGGTGCCTCATGCCATTATGAGTCGATGACATATGCGAATTTGGTCAAGTATTGCAGTTTAAGTTGGAAAGTGCCTATATCCCTTAAATTGAAGATCTTTATATGGTTGTTTTACATGAAGATGTTGGTGGCAAGGGTTTTCACATCATGCTTTGTTCTAAATTCATTGGCCTCTTACATGGTATTTGGGGGGTGGGGTGAAAGATATTAAACATCTCTTCTTCAACTGTAGTGGTATAATAAAGGTTTGGCACATAGATTGAAATATCTCGATATATCTACGATATAACCACAACAAGTTATTGACAATGATATCACACATGATATTGATATCGTCCGGTATTAATTCGGCATATCAATGATATATCATCTCATAACATCGATATCAACAAAATTTGATGTATTTAGTGCATACTTTCCACCGTTTTGATTGATAACATTGATATCATGCCAATATAATTATTATGTCATTGATATTGACCTTGTTGCTTGATTTCACGAGTTGTTTTATGAGGCAAGGAGCTTAGAAGATAATTTTTGAATTCACCGACTTTATAGGTTGATTTGCTGAAGATTTTGTATAACTGCTCCATGTATTGACACACGTGGATACAAATCCAACACGAATTTGGAATTGAATTTCTAGTTAGTAAGTATTAGTAATCCATCGCTATGGATCTAACACAACCCCTTGGTATTGATTATCTTAGTTCACGAGAAATGTTGGATTTTAATCTATATTGGATCATCTTCTTTCAAAATTTTGGTTATCATGAATTGATGTACTATATAGTATACATGATATTGTACGATATTTGTTTATTTCATTTCGAATATCGATAAGACTTTTATTATACACAGTATACAATGTAACATATTGTTAATATGCTAAATAGATCTCCTTCATTTATATAAGAGTGTTTTCATACATTAATTATTTTAAGAACTAAGACGATTTTAATTCACGAGAAATTTCTCTTTTGACCTTTTTTAAGATTTCCACCAATATCTGTGATATATCCCGATATCCATTTCCAGACCTATCGATGCGATATTGATATTGATATTTCAAATCTTGCTCTTATCGGCATTGATTTTCTTTAGTTCAGTTAGAAAGTTTGTTTCGAATATATTTTAATTCATCTTCTTTCCTTTAAAATTATGAATGACGTTCTTTAAAAACAATGTGCTATTATGATTATTCTCTTATTTGTTTGATATCTGATATAGCTCATCATTTTGTTTATACATAATATGTGATGTGATATAAAGCTAACACACTAAATGCATGCCCTTTTTGTCTCTAAGTTATTACATCTCGAATTTCATCATTTCACCTCCAACACATCTCAATAGTCAACAATCATCAAAGGTCAACATTGCCAACATCAATATATGCGATATAATGTGTATTGGTATTGCTAAATACATCATTCTTGCATATATGTGTGTATTTGTATGCTATTTACTATTTTAATAACTAAGATATTCTTAATTTGCGTCTTTTTTTAATGTCATTTCCGATATTTCCACCAATATCATCGATATATCTAGATATATTTTTGATTTATACATTTTGGAGCCAACCGATATGATATTGATAATTCGAACCCTGGTTTGGCAAAAAGGTTGGACTGGTATGGTTGAACAATTCTAGTCATGAACTGCACTTTAAGAGTCTTGGTATCTCAACTTACCAATCTAGATTAGAGCGGGCTAGAGTTTTTGTCTTGTGTTGGGACATTTGGTTGGCCAAAAATATTTTGATTGTTAAAAGAGGGAGACACTTTGCAGATAGTGCAGCGCTTGCGTTTTGTTAAAATTCTGGGTGTCACTTGTAGTTATCAACGGATTCATAATGAAGCTTTTGGGTGACTACCTTCCAAGGGTGGCTCATCTCTCTCATAAAAAAGGGTGTATCCAATGAGCTAGCAGCATATCAAGATCATAGAAGGTTGCGCCTTTTATTGTTATAGACTAAAATGAAAATAAATGTAACATTTTCTTGTTAGTAACTTACAAACAGGTTTGAACTTGGAACATGTACAATGTTAACCTGGATATTTGCACCACCAAAGCATGGCCTAGTAATTAAGTCCCGGCCATGCAGCAAACTAGGCATGTTACCACTTTACTGATAATTGCTCAGACCTCCAGTTACTCACTCGAGAGTATTATTTTTATAGAGGGACTGATGAATACCTCCGATGCTTTCACTATCATATAATTTTGAATTGACAACAAGCCTACTGCTGACAATTGGTAACTCGTTTTTTCGGCTACTGCTGACAATCGGTAATTTGTTTTTCTTTCTCTGATTTAGAAACAGCTCAACTCAGAAGATGTTTATCCTATCCTTTTATATGGAACTGGTGCTTTTGTCGCCCTTTGGGTGTCCTCAGCTGTTGTTGGTGCCCTCGATGCCCTTCCTCTGGTATGTTCCTCTTTCTTCTTAATTCTTATAAAGACCATGACCATGTGTTCTCTAATATTTGTTCAACATTATTAGCAGATCCCGAAGGTTTTGGAAATCATTGGCCTTGGTTATACAGTTTGGTTTAGCTACCGTTACCTGGTTTTCAAGGTAAGCTTTTGAGAAACATGGATTTTTTACTCTGAATTATTTATGTGAAAATGTCCGACGAAGCTATGCGTGGTTGCAGAAAAATAGGGACGAGTTGTCTGCAAAAGTACAAGATATTAAAGAACAAATTCTGGGGCCCTCTGATTGATACTAAGAGGTAGCTATCCATCTTATCATGCAATTTTATGTGGTGGATTTACTTTGTATTAGTGGAGAGTTGTCGAGAGTTTGTAGGGATACGTTTTCCAAATGTGTGTGGGTCCATGATAAAAATGTCTATGTAGTGAATAGTTGGTTGAGGAATTTCTATAAAAATGTCTCTGTAGTGAATAGTTGTTGAGAAATTTCTAACTATTTCCTGGCTTTTGAGATGCATGGTAGACCTGTTTTTACTGATGCCCATGAGGACACAATCTACTGTCGTTATGAGTGCCTAATTTTTGATTTGAATTGGTTCAGAAACAATGAGTTGAATTGTATATTTTGTTATCCTTGTTTCAATGAAGGATCTCCATCCCTTTTTTATCTGACTTTGGGGAGGGTTCTTCTGTAATCCAAATTCAAGAGCAAGAGTTGCTACCAGTTGTCCCTTTAGCATGTATTTATTTGTAAAAACCGACTAAAAACTTAATGGTGATGCTTCGATTATCTAAGTCTCTACTTTTTACCAGTCTCTTTATTGCTAATAATCGAATAGAGTAAATATTAGCAACTGTCGACATCCCATAGATTTGAGATGTTGCTTAAAAATATTGTTCTTACATTCAAATGCGTCTTTATCAAGTGTCAACGTCCCACAGGCTTGAGATGTTGCTTACAAATATTGCGCTTGAATCGAGATGAGTCACTGGGGCTGGACAGTTTTCCTATTTTCCTCTTCCGTGAGTTTTAGGATGCAGTGGCAAATGATCGGTTGATATGTTTATGAATTTAGAGACGGTAACTTTGATTTCCAGAGGTTAACGGATTAAATGATGTTATTTTCCTTATGCCTAAGTAGGACGTTGCTTCGAAAATTAGGATTATTGTTTGATTGCTCTTTCCAACTCTGCTTATCCAATTTTTTTTAAGATCTAGGCCAACTGCCCTTCAAGGGCACTGGATTCTATTATCCCGCTTCTACAGACGACTTTCATTCCTATTATATTACTAATGAATGGGTGGCATTTGGTTCTAATGGCTATTGAGGTAATTGGGGATTAGAAACAGATAAGGTGAATGGCTTCCTTTGGAATGTTGTTTTTTTCCAAGGTAGATCATTGCATTTATTGGCGATTCAGTTGGGATCTTTTGTATTAGAGAGGTTTTCCTAAGTTGTGGATTGCAGGGAGATGAGGAGGTGCATTACTATGACATCACTTTTGGTACTAGTCAACAGTTGCCTAAAGGGTGGCTTCTATCAACACAATATGGGTAACCGGCATGGTTGTCCATTGGCTCTTCTTCCTTTTGTGATTGTGACAGATACTTGCAAGTTATGGCGAATCGTGCGATTCAAGGAAACTATTTTGATGGATTCAAATGTGAGGAGATTTTCCTTTCAGAAAAAAATGTGAGATTTTGATTCCAATCTCGCAGTATGTAGATGACACCATTACTTCATTGAGGGTTAAGCTTGGAAGCCAAATCAATATCTATGATTCTGGATATTTTTAGTGACATCTCAGGTCTGCTTTTGTCCTTTTTGGGTTTTCAGAGGATGCTGGTGTGAAGTGCGGTGTAAGTTTGACCACTCCAGGTACGATACTTCCTATTATCTATATAGGGATTCATTTGGTGATTGACATGCTTCATTAGGTGAATTGGATGTCATTGACTTAGAAGTGGGCAGATCGATGATCTGGAAGTCTTCCCAGTTCCTATCTGTTGCAACTTGCAAGGAGGAAGAGTGGTTCTCCTGTGATGCTGTCGACTATCCCAATTGGTTCTCCTGTGATGCTGTCAACTATCCCAATTTTCTCTCTCCTCGTATCTTCGGAAGCATCGTGAGACTATCATGAGGAAGTTCTTTTAGTTGAGCTCCGGTGAGAAGGTGGTGGTACACTGTTGGTCAGCTGGGATGGGGTGACTTGACCCACTGGCCCAAGGGGCTTTGGGCATGCTTCACCTTCGGGAGGTGAATAAGGAACTTTTTGAAAAGTGTATTTTTAGAATACGGACAGGAATGACGATCCTTTCTACTGATACTTCAAAGATTTATGGGTATGTGAGCTCTATTCTATTTGAGATCACTCCTTTTTGAATCTTGTTTTGGAGGCTGGAACTGGTTTTCATTTCTGGCTTGATGACTAGTCCATAGGGGGGACTCTAACCGAGAACTTTTAGTGTCTCTTTGCCTTAGCAAACAATCCTGGATACGCTGAGTTACATGGGATAACAGTTGTGGTTGCCTACTTTCTGTGCCTCGGTCTTTGATTTGAGAATTGAGGAGTTTTACTTGTTGATGGAGTTTCTGGCAGGTAGTGCCGGTCCGATGACACTTCCGATTATTGGGTTTGGGTAGATGGCTCCTTCTCGGTCAAGAAATCCTATATTGCTATCTCCGAGTCTATGGTCTTTTATCATGGTAATGTGAAGATAGATTGCAAGCATATTTGGTCTTGCATATTCCTCTGCGAATAATTCATGATGAGCTCACCAACTTCCTGGTGAGATGCCTACGGATAAAAAGGAATATAGAATGAGGAGAGAACACATAGTAAACAGAGAAATCCCTCAGGGCTGGTCCGAGGAGGATGATGATTCCCTTGATAAGGGTCGACGTGCAATAGCAGCTTTTCCACCTGACTTTCTTCTCCTTCCCCCTCGTTGGCTAGTAAAAAACGTCGTACTGCCCTCACCTAGTCTCGCCTCACACACATGCTTAACTCACACATAGCTAAGCACCTCCACACTATAGACTTGTCAATGCTTCTATACTCCACTCCTTAAACCAACACACGTACCAAGCCTTGGTGATGAGGTCTTTTTATCTTCAGTTCAGGTTTTCAGGCTATGTAGAACCGAAACAGAACCAAAACAGTGTGTATGGAAGGTAGTTTAATGACATATATTTAGATATATGACGGGTGAAGTTTGTAACACATTATCCAAGAAGGTAGGTTTTAAATACTTAAATTCATCATTTCAAAGAAATAGATGATTGATGGAGATACATTTAACTTAAGAGAATAAAGTGGAGATGGGATTCATATTTTCTTTGTGACGAGAAGGTGTTCTTGAAGCTTAAAAGGAAAATACTGTAAAGTTGTAGTATGACTTGCAGTGCTTTATGATAGCACAGTTAACTATATACATGTGCAAAGTGTTTATAGCTTTGATGAAGGTGCTGTAGTGGATCTGTTGTCAAACAATGGATTAGATTCACAATTAGAGTATCTGGCAGATAATTTTTGTGATGGCGATTGAAGATAAAATGGTAGAAAATTGGCTAAGGTGGCTTGGACATGTGCAATGTGCTCCAGTTTGAAGGTGTGAGATTTTATAAGTGTCCTGTAAAGGAGGCTAGTAAGAAGGCCTTTCATGCTTTGTTGGATTGCCTGGGTATGATTCAAATTTGATGTAAAGAATCATTGAAGCTGATTGTAGTTAAAGCGGAAAACACTTTGTTGTTGATGGTGGTGGAATTTATTTTGAATTTAGTGTATGAAAATTTAAGAATTAAATATTGAAGCAAAATTGCCAGATGGGACATTTTCTAGACAGTGGGTAACCAGTGTTGTCAAAAAATAAAGAAAGAAAGCCTTTTGTTAACTTCATTTTGTCTTATTTTCACAAGTCAGCAATATCCATATTGGAGCAGCATCATGGGGGATTGTCATATAGGCCTGGCCAACGGGCTGGGGGCCCGCCTGCCCAGTCTGCTCATGGGCCGGGCTTGGGCTAGTAGATTTAGGCATGGGCCGACCCAGCCCGGTCCGCTAAAAATAAAAAATATATAAATACATGTCAAATACTACATGTATTAATATGATACACTTCAAGTTTTTCATATGTGACACTAGTTTTAAATAAAATTCAATAGTTTACATGTAAACTACTTATATTAGTTATATAAAGTATAAATGGTATTAATAAAATCATTTATACATATTAAGTACCATTAAAAATTCAATGAAAAAAGAATGAAATGAGCCATGAGCCGGCCCATAATGGGCTTTGGACAGAGGTTTTTTAACCTCGGCCCGGCCCGGCCCATGGGCCAGCCCGGCCCGCATTTTGGCCAGGTCTAGTCATAAGAGAAAGAGCCCTTCGGCTTATTTATCTAATGTTGTTCCACCAACAACCTCCGACGGCCCTTATTCTTCTCAACAGGGACATTCTTTTAAGACAATATAGAGGTATTTCTTCACGTAAATCAAAGTTAAACCATCTTGTGTGGTTGGACAAGTTTCCTCTCTTCTAGTTTCATCTGTTTTTATAAGATCCCTGTTTTCTTATCTTTGTCCATCCCATCCAAACCAGACACAAGTCTCTTTATTCAGAGTGGAAGATTTTGCAATTGAATTCTAACTATTATCGTGTTTGAGCAATAATTTGGCAAGAATGAATCAGACTGCTAACTAGGAGGACTGCTAACTGGATGCCTTCCCTGTTTGTAAAATGTTCGTGTCCTATATATAACATCCTCCTACGTGTTTGATCTGACCTCTCATTAACCGCTGTTTTCATGTTATTTGTTCCTGTGATGTTTGAAGGCTTCTGATGAAAGGCACTTGTTTTCTCTTAATCCCGATTTAATCAACTTTCTTTCTTCCCTTTTTCAACAAGACAACATCTGAGTTATTTAAATGTTTGGAAGGTCCACTATTTTTGATCATGAGAACGAACACGTGTATAAATCTTAATCTCGTTAAAAAAATGGAGAGTTTTTCTGCGCGTTAGATGTTTACGTCCATATTATTTAACCGGTGAAGATTGGAATGGGGTGAGCTTGTGCCAGTTCTATTTTCCATTACTTTTTCCACATGTAATAGCATAGGTCACACACAACATCGGGGGTCCACTATGGATCAACGTAGCTCATGAACCTGAGTAAGACAAACATGAGGCCCTACTTGGATACGTGGATATCCCACACCCACGAGGTCAGCATACCCGACATCAACACCTGTTTGGCAATGAGGATGAGGCACTATCCTGCTATCCTTCTCACGAAACTTAAAGCATAAACTAATTGTTTCAAATAAATTTAGAATGTTTCGTCTAAAGCCATTCAAATTACATTTTGAATTTTATAACTACCACATCACATGTTATCCTCCTCCCCTTCTTAATATCTCTCAAACACTTTGTTGGAAAAAAGAATTGCGTGCATATCATAGAGACCCTAGGACTCTCTTATATAGGAGAAAAACATTACAAAGAGGCACTTGAAAGATATAGAAATATGAACCATATACATTGAGATACAAATATCTCAACACCCCCCTCAAGCTGGAGCATATATGTCTATCATGCTCAGCTTGGAATAACACCTCTGAAATGGACCTCTAACAAGTGTTTTGGTGAATATATCAGCGGTCTGATCTCTTGTAGCAACATGAGAGGTGAATATGAGTCCTTTCTAGATCATGTCTCTGGTATAGTGGCTATCTGCCTCTATATGCTTGGTCCGTTCATGGAATGCAAGATTATTAGCAATTAAAAGAGCTGCTTAATTGTCACATAGAAGCTGCATGGGAAGATGTACCTTTGCAAGATCAGTCAAAACTCGATTTAACCCACATCATCTTAGTGCTCCCCTGAACCATGGCTCTGTACTCAGATTCTGTGATGGACCTAGCAACAACTGTCTGCTTCTTGCTTTTCCATGACGCGAGTGGGCTCCCAACAAAAACTGCAAAGCCAGATGTATAATTCTTGTCTCTAGGACATCATGCATAATCTGCATCTGCACAAACTGTCACCTTAAGATATGTACCTCTACTGAATATAAGGCCAGTACCTAGTGAAGTCTTCAAATATCTCAAAATCATATATACAACATCCATATGTACTTTCTTGGGTTGCTCCATGAACTGGCCCACAACAAAGGATATGTCTGACCTGGTGATAATAACATAGAGGAGCTTCCCAACAAGCTCCTTGTATCTCCTCTTATCTACCTCCTTAGTGTCATCATCATATAACATGGGATCATTCAATCGAATTTCGGTCGAATTTCGATTGCGGTGAATGGTCGAAATTTGGTCGAAATTGCCTATAACAACTGAAATAGGGGGGCTCTAGTTCAAAAACTGACTGAAATGGCCGATATTTTGGTTGAAATTCTACCAAAATTCGACCAAAATTTTATTTCGGCCACTCATCGAAATGGTGACCGAAATTGGATTTTGAGGCCTAATAATCTCATGCTCGGATCCATAGGGGTAGTAGCAGGCTTGCGCCTTGTTATACTTGTCTCAAGAAGAAGATCAATCACAAACTTCCTCTGGATCATCACAAGACCACGCTGGTTCCTGGCGAACTCTAATCCAAGGAAGTTACGTAGACTGCCAAGATCCTTAGTCACAAACTGCTGACCCAGGAATTCCTTAGCAGCCCGAATACCCTGCTCATCATCACCTGTGACAATATTATCATAAACGTAAATCAGAATTGCAACCGTACCTCTCCGTGTACTCTTAATAAAAGTGATTCAGTGAATGATCCGCAGTGGACCGTACGAACCCCTGATACTCTATCAACTCTGAGAGCTTCCGGTACCAAGTTCTCGGACTCTGCTTCAGGTCGTAAATTGCCTTGTGGAGCCTGCACACCTTCTGAGACCCCCCCTCAGCAGTAAAACTTGGTAGTTGATGCATGTATACCTCATCCTGTAGATCACCATATAGAAACACATTCTTTACATCAAGCTGGTAAAGAGGCCAGTCTCGAGTAACATCAACCGATAGAAGAATGTGTAATGTCAAATGTCCAGCCATCGGTGAGAAGGTATCCTGGTAGTCTACCCCATATGTCTGGGTGAACCCTCGTGCAACAAGCCTTGCCTTGTAGCGATTTACACTGCCATCTACCCATTGCTTCACTGTAAAGATCCATTTGTACCCAAAACAGAGGCACGTAGTGGAGCAGAAACAATGCTCCAAGTACCACGAGACTGCTAAGCTGCCATCTCTTCCTCCATGGCAAGTCACCTGCTGCTGTCTTGTGTAGCCTCCTGGTATGTTCGTGGGATAACGACAACAGAGCGTCCCGCTACAAACCTCCTGTACTCTTTAGAAAGATGATCCAAGGAAACATGAGCAACTAAGGGATAAGTGGCACATGTGCTGCGTGTCTTCCTCAAGGCAACAAACACATCAATTTCATCGGCCTTTCTGTTCTCTGGTATCAACTCCTCCTGTAAAGTGTCCTTTGGTACATGCATATCACTAGTGCCTTTAGTAGATACAATGTGTTCCGTACATACATGAGGCGTGCTGGATGATGGGTAAGGCGCATAAGAAGAGGAACGAACAGATGGCATGCGGATGTAAAATCATGGTAGAAACTGTGTCATGGTAGACAGTGGTGGAGGAGGTGGTGATGAAGGAGATGACCGTGGTTCAACATGAGGAGGTGGTGATGGACATGGAAGTAAATGAGGTGGTAGAACAAAAACATCTTTACTAGAGTAAGATTAGACAACCTGTCACCTGTAGGAGAGAAATACATATTAAACTAAAAAAATGTGGCATCAACACTCACATAATACTTTCTCCATACAGGATCAAAACATATATACCCTTTTTGGGTACGACAATAGCTAACGAACACACATTTGGCAGCTCTTGGAGAGAGCTTATCACAACCGGGAGTAAAATTGTGGGCAAAAACCACCGACCCAAAGACCCTGGGAGTAAGGGAAAAGAGCTACTTCTCGGGAAATGCAATCAAGAAAGGAACCTTTTCTCCAAGGACCGTGGATGGCATGCAATTCACCAGGTAGCATGCCGTGAGAATCGCATCACCCCAGAACGAATGAGGAGCTCCACTCTGAATCAAAAGGATCCTCGTGACATCAAGAAGGTGATGATGTTTGCATTCAGTAACACCATTTTGTTGTGACGTGTACGCACAAGAAGTTTGATGAACAATACCAAGAGATCTGAGGAAGTCAGATAGCTGTAATGTGGAGAATTCCAATGTATTGTCAATGCAAATAAACTTCACATACACAGAAAAGATATTCTTTATTTAAATAAGAAATATTAAATGACAAAACCATCATCAAACTTATTCATTAACAAGAAAATCCATGAAAGCCTTGAAAAATCATCTACATCGACTAGATAGAATCGATGCTCCTGATGATCAGGAACACAACTAGGACCCCAAATATCAAAATGAAATAACTCAAACGACTGACTACTACGACTCTGGCTATTCGGAAAGTAGGAACGATGACACTTCCCAAGCTGACATGCCTCACACTCTAGGGTAGTACGAGTAGATATCTGAGGAAGGACTTGCCATAGCTTTTGCAGAGGAAGATGCCCAAAACGAAGGTGCCACATGAACGGAGAGACTAACCTAGTATGAATAGTAGCAACACCAACAAAAGGAGGCTGTACCAGTTTATAAAGACCTCTGGCACTATGCTTACGGCCACATCCAATCAACCTGCCCGTGAGTATGTCCTGAAACACAAGAGAAGACGAGTCAAATATGGCACGACAAATTAAATCTTTTATAATCTGACTAATAGACAAAAGATTCATCTGAAATGCGTGAGCATGTAAGATATTCTGCATGCGCATCGAGGGTGCTTGGACAATCTTCCCCTGACTAACAATGGGTAAATGAACCCCATTTGCAATTACCACTGATCTATCAGGAGGGATAGATCTGTAAGAACTAAAATGTGCTCGATCTCCACACATATGATGAGATGTGTCAGAGTTCATGATCCAATCGGTCAAATCTGAACTGCTACAACTAGTAAGTGCATAAGTAATACCTAATGAACTCGTAGATGCTCTGGCAACAGCTGCAACGTCTGAAGGTCCTGTAACTATGGTGGGCGGTGTAGTTACCATCTCTCGGTTTAGAGACAATATCGTCGAGCCTCGCATCATGAGAGGGAGTCGAAGTAGTCTCTGTCTCCTCAGCTACACATGCAGACACATGTTCCCCGTGCTTCAGATAGCATGTCTCCTCTGAATGACCTGGACGGTGACAATGTAAGCATGGGCCATGACGACGTCCTCCTCCTCGACCACGAGATCCTCGTCCGCGAAACTGTAAAGTACCCCCTCTGTCGCGAGAAGCCGCCATCGCAGATGGAGTTTAGGCCATGGTAGAAGATGAAATAGTGATTCTGTTCAGCCTCTTGTAGACCTCCTCCATTGGTGGTATCGTCTCTCCGGTAAGCAGTTGAGTACGTGCTGTATCGTACTCGGAGTCAAGAGATGACAGAAAGACTCCTGTCATAGTGGCATTCTGGTGTGCCTGCTATTGTTCAGTGCTGGTAATAATGGGCATAAAGCTATGAAGTCGCTCAAACATACCTCGAAGATGCGATAAGTGGGCATGAAGAGGCCGACCATTTTGCTGGGTCGAGAATATGTCATACTGCAACTGGAGGATATTGCTCTCATTCTTGGCTTGCCCATATGTGTCAGCTAGGATGTCTCGCATAGCCTTGGTTGTGGGCTGATTGACGATGTCGTTGGCAATCTCCGCGGTGAGCGTCTCAGTGAGCCAAATCCATGCATAACCATTATCTTGCTTCCAAGAAGCATTAGCCCCAGTCTCATCTGTTAGATCTGAATCAGTCAAAATGCACTCCTTGTTATGGCACTGCATAAGGGTGTGAAACTGCATGGACCACAACTCGTAGTTGACCCCATCCATTTTGACGATGGGAGCCGGGCTCTTGAAGGCATCAGATGACAAAAATACGTCACCCTTATTTTCTGACATGATGAAAAATAGCCACAAATTCGGAACAAGACTGGGAAGTAGACTATTCTGAGCGAGTCTACATAATCATACTGAGTGATTGTACGTGTAGATTCATACAACCATCCTCTTCAATCCTTGTATGCTAGGGCCGATAAACGTGATTTATATGTCCGAAATCATGGTTTCCGGTCAAAATCAGATCGTTTCAGACTGCTGTCTGAAGCATGACAACCTGGGGACAGCCAGGCGATGCCCCAGAGGCAACGACGGTTGGACATCGACTTGGGGAGGGGGGGGGTCCGCAGCAGGTGCGATGACCCGTAGGAGGTGGGACTGCGGCCCGCAGGTGCAACAACCTGTTAGGGCAGCGACTTGGCACCTGCACCTGATGTGGCACTTGCCAGTCGGAGGTGGCCCGCAAGGGGCGACAACGCAACCAGGGGGGATAGGGTTAGGGTTTTGGGGATATGGGAACTTCGATCTAGGACCGTTGATCTGATACCATATTGGAAAAAGAATTACATGCATATCATAGAGACCCTATGACTCTCTTATGTAGGAGAAAAGCCATGGGTAAATTACAAAGAGGCACATGAAAGATATAGAAATAAGAAACATATACATTGAGATACAAATATCTCAACACACTTATTATGAACTTCAAGAAATATCATATCCCAACCCATCCCATCTTATTTCAACTGCTATAGATGTTGTGCTACACTTGGAAGAACTCACTTTTCATACTCATCATCGAGATAAGGGGAACTCATGTTATCATGGTGCTACCGGAACACACTCTCTCTTGCGACCGGTTTGCCTTCACCCGTGTCTATGTTCCTTGTGCGCATTCCCTGCGCCCAGAGCTGTCGTCGAATCTCAGGACTGCCAGGAGGAACTTCCTGGACGTGGCTTGGCTTGTTGGGGGAGACTTCAATGTAACGATGCTCCCATCTGACAAGCCTCTTTCGAAAGGGGACATGAACTGGGCTTGGTCAACTTTGCGGAGCTGATTGTTGATCTCGAGCTGGAGGTGATCGATGCTTCAAATGCTAAATTCACCTGGTGCAATTCGGATTTTCTATCTCGTATTGATCGTTTTCTGTCGTCCTCTGAACTTCTGGACGCTTTCCCGCTCTCCAGTTCTGCCGCCAGCCTCGTACAAGATCAGATCATACTCCCTCCTATGGGACTCGAGCAATATTTCTCGCCATATGGTTTCTTTAGGTTTGAGAGAGCGTGGCTCTAGGAAGAAGGTTTTCGGGAGTTGGTCGTCAACCATTGGTCTGCGGAGGTGGTCTCTGGCTCCGTAATGTTGAGGCTCTCTCAAAAGTTGATATCACTTCATAATCGGCTGTGTGCTTTTAAAAAGGAGGTTAGGATACTGCATAGGGCCCGACGTGTCGGGGCAGAGGCAAAGCTTGCCATACTGGATGGCCTTGAGGATGTCAGAGATCTCACCCGCAATGAACTCATGGAGAGATCAGCAACATATAAGGTTATCGTGGAAGAAGTCAAGAAAGCATGGCAGAATGGAAGCAAAGATCTCAACACTCTTGGCTGAAAGAGGGTGATGCAAATGCATTCTATTTCCACATAATTGCTAGTGGGAGGCACCGAATAAACCAGATCGGTTCAGTTGTGGTGAATGGGAACCGGGTTGAGGGGGATCATGAGATGGAGCAGGCCATTGCCGATCACTTCTACGAGTTCTCGAGAAGAAATACAACTAGATCTTGGAGATGGTCAGGGCATGGGGCCTCCTTGTTGTCTGAACGACATGCTAATCATTTGATTTAGATGGTGACCACAGAGGAGGTGAAGGTGGCAGTTTGGAACTTTAACGTTGATGGTGCCCCAGGTCCGTATGGTTTTCCCGTGTTCTTTTTTTGTGAGGTCTGAGAGCTTGTCGGAGGTAGGTTGTTGATGTGGTGCATGAGTTCACCAATTCCAATGCAGGCTTTAACAAACTCAATAGGGCGCTACTTTTCCTTCTTCCAAAGGATGCTTCCGAGGCTATTGAGGATTTCTGGCCCATCACCTTATCTAATGGTATCTATCTGATTGCGGCAAAGGTCTTGGCTATAAGACTGAATCGTGTGATGAAGCACCTCATTTCACCGCTTTAATGTGCGTTCATTCCGAGAAGACAGATTGCTGACAGCCTGGTTATGTCAGCTGAGATCATTGCGGACTGGAAAAGAATGGGTCGAAGGGGGTGTTGTAGAAGGTTGACTTCTCCAAGGTATATGACACTGTGGATTGGTGCTTCTTATGGATGGCGATGGCGAAGCGTAGTTTCCCTGAGACGTGTATCTCTTGGATGAAACGTTGTGTTACCACAGCCTCCTACACGGTGCTTGTCAATGGTAGACCTAAGGGTGGTCTTTTCCAGCCACAATATGGGGTTAGACTGGGATGCCCCCTAGCGCCAATCCTTTTTTGTGATCGCAACTGATGTGCTTGTTTGCATGTTGGCCCAGGTGGTGCAGAGTGAGATTTCGAGGGGATACACTTCTGATGGGATATCTATTCCTCTGCTGCAATACGCGGATGATACCATTTTTTATTGGGTGTGTTGAGGAGTCTGGAGGAATGGCCTATACAACAGAGATTTTTTGGGAAAGCGTCGATTCTTTCTAAGGGGGTTCGTTTGGTACTCGTGAAAGTGGTTCTATCAGCCATCCCCATATACTTCATTTCGTCATGCTTGCTACCAGTTGGTATTAGACGTCGATTGGAGATGCTTATGAGGTGTTTTCTTTGGGGGAATATGGGCCAGGAGGGGCACATGCTACATAGTTGACTGGACCACGGTTACATTGCCTCTTGAAGATGGTGGTCTTGGGATACTACACTTAGATTCTATGAATGGAGCTCTTCTCCTAAAGTGGGTTAGCAAGATGGGGGGGGGGCAAAAACGATGATTTGTGTTGCAGACTCATTCGATAGATTTACGGTATTGGTGTTCAATACTCGTTACCTTATCTCCGTACCTCCAGGTCATCTTCGTTATGGAAAGAGATCAGATTGGTGCTACCTTGTTTTCAGGATCTCTTTCTTCCATCCCGGGGGATGGTAATATGTTTACTTTCTGGACTGACAACTTGTCAAGCGTCGAAACACTCTCCTCCATGTTCCCTCGTCCGTTTGCGTTGGTAGCTAATCGTGATGCAAATGTGGCGAAGTGCTGGGTTGATGGAAACTGGATGCCTCGGTTTTTAACGGACTTCTCTGATCAACACCTTGAAGAGTTTTTATTGCTTTTGGATTCCAGTAGACAGGTTGACATGCCCACCACTAGGTGGGACCACTAGGTGTGGAGGTCAACCCTTTCACTGTCAAGCGTGGCTCTAATGCCATCAGTAGACCGCCTTCGTCAAGGATAGATACTTTGATTCGTGATTACAGCTTTATCTGGAACCTGATGCTGTCAAGTAGAATTGGATTCTTCATGTGGCTTTTCCGTCGAAAACACATCATGAGTCATGACCAGTTGTGCCGGATTGTTTGAAGTTATCTCTGATAAATGCCCTGTCTGTGAGACACAGATTGAGTCGGTTGTCATCTTTTCTTCAATTGTGAGAAAACTTTGCCTGTATGGCTAGATAACGAGGCGGATTGGTCGTCCCTTTAGAACATGGACTCGTTTTGGAATTCTTTATTTGAGGCCAAAGATCAGTCTAGGGAGGATCTTCTTCGGCCTCTTTCAATTGTCTGGGCGGTCTGGTATCTAGAAACAACTCCCTCTTTTCTTCTAATCATTTCTATGTGGAAAATGTATATTCCATTCTAAGACTCTCCTCGAGTCTTGGCTTCTGTAAGTCTTCTTGAACTTTTATCAATAAACTTGGGGCGGACACCATATAGTGTTTCCCCCTCTTTTGGTCCCAAAAAAAATGTTGCGCTACAAGTTATCCTCCTAATCCAACATATCCCACTATTCAAAAACTCAAACCCGTATTAAGGTTATCCAATACGCAGATCTATAGTAAACCATGCTATTTCATTGGAGTATACAGACCCATTGGTGCACTATCCATGGAACCATGATTATCCAAGTCATAATATAGATCGATTTTCATGCTCTTTCATCAAAGTATGTAGTTGCGCTCCTTCTGAAGGAGCATTATGTGGGCGACTTATATATATTCTTCTCCCTCGAAAAAGTAGTTTACCACATGTCCGACAAATCTCCACTTAGTAGCCTTCAGTAACACAGGACAATCTCAATACTACATCCCCCTTTCTGTACTTGAGTGTCCTCACTGTAGAGTTACAGCTGGCGTGTGAATGCTCAAACTTCCGCATCTCTTAAAAAGCCTTCCCATTTTGCAATTGAAATCATGAGATGGTCCTTCTAGCCTATAGATGTGGGCTCTCAAATGGATGATACATGAACTTAATGGATATGCTTCATTCCTCTGTGTGTGGCGACTCAAATTTTTTGCTCTAACCTTAACCCTCTCATGCACATCCTGTCCTGTATGTGGGGGAATCTAGTTCAGCATGTCTGTTTTCTCTCTTCTTTTATCGGATACTCAACCATATTAGAAATAGGTCAGATGGGATTTCAATTCTTAAAATCAACGGAGAAACTCTCATTCATAAGTGATCCTCCTTCATGTCTATTTCATTTTTGCATGGAAAAAGAAGAATACCCTGTTTGGTTGCAGGGTTACCTCAAGACCCCTCTGAGTTTATCCGTCATTCCAAACTGTCCTGACACCTAAGTCATTCAGTCTTTCATATTGACCATGCCTTTTTCCCCCACTCATTGCAATGGGCAGGAGAACTGGAAGCTTGATCCATTGATCATACGCAGAGTCTACAAGGGAATAATCAAGCCATTTCCTACTTGGAGTGAAGTTTGCTATACGGGTCTGATATCCCCAAAAAGGTCTTGTTTAAGTCACACCTAAAACTTAGTTAACGAGATCATATCATTTTCAATAATCTCCGTCTATCATTTCTTTGATCTCCCTACCATCTTGCGAGACTTTCCTTTCTTCTCTTCACACCTGATCGATGCATTAGCTGGTTTTCCTTGTATATACATTAAGTCATTGTTGTATAATGAGACCACTTTTTGGAGAGTATCATTCAATAAATTTTGATATTTCTGATTCTCACGAAATTAATATAGTTAAGATCCACGAGTTACAAATTTGAGCTTCAAGTGAGAACTAATATTTTTTTGGAAGCTACATATTTTGAAGTTTTAGATATACATTCAGATTATCACAAAACCTCAACTCCTAAAGTGGATATTGAAAATGGAAATTTTATGTAATATCTCACATTAGGCACAAATTTTGCTTGTAAATTCCAGGATAAATAGATTATGAAACCATCTTTTGAAATCTTTCAAAAGATGGAAGTGTATCCACATGCACTGATTTTATGTAGCATGGAGGCTTTCTATGTGGATGATTGTGACAAGGAGGGTAATGAGAAAGGTGTCATGGGTGCATTAAAAGATAGAAGATGTTAATAGGAATGAGCTTGTTTAATGGTGCTGTGGAGGATGCTATGTGGGAAGAAGAAAGGAGGTGCATTAAAAGATAGAAGATGTTCTCAATAGGAATGAGCTTGTTTAATGGTGCTGTGGAGGATGCTATTGGGGAAGAAGAAAGGAGGTGTTACTTGTAGAAGGAATGATCTCATCTGAGGGTAAGATATACCTTGTCGAGTTGCGAAGGGGTAGGGCCAAGAGGTTAACCGTTGGGGGCTAGTGTGGTTGGATGGAACCATCTTGAGAAAGCTTGGATGGAAACACCTTCACACGTTTTTATAAGTATTTCTCCATTGGAGTTGCATCCGTCGTTTATACGAGTTGACGAAACATGTTACATGTGGGGATGATTTTTTCTTTCAATATTAGAAGCTATGGGTGACGAGGGAAAAAGTTCCTTCATGTGGTGAGCATGTGCCGGGGATGGAAATCCTTCCTCTTCAAATCAAGTATGCAAGTTATGAGGCATAGGAAAGTAGAAAAAGGCCTTTTCTGTGCTGACCTTGTTGGCAAGGTGCGTCGATGAAGAAGGCAAGGGAACGCTCCTGCCTGCCCTTGCCTGACTACCTGTCATTTGGTGCAAGCATTGTTCCACTAGGTTAGAGTAACCGCATATTCATGGTGCACACATAAATGAAAATCCTCAAGTTCAGTTTTACATGTTATGTTTGAGTCATGGTGCACACATAAATGAAAATCCTCAAGTTCAGTTTTACATGTTATGTTTGAGGCCAAGGTAATTGCACAAGTCTTGTGGTTTACTTCGATCTGTACAGTCTAAAAGTCAAACAATCGAAGAAGGTACTAAAGGCCAATATGGGTTGCCCCTTGAATGTTAGGGGCTACTCCATCAAGGTCCGTAGGCCTTAGAAGAGCATATACACAAGCAAAAGATCCTCGAGATTTATTATCAAAGACAAAAGGTCATGAATTTCAATGAGAGGTTTAGGGAGGACTTGCATAATCAGAGATGTCTTGAGGGGAAATTCCAGATCTTATATGATAGCCAGAGGCCATCTTTGCTTGGGAGCCGACCCGGACACCTCAGACAGAAGGTTGTCAGGGGGACTTATGAAAATACTGGTTTAGCAATAAAGATGACCACTTGGTCCTTCAAAATAGAGGCACAAGAATTAACAATGATATCTTAGTGAGTCTTGGCATAAAGTTCGGGGCACTCGTAATAGGCACCTGGAGGCAATGAGGAACTCCTGACCTTCTCCATGCAATGACTAACATGACCAATTGCAACTATAACCTGAATAGTTCTATGTCAAGGGCAAGTGAATTTCAACAAAACAAGCATCAATATCCATCAAATCTAAAAGGCTGGATTGAGTTACTTGGCTCAACTTTGAGGGTCTTCTATATATATAGTGAAATCTCAACACTCATTGCTACATGAGAGTAAAGAAAACTTCCTTTTGCATAGTACATTAAAGAGCCCCCTTTTCATACAACACACACTGTATTAGGATGAAATCGAGTTAAAAACTGTTCGATTGCTTGCATGGTTGACTCTTCATATTATCATCATTAATGATTGGGGACCTTTTCGAATCAGAAGCAAGTTGGCCTTGGTGCCTTGTATCATTTGGCGCTATCTATGGAAGGAACTATTATTCTTAAGCTTACTCTCACCATCATTTGATGGACTTGGGGTTCCACTCTCATTCCTTTGTGCTCCCATGTTTACAAATCAAATGATGTGAAACCATAGATGTGGTGGCTTGAGCCACCCATCCTCATGATAAAGTGCTTGGTGATCTTACTAGACACAATAAATATGCAACTATGCCCTGGATTATCAAAATAACAATTTCTATCTTTTTTTCCTCAGAAAGAAGACAAGACCAAGCCTTGGACCAGATGGCATGTCTTTCTCCCGCCAAATATAGCAGACATCCGCATATTTACATCTGTGAGGAAGCGCCCCCCCCCCCCCCCCCCCCTCATGATGTCCACCCAAAGGGGAGAATGGAAATGGAACGCATCCCCTCTCCCCAATCCACCAAAAGAATGGAGGATATGAAGACAATTGCATTGTAAATAATGCAATAAAAAGTGATAGGGACCCCTCCATCAATAATGATCTACATGAGTTTTGCCACGGAATTGTAAAGGCTTGTATCATATGTGTTTATTGCAATTAAACATGAGAGCTTCACGAGCTGACGCATGGTACTGTGGGTTTCAGAGGGACTGCCGGTTTGTGAGGGACTTTCTGACACTGTGGATCCCTAGACATGGGCTGAAGGATGAAGACCTACTTGATGACATTCTTGATCTAGTGAGCGCCTCATACCAGTTCATGGACATATGGAGGTGGAAAGTTCCACTGTGGGTTCAAATTTCCATTTGGTTGCTGAGAAGGGATCATTTGATGATCGGTGAACGAATGGATAGGTTCTTCCCTAGGACTAGCAGCACATGCCATCACTGTTTGGCAATGGAGGGAGATGTTGAGCATCTCTTCTTTGGTCCCTCTATTGCAAGGGAGGTGTAGACGGCTTTGCTTGTTGAGTTGGTGTCAACCTCTGATTTGGTTGGTTTTTGGTAATCTCCGGATGAAATGGGACATGGGAGCAGCCAAGGTTTGGGCAGTGACTATTTAATGGTCCATGTTGTTTGCGCGAAATGGTTCTATTTTCCGGAAGAAAGAATCAACATGGAGAAATAGAGCATTCGAAAAGCTTAACAACCTTATCGTCAGGACCTTTTGGTCTTTGTAACTATATTTGGATAATGTAAATATATAGAAGTTTAGGGGTGTGGCATCTTTTCGACGATAATCCCAATTTTTCCTCAAAAAATAGAAAAGATAAACATGAGAGCTTAGGGGATTATCGAAGCTACCATCTAACCATCAGGTATCTTCCTTCACCTTAGCCAACCTCCTAGTCTATCCTCTATAAAGGTTCAACATGTGACCCCTTGCGGCCTGCCATACCCCCATGGAGCCACTGGACTTTGCCACTTGCTCTGAGCGTTTCACGTTGCTTCATAAGATGCGATGGTCCTATCATATACAAGGCCTCCTTTTTCTTTCTTTACGATTGTGACTGCAAATTTGTTTCACACTTTACCCTTACAAATCCATCTCTTTCTATGGCCGATTGATGAAAATGTTCAAGCAGTTCTCCCTATTCCTCAGACAAGGGTTACCTACATGTGCTTCACACCATTAACAAGGACCATACCTGGTCTTTGAAGTTATAAATCAAATGCTTCGTGGTGCAGTGCATGAACTGCAATTACCCTTTGAAAGATTTTTCCGTTAGCACCCAAGTATCTAAAACAGGAACACCACTAGGTTCCCTTTATGATCTATTGGCTGGTATTTGGATCGGAGCACATGCTGTTGTACGCAATGAGGATGCACGAGATGCCAAGTGAAGCAAAATATGGGGAGTTTTATCAAATGTTTCCTTATTTATGGATTCAGGACGACCTTTTATCTGATCTACACCTGTCAAGAAGGCGACAAATCCTTAAAGGTGTTTATCAAATGTTTTAGGGATTACAATGTTAAGCATATTCGTCCTTCGGGTGATTTTTTCCCCCTCCTTCAAGGGTCAATAGATGGGAAACTTCTAGGATCCCCTCTAAGATCTTTGCCATAGATCCATGGTTGATATCTATTTTAGGGCACAAAGCACTATGGGTACGTCTGCCCCATCATGTGCAATGAATTTTTCTTGCTTGACAGTGTTACTGCAAATTGGTTTCACACCATACCCCCACAAATCCATCTCCTATGATCCATTGGTGAAAAGGTTCAAGCATTAACAAGGACCACACAAAGTCATTGAAATTGTAAATCAAATACTTCAAGGAGCACTGCATAAACTGCAATTCACCCTTTGAAAGATTTTGTCATTGGTGTGACTACAAATTGGTTTCACACCTTACCCCACAAAACTTATTCTACCTTATTTCTCATATTAAGGACCTGCATGTGCTTCACACCATTAACAATGACCACACAAAGTTATTGAAGTTGTAAATCAAATACTTCAAGGAGCACTGCATGGACTGCAATCACCTTTTGAAAGATTTTGCCATTAGCACAGTCAAGTGTCTAAAAGAGGAATTACTCTAGGTTTCGTATATGATGTACATATGAAGTTCTTGGCTGCAATGTTTGGATCGGAGCACACACTGCTCTAGGCTATGCGGACGCACGAAATGGCAAGTGCAAGCAAAACATGGAGAGTTCTTAGTTACGGACTCAGGATGACCTTGTACCTGATCTGCACATTCTACCAAGAAGACGTCAAGTCCTTAAAGGTATTTATTAAATGTTATCATCATATTAAGTGTATTCATCCTTTAGGTGATTTTTTCAATCAGCTCGATTTTATATCAGCTCCCTCCTTCGAGGGTTTATAGAAGGTTCTAGGACTTCCTCTAAGATCTTTGCCCCAAATCCATGGTCGAGATCTGGATTAGGGCATGCAGCACCGTGCACAATGAGGAGGCATGAGATGCCAAAAGCAAGTGGAGATGCAAGGATTTTACGAAAACCTTCCATACTGAATGGCGATTCTACTTTCACCGACACAGTTGGCAATGAGAAAAACACCAAAAACGTGTCATACATGTAGGGATGGAACAATGAGGGCATCCTTTAGAATAGAAAATATATTCTGTCTCATCACTATCATATGATGAGGGAAATACCCCCTCATGGGATGAGCACATGCTTGAGAATAAATTCTTTGCTATCCGTTTTATATGGATATGCAAGGTCTATGAATAGGGAGTACCTGATACCTTATCCAACCTTGGATGAAGAAAATCGACGTGTAATACGATTGGGATATTCCCTTAATCATTTAGAAATTCGCCCTCGAGAAGGTTGGTTGCTTAGCAAGTTGGGGGCAACTGTGCTGAGGTTCCTCGAACTTCAACGGAGCTTGCTGTAATGAAAGGCTTGCTTCTTGGGAAGCGGACATGGAGTGTAAAGTTTTTAAAAAAGTTGCAAATTAAACATGCTTTTTCACTTTTGGAGGATTACATCCCTAAGATCCCTTGGATATATTTTTCATAAACATTCTCCAACAATCATTTCACAAGAAAGCACTCTTTGTCTCTTCAATCCTCTACATTTGTTCCAGGAACACCATCATCTCAAGATCGACCCGCTTTGTAATCATCAGATGGTTGCAAATCTCATAGTCGTTTAACTCTCAAAGGTAGTCGGTCATTTACGTCAAAAAACGGTCCTTTATCTTGCAAAAAACTTCGATCTCATATAATCAGATTTCCCCTTTACCTGCTTTCACCCACTGACCTGCATGCCGTAGCACCGTCTGTCTTGTTTTCCATCTCAGAATAAGATGATCCTCAACCAGAGCAGACCGAGTGGATAGGTCGCGCATACATATCTGAATCAGAGATCTTCAGCCTAAGCAAAGCGCAATAGTACACCTGCCTCTATTCCTATCCCTGTTCCTTAAACTCAACCATGAGTGGAGGAGTTTCTGATCCGTTGGCAGCAATGAGGATTCTTAATAAACCTGGATGGATTTTTTTCCAAGCTGTGCAAAAGGATATGTAGGATCATCTTTCTCCGGGATCGACTACGAATGGATTATGGAGGTACACATTAGTGGATTGTTGGGTTAAACCTGGATTATATATAATGCTTTCTTTGACCTGTATTAGCAGTAAATATCTTCTTGCACCATGGCTGTTACTGATTCGACTCTTGCGCCTGGCGATAGCTTTCTTTCTTATGTATATAAAAGGTTTTCCTTTGTTAACCATGGTGTATTTCTTTGCGTGCTACTTTTATTTTATATTTTTTTAAATTATCCTGCTTGTGACGAATCTTTTAGCAACGATTATTGTTTGCTTTCCTGTTGAAGTTTGTACTAATTGCTATTCTTTTTAGTAATAAGAAAGGCAATGTGGTATGATGATCAGCCATGGGCATCGTGGAACTCTCCATTGTCATCCACCACCAAGAGACAAACAGGCTCTTATTTTGAGGGAAATTATGGGAGAGCAGACAGAAGGTCAATAATAGAGCACAAATTTTCTGGTCTTTTTTTTCTTCCTTTGGACGCTTTTGGTCCGTGATATAAGAATTATCTGATTTGATAAATTTTCTGATTGTGATCTTGTGAAAAACGAAAGAGATGAATCACACAATAATTGAGAATGGATACCGATTGGAAGGTTGAACTCGATCATTCGTGATCAACGTAACAGATGTTCTGACTGTGGTTCAAACAAGTTTACCGAATTCTGGACGTACTGCGATCCGTTTCTCATTTATCATTGGTCGAGATCATTCTCTTGTTCTTTCATTTTTATGGCAAATGATTTTTCGTCGCAGGAAATCATATTCAGAGCTGCATTTTCTTGGTTGTTTACCTTTGAAAAAAACATATCAATTTATTAAAAATGCTCGTTTGAATTTACTGTGCAGCAGTTTTCTTCCAGAGAAAAACGTGATTGTGACAAGGAGAATCTACTGCATCATGACTATGTCAACCGGCACACACTGGAAATTAGAGGGAAAAAGGACACATTATTGCTTTTTCTTCATGTTACACCACGAGTTAATTAATTATGGGTGTTCCTGTAAATACAAAAAGTGTGGATGCCCCCACTAAAAAATAACATAAAAATAACATAAAATAAAATAAAAATAAAGATTGCAGCAGATGCTGGGGCGTATGAGATGTGTCAGATCAGAATGGAATCGTCGATATCCTCCAGTGCATTCCACCCATTCCTCCTCTCCTTCCCCTCCATGACGTGAATGTTATCATGTGATGTGTTACGGCAAAAGAGACCAAATGGTGCAGTGTGGCCCGTTATTTGTCCTCGGCTTTCCCGACCCACGTCTTTGGGAATCTTTCACCCACATTTTCTACTCATTTTTCCAGCCCTATTTTTGTCCAATTTCATTTCGTTGGTACTGAGAAAATTAAGTGAATTCTACAATCATAATGCATATCAGATACTTAAGTAAGTCAGAATATCAAGTCTAGTTTTATTGTATCCTCTTAATTCTCAACTGCTGAAAATTAAACAGTGGGCCACTGCAGCAGCAGAATGCATCTCAAATTTGCAGCAATAGTTATTGATTCGTTTCAAAAGGAATCCACATATATTTAGCTCGAGTGTACCCTTTTGTATGATTGGGCACTTGCATCAAACACCCTAATTTGATTACGAGGTAAGTTGACGGTGCGTTGATATTAGACGACAACAAACTTTTGGATCTGTTCACAGCTCATCCTGCATGGAAAAAGCTCCGATCTCTGACTATAATGGCATGCATCTTATCTCACCAACGTGACCTTTGATAATTTATGTAGTCCTTTCCAGCTCATGCACTATCGTTTGCCATGTCTAAGAAGATTTAAGCCAACTAAGACAATTGTACAATCACCTCAGAATCAAAAATAAAAACAGGAACTTTGATCTTGCTCGCAGCATCACAGCACGGATCCTCTGCATTACCCAAGAGGCTGGCTGTAATGAGGGACTCGGTCCGAACCGCTCGATCAAGATCGAGCGGTGCACACGACAAAGACTAAGAAAAATCCAGATTTCGTGCGGATCAAGCGGTTCGGGCTGAGTCCCTCATTGCAGCCAGCCTCTACAGTACTGTAGAAGATCCATCCTAGCATCAACTCTAGAGAGAGAGAGAGAGAGCCTTCAAGGCAACAAAAAATTTAGTTACAGTTGCCATAGTTAAATTTATAAAAATGAATTTTATTCATTACATCATTGTATGAATTCACAACGGATATCATATTTATTGCCATATATAATGCTTGCAAGAATTATGTAACGGTGAGTATCCCTTAATTTTTTTATAACCTCTGCGAAATTAGCAATTATTAGTACAACTTTTACCAAAAAATCAATATTTAATCGTCGTTATATGAACCTTTATTAACAAATAGGATATTCATTACGAACTATAAAAATAAAATATAATTTTACAATGAGTAATATTTGCTATTATGTGTTTAACATCGAAAGATATGATGACAAATATTCATGATTTACATTACCACATGTCAATTTTGTTGTGGTAAAGGTCATGCATAATAACGTCCACTTGATCCGTTTCAACATCTCCCAGTTGATCGAAGTGATCAAAGCATCCACACTGTTACTATTATTGTAGTGTGAAATATATTTGGACTTTGGAGATATATATGGCTCACAGACTCATGTATTTATGAGCCCCATGTAATTATTATGAATTTCAAGTATGTTCTAGTGACTTAATTAATTTGATAATGCAAGCGACAAAGTTTATTTATTTATTTTACAAAAAGATTAATCTTTCAAGTTAAAGTGTCGAAGTATTGAAATTATAGAAGAAAGGACAATGCTGAGATGGAGTCTAAACCTCTAAAATGAAAGATGCTCATAAATTGGAGGAGAATCTTAAAAAAAACTAGAGTAATAAAATGAAGTTGGTAATATTATAGAAAAGACAAATGGATTAATATATAATGTAGCTAAAGTCCTAAAAGATAAACTCTGTTAGACAAAATGGATTAGCATACAAATGGATATATATATATATATATATGTATATATATATAGAAGAAACTTCAAATGAGGCGGGGTCTCACTGCTTTTATGGTGAGCCATCCATCATCATCCATCTATTTTTAATCGCACGATCATAATTAATGAACTTTAATTATAATATTTAAATGGTCGAAAAATCCATTTTGGTCTTTTTTGTCACATTCTAAATATAGAA
Organism: Ottelia alismoides; assembly: GCA_037367405.1. Taxonomy (NCBI): domain Eukaryota; kingdom Viridiplantae; phylum Streptophyta; class Magnoliopsida; order Alismatales; family Hydrocharitaceae; genus Ottelia; species Ottelia alismoides. The sequence continues at coordinate 354,493 of JAZKJV010008659.1, read as the reverse complement.
TGTGACAACTATATTTCCTAATGTCTCTCTTGATTAATCAATTGCAATCCCTAATGAGGTGGTGCCCTCTCTCTCTCTCTCTTGATCTGGAGGAGGAGCGACAGAGGTGCCGCCGATGGCAGTTCTCGCCTCCAGTTCCGGCGATCTCTCGCATCGATCTAGAAGTGTGAAGGTAAATCCTTCTCTGTTACTCTTCGTTTCAATATCAACTGCCAAATCGCATTTTATTTGAAGGACAATGACCCGTGGATTTATTTTTGTAGGTCCTGGTGGCCTGTGGATTTATTTGAAGGACAATGGCCCGTGGATTTATTCAATATCAACTGTTACTCTTCGTTTCAATATCAATGTTCGTAGGTTCTGGTGGCGGGTGAGTGATTGTGATTTTTATTTGAAGGACAATGGCCCGTTGATATATTTTTGTAGGAATTAGAACGGATGCAGACGAAATAATGCACATATGAAATCATGTATCATTAACAGAAACACATTGTATTTACATATCTTTAAAAACATGTGTAGATGCAAAACATATAAATTTTTGATACTGATAAAAAATAGAGGTGCCCCGCGGCGGAGGTGCCTCCGATGGAAGTGCACGATGAAGATGATGGTGGCTCCCCTCGGCCTCGCTCTCCGTCAGGCCACGCTCAGCCTACGCGTCCTCCAACGCGACACCTCGCCGTCGACTCCGAAGCATTGAGATGTGCGCGGAGGAGGGCTCCTTAGCTTTTTTTACAATTCGTAGTTTTTTTACAAAGTTGGGAATGGTTTATGCAAATAATGATTTTTTTTACAATATCATGTCAAATTTTTACATGTGTTCAATATCTAACAGTGTACTTATTTATCGCAGAACTCTACAGAAATATTACAAAGTGAACAGATCATCTTACAAAATAGCGCCTAAAATTTACAAAGTGATCAGCCACTCTTACAAAGGTGGGAGATTCAGTTACATTATCGTATAACAATTTTACTTAACTGATATTCAGATTTACATATTTATTACTTTTTTTACAAATCTCAATGTTTTTTCTCTATTTTGTAGGACTCGAAAACATGTATGGCAACTGAACTTTAACGCAAATAGAAAACATGCGTGTATTTTACAAAGGAGGGAGATTCAGTTACAAAGATTTACGAATTTTTACAAAACAAACATACACAATTACAAAAAAAATGAAGTTTACAAAGAGAAAAAAATACTCTTATAAAAACTCGCTAGAATTACAAAATGAATGTACACATTTACAAAACTGATACAACCATTTACAAAATAAAATTACAGTAATAAAATGAAATCATTAATGAAATTTACAAAGAGTAAAATATAGTTTACAAAAACTCGTTGTAATTTACAAAGCTGTTGTTGATTTCAGATCGTTTGAAACAAAATCGAAAATTAATCAATAAAGGCATTTGTGAAAATACCAAATCGAGAAAAGCTTAGAATGGCAATTTGAAACCAATAAATGAAACTCGAAATTAATGAAATCAATTTGACGAAAATACCCTTTTGGATGAGGTTTTTGATGCAACCGTCAGATTGAGATCTGACGAATCTGCTCGATGGCTCACCACAATATTGGTGAGACCCCACCTCATTCGAAGTGAAGTTGAACTCTGACATCTGGTTTAAAATGGGATTTATACTTTTGTATATAAAACTATGTTAAGGTCAGGTTAAATAGAAAAAAAACTCTTTGAAGTTGCGAGTGCAATTCTTTTATTAATAAAATTGGGCATATATCAGAAAAACGGTAAAAAAAACAAAAAAGAGAGAAAACACTTGAAAAATAATAAAAAAGAAAAGTTGCGTAAAATGGATAAAATTCAGACATAGCACATAAACGCCTTAAGATCTGTTAAATATTAGGCCACTTGATTCAGAGTTAATTCCAATTTTGAATACACCCTTATCTAAGATGTTATTTGGATTCAAAATATTCAAAATTTTTGGCATTTAAGATATACATGATATTGTATGTAGAATCTTTGAATTTAACTCTAAAATGACCAGCATTGCCCACATATGACTGCAGAAATAGGTAAGGAGTCAAAGTTTCGCTTAAGAACTAAGGATATAAGAATTTAACTTTGAGAATTGATCTAATGATTCTCGAGGATGAGAAGAAATCTGAATCACTTCAACTTACCTGAGTGTTACTATGTAGCCAACATGTAAGTTTCCCTATACTATCTTGATAAATCTTATGTGCCATATGCGAGTTAAAATCGTATAAAGTTATGTGGATCAACATATGCATATGCCAACTTAGTAGGATTTTAGATGCTAATTAACATGTGAAGCAAAAAGGAAGTTACATTAAAAAGTCTAACCTCTAGAAAATTCCTCAAAAAACTTAAAAAGAGCTAAAAAGAACATCGGCGGAAAGTGCACCTAGCCCTTTTAGTGTTTACTTGGATAATCAAAAGAGAGCCACAATAGAGCTCATTTCTATTCCTCAAAACCTCCAAATAGGAGTATACTAGCATAAAGAAAGGGCTTATTTGAAAGAAAAAGTCTGAGTTTGGAGGGATTGCAACATAACCCGTAAAAGACCCATCCTAGTCTATTCCCCAAAAAAGGTATTAGACGTTCCAAAGGCATTTCCATAAGTGATGGATTATATTAAAAAAAATCCTTTGTCCAATGAGAGGAGAAGAAATAAATGAACATAATTCCACTCTCTCCATACTTGACCTTCCATGCTCACATCCTGACAAGTAAAAAGATGGTAGATTGGGAGGAGGCAGAATATAATTCTTTTTACCAAACATATGTAAATCAAATCACGATCTTAGAATATGAATAAAAGATCTTTCTCGATCAATCCCCTTGCCTCTCATTCTTCGAGAATCAGAAAGATCCTTTTCGAGTTTGGATTTGTTCATTTGGAATATGAGTTCTTCTACTTATTTATTTATTTATTTATTCTTCTTCATCTATCCCTATCTCATAGGTATAACGTTTGAATCAATAGAGAACCTTTTCCTATGTATGAATCAAAATTTGAAACTTGAGTTGGGGACTGGTTCTCAAACTGAACATGTATACTTCTTTTGCTTTGATAAGAAGAGATACATGATATAAGTAAATTATTTTAGATAAAATTACAAAATAAATGTTACTTATTTGTATTTTTATGATGGGAAAGATTGATGATGGAGGGGTAGAGTTTCAAACCTTATCCCTCATGTTGATTCCAAAACTCAAATATTGATCATCTTCACAGGGATAGAAATTTTGTGGGATAAGGAGGGATACAAGGCATGTATCCCTGAAACGAAGAAGGCCTAAATATCATACCGATTTTTATAAATATTTTTATAAGAATAATATTCATATATTAGTCAAGTCTTTTTTTAAATAGGTTTTAAGTTTCTTAAATATTAACTTTTCCTTTGACCATTAAGATAAAATAGTTAGAAATGTCAGATTTAGATAAAATAAAATAGGGACGTAGAATACTATTCATAGATTCTATCCATTGGTTAGATTTTTGAAAGCAATTTTTCAAAAATAAGAGGAGTACAACAATCCCTAGGCCCTGTTCGTTTGGGGTATAAGGAGGAATGGAATAAGGGGAATAAGCCCCCAATACGCTTCCCCGTGGTACGACTATTCCCCATTATTTCATCTTATTTCACTCTTATTCCTATCTTTATCCCACCTTACCTATCTTTATTTCACCTTATTCTCCTTATTCTTATCCTCCAGCCGAACGGAGAATAGACCCTTATTCCCCTTATTCCCCATCCTTATTCCTGCTTATTCTCCTACCGAACGGGCCCCTATAGTTGAACTAGGGATTTTTACCCCATAGCCTTGTATAGTTTGATATCTGTGTGCCCTTCCCTCCATAATAGCATTACACGGTCAACCTTGAAAATGGGTTCCGTTTACACATATAACCCTTCGTCACGTTCACAACATGCGAGTAACCGTGGTTGGGTTACCACCTACCGTGCCATGGTCACATCACACATCACAAGGAAGATCTGCGACTGGGATTGACCGCTCGAGTCATCTCACCATGTGAATGGCTGCGAAGAGTAAGGAAGTTAAATCATTTACATCAAAGGATGATGGCTTGAGTATACCCTTCATCCCGCTATAGATTTTGCCACACACTTCGTCCCGCCATTCACTCCTCCTCTTCACCATCTTCTCTTTCCTAGTGACAGTGAAGCTCCATTGCCATCCCACATATCGTTGTGTATTCTTCAACAAAGAGAAGCCCCATCACATTGTTTTCTTCCTCACAATTATAAACCACACTCGCATTCTTTTGATGTAAGATACATGTCTTATTTTAAATGGGGTGGTTTGAAGGCCGTCAAGGAATCCTTACCATCAGGGCCTGTTTGGTTGCAGGGTTGGGCAGTGTTAACCCAACCCTCATAGTCCAGTATGGAGGTGACTTCAAGAAGACCCGAGGGTGTTGTGGCGAGAAGTATCTACTAGGCAAAACATGCAACCATAGGCACAAGCCTAGATTACATGTGCTGGTTTGATCTCATTGACGACATGGCAAAGGTTGTCTCATGGCAAACCACCTACCCCCACCATGGTTATGTCACACATCACAAGATAGATTGGCGGCTGGGATTGACTGCCTGAGTCATCTCACCATGTGGATGGCTGCAGTGTGTAAGGAAGTTAAATTTACAGCTAACGATGACGACTAGAGTATAGCCCTCATCCCACTATCGAATTTGTCACACACTTCATCCTGGCATTCACTCCTCCTCTCCATCGTATTCTCTTTCCCAGCGAAGGTGAAGCTCCATCGCCATTCCGTCTTTGGAGAAGGAGAAACCCCATCATCCTGTATTCTTTAGTAAAGGAGAAGCCCTATCATCATGTTTTGTTCCTCGACGAAGAAGAAAACAACACTTATTTCTTCGGTATGTAATGAATAAACTCCTACCTTACATTATACCTTGTACTTTCATTGGAAACCACATTCACATTCTTTGGATGTAAGATCTAGGTCTTATTTAGGATGGGGTGGTTTGAATGCCGTGAAGGAATCCTTGCCCTCATATATAGTCAGTGAGAGGCTACTTCAAGAAAACACGAGGGTGTTGTGGCGAGAAGTATCTACTTGGGAAACCATGCAAACATAGGCATAAACCCAAACTACATGTGCTGGTTTGATCTCATTAACGACATTACAGAGGCCATTTCATGACAAGCCAAGAATTCACTAAAATTAAGATATAAAGTTCTGATTTGTCAACCCATCAGGTATGCGCACATTGTATGTATTTTATGCCCTTGTTGTCCATGGGTCAATCACAATTGGTGTTCTTTTATAGGTATGTGGAATTATCGGATGAGAAGCAAAATGATGGGAATGTTCGATCTCCATCATGATGGGACAGAGGTTGAAATGGTGGTTGAATCTTCCCAAAAAAGACGCTGAACCCCTCGACGTACGTCATGGGGGCGATGGAGGGTGCGGGTGAAAATCCAACATCCATCTCAATGGGATCTACCGTACATGAGATGCTAGATGCACTGGACGTCGCTGACCACAACAAAGAAGTGGAGCGAGATGATTTACCAGAGACATTTGGAGCTAATTGCTATGGGCATAAATACCGACGTTGCTCAAAGTGAGGAGGGTTTGGTCGACGAAATGCAAGACAATGATCTTTAGGAGATGGAGGGTGGTTTGGGGTTTAAAGAGGGAGTCAGACAGTAGACTTGTGATGGAGATGGAGGGAGAAGTTGCAGAGAAGGACGGTGACACCCAAGATGTTACTATGGCGATGGAGTCTGATCCAGTTCACGACGAACCACAAGAGATACAAACACATGTGGAGGAAAGATGAAAGACTAGGGATAGCAGAGGTCTAAAGACGACGATCAATGATTCTCGAAAGGTGCCTAAAATTAGATCAAGTAGAGTTTTTTGGTCTCATGCCAAAAGGTTAGACATCAGTGATTCAAATGATTCAGACTTTGCCATTCATTACTCAAATGATAGGGAAAAAGAAGACGAACTTAGTAATTTTGAGTCAGAGAATATCTATCACTATCTAATGGATCAACATGCAGAGGATATTGAAGATTTCAAAGGTCCTAGAACAGGGGATGATCCCGAAATTCCATATTTATTGATTGGTGCAGAGTTTGATGGGTACGATGAGTTCATGTATGCCTAAGCACGTACTATATGAAGAATGAATTTGATATCAAGTATATTAAGAGAAAAGCATCATGAGTCACTGTTGTATTTAAAGTAAGTAATTTAGATTTTAATTAGAAAACCTATATAATTATTATAAGAGTCAATTTGGTTTCAATTGAGAAATCAAATGGCTTGGAGGAAAAGTTGAGAATTCCCAAATTTGAAACATGTAAAAGCTTGGGTGGAAGTTTAGAACCATACCTAGTATCTCTAAACTTTTGGCTGGCTTATATATGAGTTCACACCCCAAGCTCTTGTAGCAATAGTAGAGAGGAGGAAAGGAGGGCCACACGCGTGCGCGCGCGCTTCGCTCCGTCTCCAGCTCGAGCTCGGGAGAGTTAATTCGGATCTCAAATCTTGATACTTTTGCTGCGGGTTTCATTTGATTGGTCGATTAAATTAATCAAGCAGATTAATTTGGACTCGTTCGAAATGAGAATCTAACTCAATCCAAATGGCTCGTTTTAGCCGCGATTTTGGAATCCAAAGAGATATGCCCGTTGAGGGTTATTTCGGAAATCAAAAAGTACCGCGCGCTAGGGCACGCGAGTTTCTTTTTATACCCCTTCCCCCACGTTTTTCTTCACTCGCAAGAAAAACTCTCTATCACGCCATCACTTGTGCTCTCTGTTCTCACCGCATTTGCGATCTGATCTTCTCGGTTGCAATTTCTCGGAGGTACTTTCGAGGACGGTCTCGTCGATGTACACGGACGAAGATCGTAGATCATCGTATCTTGGAAACGGATCGACAGTACCCTTCGCACCGGTATTGTGGAGGCGATATCCTCTCTATGGGTAGCCCATTTCATGGACGCTTCGGTGATTTCTAACATTATTCTTCTTTTACTTTGTTTGCTGCAATTTATTTATTACTTTACTTTCTCTGGATTACACCCTAATTCTTGTTTCCAATTGTTTAATCGGTTTCTGTTTGCATTGCGTAATCGGATAATGGATGGGAAATGCATGATTCAAATGATTTTAATCTGTAATGCCTTTCCGTTAATTCGCTTGAATCCATGTAAGTACTATTTAATATATGTATTGATGATCCTACTAACAACAATCTTAGAGAGGATATTTAGAACCAGATTTAAAATCATATCGGAAATAATGTTTAAATCGAGGGTGGATATTACGGGTATGCCTGAAAAATTCGGTGGTCAGAACTTTAAGCGTTTGCAACAACACATAAAGATCTGGTTAACCACCATAGGATTACTATTTATGCTTGAAACTGATTGTTCTACGATGGAAACAGAAAACCCCACACCCGATAGCAGAAGGCGCAATCTGCGTGGAAGGAACGTGATCGTATATGTCATGGTTGCATCTTGTTGGCCCTGTCCAACACGTTGTTTGACGTATACTGTTCATCCACGCAGACTGCGAAGGGGTTATGGGAGGATTTGGATCGAAAGTATAATACCGAAGACCTCGATATTGAGAAATACTCCATGGTCAAGTTTTTAAAGTTTTCCATGGTCGAAGGGAAGTCCGTTTCTGAACAGGCACACGAGTTTTTACTCCTGCTCCATGGTTTAGAAGATGCCGAAATGAATCTTCCAGATAAGTTTCAGGTCATGTGCATCATAGAAAAGTTTCTCACGTCTTGAGAAGACTTCGGTATGACCCTGAAACACAGGAAGGGGAAAATTTCTATGGATGACTTGATGGTGGCAATTTCCATAGAGGAGGAACACAAGAAACAAAAGTTTGTGCTTCCTATCTATATTCAGGCTAAGGTCAATTTCATTACCTCGAAGGCAATGACAAGAAGGGAAAGGGGTTCTAATAACAATAAAATGAAATCAAAAGGCAAGATCCAAAAAAAGGCAAAGAATAAACCCTGTTGGCACTGTAATCAGATTGGTCATTGGAAGAAGGATTGTTTGTCCTTAAAGGCTCAACCTAATGCTGCAGATGAGAGTCCACAAGTAAATATGATCACTATTAGACTTACGGCTAGCGAGGGGTATGTGTCTCTATAAAACCTGAACTATACTATATCCATGATCTAAATGAGTGGCTCGTGGATACATGAGTCAATGTAAATATTTGTTCTGACAGAACTTTGTTTTTTTCTTATCAGACCTGCAGTGGTGGGACTGTAAAGATGGGAAACGATTTTGCAGTTAGGGTGCTAAGGGTCGGGACAAGTCAACTTGAGGTTCTCCTCTGGACGTATCTGGACGTTGCACAGTGTGCTGTATGTTCCTGACATCAAGAAGAACGTTTTATCTGACTCTATCTTAGTTAGAAATGGTTTTGAATTGAACTTTAAATGTAATAAAGTTATCATTATGAGACATGGCATTTTTAATGGAAAAGGTTATTTGGCTGAATTTGATTTGTTGTTTAGAATTAGATGTGATTCAATAAATATTAATTCAGTGAATGTTTTAAGTTCTGAATGTTCTAATTCTTTGTCTCATGTTGTGAATAATCTAGAATCTTGTGATCTGTGGCATCGTAGATCGGGATATGTAAACTTAAATTCAATTAAGAGAATGATGAATTTAGAGTTGATCTCTAAATACACTATTGATAAAGCTCAAAGATGTGAAATCTGTGTACAAGCTAAGACACCTAGGAAGTTTTTTCAGTATGTCTCTAGAGATAGTGAGATCTTGGATCTAGTACACACAGATATCTATGAGTTTAATGGTGTGTTGACCCGAGACAATAAGAAATACTTTGTCACCTTTATAGATGATAGCCGTAGATACTGCTATGTATATCTAATGAAAACCAAGAATGAAGCCTTAGAGAAATTTCTTATATTTAAGAATGAGTCTGAGACACAAACGGGAAAAGTGCTTAAACACCTTAGGTCGGATAGAGGAGGTGAATATACCTCTAACTTGTTTGATTAACAATGTAAATCATTTGGTATAATTCATGAAGTTACGACCTCATACTCACCGCAATCAAATTGGATAAAAGAACGGAAAAATAGAACCTTAACTGACATGATCAATGCTCTCCTATAGAGTTATGGACTTCCAACCTATATATGGGGAGAGGCCTTGAATACAACCTGCCATATTCTGAATAGGGTTCCTCTAAGGCATATGGAAAAGTGTCTTTTTATATTTTGGAGAAATAGAAAATCGATCTTAAGTTATCTCAAAGTGTGGGGCTGTCTCGCTAAGGTTTTAGTCCCATAACACAAGAGAAAGAAGCTTGATCCTAAAACTGTTGATGTAGTCTTCTTAGGCTACTTGGAAAATAGCTATGCATATGAGTTCTTGGTAATTCAGTTCGAGATATCGGGCATAGATGTCAACACCATTATTGAACTCCGTGATGCTATTTGAGGATGTCTTCCCTACTAAGATTGGGAATCCTCAGAATCTGACCATTGAGAGTGCCTCCACATCATGATCTATTCCAGATCAAGTAGAAAGGATAATGAATGTGAGGGTTGAGAATCAACCTGAATCCAATGATCTTTCATAAGAGATTGAGACAAGGAGGAGTAAAAGACATCGGATAGCCAAGGATCTGAGTAGCGACTTTGTTTTCTACCAGATCGAGGGTGATCCACTAAGTTACAAGGAAGGCATGACTTCACTTGAAGCAAAATAATGGAAGGAAGCCATCAAATATGAGATGGATTCCATTATGGCTAATGGAACTTGGAAGTTGGTTGATTTATCCAAAGGGTGCTCTACCCTTGGGTGCAAGTGGATGTTTAAGAGAAAGCTTATGCCTGACGGATCAATTGAAAAATATAAAGCCAGACTAGTTGTCAAGGGATTTAGGCAAAAAGAAGGTATCAATTACTTTGATACTTATTCTCCTGTGACTAGGATGACCACAATCCGGATGCTCATAGCACTGGCATTATATATGATCTCTCTATCCACCAGATGGATGTGAAGACCGCCTTCTTGCATGGTGATCTTGAGGAGGAGATCTATATGGATAAACCTGATGGACTTGTGACTCGTGGGAATGAGAGAAACGTTTGCAAGCTTGTTAAATCCCTATATGGATTGAAATAAGCACCAAAGCAGTGGCATGAAAAATTTGACAAAACTATTTTGTCATGTGGCTTTAAGGTTCATGAATCCGATAAATGTGTCTATTCCAAGATGAAAAGTGATGAGTGTATTATTCCGTGCCTGTATGTTAATGACATATTGTTGTTTGGATCATATATAAGGATTATTAATGAGACTAAGGTATTCTTAAGTAACAAGTTTGAGATGAAGGACATGGGTGTTGCTGATGTGATCTTGGTTCTCAAACTGACAAGGTCAGTTGATGGGATCGTAGTTTCTCAATCTCACTATGTTGAGAAGGTAATTGAGAAATTTGGATATCAAGATTGCAAAGCTATAAGAACTCCTTTTGATTCATCCAAAACACTATTTAAGAATAAAAGTGGAGTACATGTAGCTCAACTAAGGTATTCACAAGTGATAAGAAGTTTAATGTATCTTGAAAAATGCACGAGACCTGATATTTCATTCTCGGTTGCAAAGCTAGTAGATACACTATCTGTCCTGACCGTACTCACTGGAAGACTCTAGATCGAGTACTGAAGTACTTGAAGGGAACTATTTCCCTTAGTTTGAATTACGGTAGATATCCATCTGTACTAGAAGGATATAATGATGCAAGCTGGATAGGAAAAATAGAGGAGTCTGGGAGTAATGGTGTTACTGGGTATGTCTTTACCCTTAGAGACGGTGCAGTCTCCTGGAGGTCTATGAAGCAGACCATTCTACCTCGATCTACCTTTGAGGCTGAGCTGTGTGCTTTGGACACCACTGGAATTGAGGCTGAATGGCTAAGGGAACTTTAGTCTGAAATTCTCATGGTAGGTCAGCCAGTTCCTGCGATCTCGGTACATTGTGATAATATGACCACAATTGTCAAGATCAAGAGTTCAAAATTCAATCAGAAAATAAGAAGACACATACAAATCAGACTTAAGACGTTAAGGGATTTGGTGTATCAAGGGGTGTTGGATGTGGATTTTGTTGGATCTAAGAAAAACACGACAGATTCGTTGACTAAGTGACTTGATAGATCTTTAGTCCTAAAGTATAGGCTTGGGATGGGACTAAGACCTATTGAGAGTTCCTCTACAATAGCAACCCAATTTATATGAGTGGAGATCCCACAAAGTAGGTTCAATGTGGTAATAACAAGCAGTTTGGAGAACTGGTTGACACTCTTATCTTAATGCGTATGCATGAGTGTCTTATTCCTGGAAGCCTGAGTGTCATTTAAGCTGTAAGTTTAGACAGAGTGTAGGCTCTGAATGGATTCAAGCCTTTGAGCAGGATGTTAGTAGTGCATCCTTGGATAATACCACCTATGTGAGTGTTACTATAGACCACAATTAAAGGAAGATGGTCTTTCCTAAACACACTCATGAAACAGGATAAGGGTGCATGGCCTTTAAGAGCACCAACCCTGAAGATTGTACCAAAAACAACGCTTTGTTGTTTCTACCGTATACTTTAACACCAAGGTCTGAAGTTCAAGACGTAGTTCACTTCGTTCCTGTTAAAGTGAAAGTAGTAAACTCAAGTAGATGTTCAAATCGGAAGGTACTTTTACTGAAAGCAAAGTGTGGCAGCCGAAAGATGTGTTTTAACTCTCTTTGAATCTCTTTTTCAAATTGGTGAATTTGTGGGGTATTGTTGTATTTGAAGTAAGTACTTTATGTTTTAATTGAAAAACCTATGTAATTACTATAAGGCCTTGTTCGTTTGGAGGATAAGGGGGAATGGAATAAGGGGAATAAGCCCCCCACACAGTTCCCCGTGGTACAACTATTCTCCATTATTTCATCTTATTTCACTCTTATTCCTATCTTTATCCCACCTTACCTACCATTATTTCACCTTATTCTCCTTATTCCTATCCTCCAGCCGAACGGAGAATAGACCCTTATTCCCCTTATTCCCCATCCTTATTCCTGCTTATTCTCCTACCGAACGGACCCTAAGAGTCAATTTGATTTCAATTGGGAAATCAAATGGCTTGGAGGGAAAGTTGGGAATTCCCAAATTTGAAACATGGAAAAGCTTGGGTGGAAGTTTAATACCATACCTAGTATATCTAAACTTTTGGCGGGCTTATATATGAGTTCACACCTGATGAACGCGAAATCCACCTCTTTAATAATCGGTAATTGTAGTATAGGAGGCGAATTTCGATCGATCAAAATAGCACAATCTTTGAATGTTGTGGAATATTTTTTTACTTGGCAAGTCTACCAAGGTCAAACACAGGGAATGGAGATTCTTAGTTGCGCGGTCTTAAATTAAATTCAATAATTAATTAATGTTCGATTAATTTTTGTGTTGAGAAATGTACAATGCAATAATGAAGATGCAATGCAAAGGTGAAGATGTGATGCAAATAAAGTAAATAGAAATGAAACTCGAAACTGTGACTTATGATTTTTAAATCTAAATGAAATTAATCAATATCTTCAATGTGAGATCACAGATCGAAAGAGATTCAGGAAATGGGTTTCAAGTTGCAGACCAAGAGATTGATCAATAAATAATCTTGTCAGAATTCCCTTTAATCTGCTCCTCAAAATTAATCGTTGATCAGACATATTAATATAAATTTATTGTCAAATTTTGCCCCTATAAAGATTAAATCCTCGGATATTAATTCAAAATCATCAGATCCTCAAATAAATCCCTGCAAATAAATTGTTACTTTCTCAATAAAATGTGGCATAGAATGTAAAAATAAGCCTGCATATGCCAACATAGATTCTCAAATAATAATAATAATAATCAATAGACAACTTCAGATATGTCCACAAACTATGCCAGATGATAGATCATGAAAAGAGCTTCAAAATGACATATTATGGGCTAAAAAGAGAGTTCGTATGAGAAAGATATTCTAAAATGAAATTCCAGGGTCTAAAATGTAAATAAAATAAAGTTTTTCTTGCAAAGAGGTTTCTGGAGGGGGATTATCTGTAATTTAGCAAAACCGGCAGGGCCCTTCCGTAATTTACCCATGGCGGGGGTATTTTTGCAATATCTGGAAAGTCTGAGGGCTCCGATGCAATTTTCACAAAGCGCACGTGTGTAGCACGTGTGCCCCGAGGTTCGGCTACGGAGCTAGGCTCGAGGATGCCGGGGCTGAGGCTCGGGCAGTGAGCCTATGGTTTGGACCCGGACCTGAGGTTCGGGAGGCAAGGCTCGGGCACGTACGATAGAGCTAGGGAACCTGCAAGGTTAGAAACAAAATAGAGTGGCGGAATCGAGGCCCATGTGCGCGAAGCGCAGAGGGCAAAACTAGACTCCTGCACGACGAAGGAAGGGGGTTGGGTTTCCCTCCTGTGCAAGGCCGGTGAGTGACAGTGGAGGACAAGGGGCAGTCAATGTACGAGGCTGTACCTTTGGATCACGCCGGAGGGAGAGTCGCCGCGGCGGTCGTCACTTGCTGTCACCAAGGAAGATGGAGGACTTAAAGATCTCTAGGAATGGTGGATGAAGGGGCTTGACGGTAGAGCTGGGTTCTTATAGGAGCGAAAGAGGGCAACGGTTATGCGACGAGGGTGGCTTGAAGGTGGCGCTGGCATTACATGCATGGCCGGAGGGAAGAAGGGGAGGTGTGCGGCCTCGGCCGTTCACGCGAGGGAGGGGGGAGGGTTGGTAACGGCTAGAGGAAGAAGAGGGTCACGTGCGCAACACGTGACCCGGGGGAGGGGCTTGGAGAGAGACAAGGTGGGGTGCCACGTGGCACGCCAGGGGCTGCCACGTGGCACCCCAAAAAAATTTCAAAATTAATGAATAAAGAAAAATAGAAAATAAATAGAAAAAAGATCTCGGATCAAAAAATTTCCTTCACAAAAGTTGTTCGTCTTGACGAGATCTACAACTTTTATGAAGGATCTGGGAGCAAAAGAGGCCATCTGTGAGAAGTGGTATTTTTGATGGTTCTCCATGTGTATAGAAAACCGGCTTTTTGGGATTTGTATTTTTTGGTGGTTTTAGTGAGGAAAAAAATTATAGAAAAAATACGATAAAATACAAGAAAATTAATTACACACTAATATAATTTTTTATGAGGACCAAAATCCAACTTTCACAAATGAGCTCCGAATTTTACGAAATTGGTCTTGTTTTGAAGGTATTTGAAAATGTAGTACTTTAAAAGTGAGTAGACCGAAATCGAACACTGTATGAGGGAGATATGCTCGTTTTAGTCTGTCAGATGTGAAATTAGACTTTGGGATTATTTGACACTTATCGTAGTTAGTAATTTTTTATATTTTTTATCTAATAGGGTTAGTAATATTTACACAATGGAGGTAGTTTTGGGTTAATCGGAGTTAGGATGAATTATTTACAAATGTGAGAAATTAGCGGCTTTTTGGGCTAATTTACACATGGGATTTTTAATGCAATTTATGCATGATGAAATGTAAATATTATTAACACATGTATAAATGCTAATGATGCTCTGTTAATGATTAAATGCATGTGAGTTTTGAGGAATCAAGCCTAAATAACCAAATTTAGCATGATGAATACGAGATTCATCATACCCCTATACATAGACCATGCTCGTCCCCGAGCACGAATGAATGAATGACTTAGTTGAATACATCCCTGACTGTGCATGCGAATTTTTCAAGGCTTAATTCATAGAAGACCCTTAATTTGAGTGATCCTAAAATTCTGGGCTCAACCAAGCTTTAATCAAAAGGAATCCAACTTCTCTAATTTTCAGACTCTCTGTTTGTACATAAAATATAAGGATATGATTTTTTAGTATACTGCATTCATGAGAGTCAAGTCTAGGCATCACCCAAAGTTCCAATCCAAGAGATTCTCCTCTAGACCTAATCCTCAACACTAGAGAATAAATCTATTCTTGCTTCAGTCAACCATCTCATTAGTTTGTCAGACTTGAAAGTGTAGATGGGCGGCCAGATGATGGAGGGCATAGGATTGTGTCTAATTTTCTCTCCCTCACATTGGAACATGGTGCCTCTCGAGTGCCTTATTATTCAACACAAGTATATTTTATTTTGTTGATCAATGTGTCCGTCAAGAGAATTTGGAGTCGTCTGCACTTGTTTTTCTGGGAGTACACCGGGGTGTGTCTCTTTTGAGTATCTAAGATACCTTCGACACCCAGGCTTGTATCGCTTACGATGCAGAGCCCTTTTTGTGGTGTCAGCCCGACTCCTTGGTCCTAATTAGCGCTTGGTCCAAGTGAACACTTTGAAAATATTTGGGAGCGCTCGCCATTGGTGGAAGCTCATTTGGAATTTGACTTTGGATGATAGAGCTTTTCTTTAACATTTCTTTTTCTTTTCTTTTGTTGGCTAGCTCCTCTGCTTTTACCAAAAGTTGGCGCACACTGATCAACAATTTTCATTAAGTTTCATCACACCCTGGCACTTAGGTTATTTATCAAAGAGATAGCATATAAATCTTGTTCACATACTGGCTAGGGTATTGCTGACACTCAGGTTTTCTACAACCTTCATTAACTTTATCCCATCCTCGAATATCATCAGATCGGGTCTAAACGCAAATCTCTAGTCCCAGTTCCTCAAGTGATAACTCAACTCATCTCATCAATCATGCAGTTGTGAAAGTGATTGTGCTGATCATATTCTTTTTGAAGGTAGAGATGAAGAGTGTAATATAACGCTCAAATCTTTCAAACTAGGGAAGTGTGGATTATTAAGTTCAAAACCCTAATGACTAAGGCATGCTAACTCAGAATCTCAAGATCTCAGAAATCAAGTGTCCTAAAAAATCCTCAAGCCTTGAGTGATGGTGAATGTGTCAGGAATATATCAACCAAGGAATGTATGAAATGCTTGATGAAATGCAAGACCATGAGTGATGATTTTCTTTTTCTTTCTTTTTTTATGCAAAAAGTTTTTTTTTGGAAAAACATGTATTGCACACACTTCTTGTACTCATCCCCGATGTTAGATAAAAACAATTAAAGTACGAGATATGGATAAAGTAGATAGAATATATACAAACACACCCCCTATACTTAGCTTGTGCTATGTCCCCATGGCACAAAGTGAAATGCTGACATAGCTCGTACTAAGTATAGATGGGTCAAAAACAAAAGAAGAGAAGTGATGTATAAACAATGAAATCGGTCCCCTAAGTATCGGGGGATCGAGAGCGGGTAGATGGATATACGGAAGAGTGTAGGTTCCAGAGAGGTGGTCTATCTGGGAAGATCAAATATTTCGTCAAAATCTATGCCCTGAGTGAAGGAGATCTGTTCAACTTGTATTAATTGCTCGTTGGATTCGATAAAATATTTAAGCACCTGACCGTTGACTATAGATGTTTGTATGCTATTTGCGGTCTCTGAGATCTCAACACTCCCATTATTGTGTACCTCTCTTACAATGAAGGGTCCCGTCCATTTTGATTTCAATTTACCATGGAAAATTTTCAATTTTGCATTAAATAACCAGACTTTTTGCTCTGGGACAAAGATCTTTGTTCGAATGTTCTTGTCATACCATCTCTTTACTTTGTCCTTGTAAATGATGCTGTTTTCATAAGCATGATTTCGGATTTCATATAGTTCATTCAAATCCATCTCTCAGTTCTTCTTTCCTTGATGACAGTTCCAATTAATCTTTTTTATTGTCCATTCTGATTTATGTACGAGTTCTGCGGGCAAATGGCATGGCTTTCCATATACCATTCGAAACAGGGAGGTGCCTAATGGGGTCTTATAAGCCATCCGGTAAGCCCATAGAACTTGGTCCAGGAGTTGGGACCAGTTCTTCCTGTCAGGACGGACGAGCTTCTGTAAAATTACTTTAACCTCCCTGTTTGACACCTCGGCCATGCCATTGGATTGTGGATGGTAAGGAGTAGCGACACGGTGCTCGATGCCGTACTCCTTAGTCAACTTCTTCACCTCCCGGTTGACAAAGTGGCTACCCCCATCAGATGTTAAAACTTTTGAAATTCCAAACCTCGAAATAATATTATCTTTCAAAAACTTGCAAACAGTTTTGCTATCTGCTGCACGAGTAGGGATAACCTCCACCCGTCTAGATAAATAATCTACCGCGAGAAGAATATATTCAAATCCTTGACTATTAGGGAATAGGCCCATAAAGTCAATGCCCCATGCATCGAATACATCATAGATGATCACTGGTTGCATAGGCATGGCATCTTTGGAACCAATGGTTCCTCCCATTCTCTGACAGACGGGGCACGGCCTGATAAAATTGTAAGCATCTTTAAACAAGGTCGGCCAGTAAAATCCACATTGCAATATCTTCTCAACGGTCCTCTTCCCAGAGTGATGTCCTCCAGCCTCCAAGGTGTGGCATAGATTGAAGATACTTTGGTATTCCTCTTGAGGAATACATCTTCTCCATATGCAATCTGGTCCTTCAAAGAAAAGGAACGGATCCTCCCAATGGTAGTGTCTCACTTCAGATATGAGTCGATCGATTTTATTCCTAGGCCAACCATGAGGAACTTCCTTGGTGACAAGATAATTTACCGTGTCTGCATACCATGGGAGTGAGTCAGTAGTAGAAATTGACTTGTCTGGGAAGGTTTCACGGATGGATTCAGATTCCGGGATTTTGTTATGTTCGATCCGTGATAAATGATCAGCCACGACATTTTTAACACCAGGTTTGTCTTTAATCTCCAAATCAAATTCTTGAAGTAATAGTATCCACCTTAGAAGTCGTGCTTTTGCGTCCTTTTTGGCCATTAAGTATCGAATGTCTGAATGGTCTGTGTAAACTTCACCTTTGATCCTAGAAGTATAGATCGAATTTTTTCCAAGGCAAAAACTACAACAAGCATTTCCTTTTCGGTCACAGTGTAATTTTTTGAGCAGGGTCTAAAACTTTGCTTGCGTAGTGAATAGCATACGGGATTCTATTTTTACGTTGTCCTAATACAACCCCTACAACAAAATCGAATGCGTCTGTCATGATCTCGAAGGGAAGAGACCAATCGGGGGCTTGTAGGACGGGGGTCTCAATGATCCTCCTTTTGAGTAGTTTGAAGGCTTCAAGACACTTATGGTCTACTAGGAACTCGGTGTCTTTCCCTAGGAGATCAGCTAGCGGTCAGGCAATTTTTAGAAAACTTTGATAAATCACCTGCAAAATCCGACATGCCCTAGAAAAGACCGTACTTGTTTCATATTTGTAGGTGGCTCGAGCTTCTTGATCACATCAACTTTAGCAGGGTCAACCTCCATTCTCTTCTTGGAGATGACATGCCCCAATACAATGCCCTCTTTCACCATGAAATGGCTTTCTCTCCCAAGAGAGCACCAGATTCACTTCCCTACACTTTTGGAGGACTCGATCCAAGTGCGCTAGACAATCATCGAATGAATCACCATGGACCAAGAAGTCATCCATGAAGACCTCCAGGAAATCCCCAAACATGTCGGCAAAAATCGCAATCATGCATCGCTGAAAGATGCCGGGGGCATTGCAAAGCCCAAAAGGCATTTGCTTGAATGCGTATGTGCCGAAAGGACATGTAAAAGTAGTCTTTTCCTGATCCTCGAGGGCGATGGCTACCTGATTGTAGCCCGAGTACCCATCTAGGAAACAGAAGTATTCTCTACCTGCCAATCTCTCCAGGATTTGATCAATAAAAGGAACGGAAAGTAATCCTTCTTCGTTGTGGCATTCAGGCGCCTGTAATCCACAAGACACGCCACGACGTGGGTACCCGTGTCGTGATATCTTCTCCCTCCTCATTGGTGATAATATGAAGTCTCGACTTTTTCGGAACTACATGCAAAGGTGACACCCATTCGGAGTCGGAGATGGGATATATGAAACCAGCCTTACACCATTTTTCGATCTCAGTCTTAAACACTTCTCGTAAGTTTGGATTCAATCTACGTTGGCATTCATGGGAGGGTTTAGCATTATCCTCCAAGTAAATATGGTGTGAGCACAGGGCTAGATTTATCCCTGGGAGATCAGACAATCTCCAGCCTATAACCTTGCGATTTTTCTCTAAAACATTAAGCATGCGGATCTCCTGCTCTTCGGTCAGATGTGAACTGATAATGACCGGAAACTGACCCTTTTCTCCTGCAAGGAAGGCATATTTAAGTGTAGGGGGTAATGGTTTGAGTTCAGGTAGGTCAATGATGTTGCTCGAATCTGGTCCTCTCAGTGATGTTTCTTATTGTGATGTGGACGCTTGCGGTGTATCAATATTGGCCACCATCGTGGGTGTTTCTGGGATCGGATCGCAAATGATGGAATGTGGTGTGACAATCGCCGTGTCCGATCTGTGTACCTTACTCAGGGATTGTCCATAAGGAGAATGGACTGACAGGTCCAGAGGGGCCTCTGAGTCTCCTAGAGTATAGGTAGATGCATGAATGAGCTAGCAGACTAAATCATCAACAATTTCCTCTCCAGATGAGGTTGATTCTATCATAGCGGTTGGGTTTTGTCTCCAGGGACCAACTGTTGCTTCTGTAAATTCAGTCTCAGTTTCTGATTTTTCAGACTCGGTGCTCGACTCAGTGTCAGGTCTTTGGAACCTAGTTTGCTACATTTTAAGTTCAACTTTTTCAAATTGGATTCTCCCGGATGTGTAATCAAATATAGCTCCTACGGTCCTAAGGAAGGGTCGCCCTAGTATCATCTGGGAATCTTTCCATTTTCTAGGGACATCCATGTCAAGTATTGTGAAATCTACTGGGTAGTTTTGTTCCTCTATGTTGATGACAACTTTTCGAATCTCGCCCCTAGGTCGCTTAGTTGATGTATCTGCGAATTGAAGTACGACTGCAGATTGCTTAAGAGGACCTAGATTTAGATGCCCATATAGGGTTGTGGGTATGAGATTGATGGATGATCCATTGTCTAACAATGTTCTTGCAAACTTGATTTCTTTGATGTGGCTAGTGACAAAGTGAGCACCCATGTCTCTTTTCTTCCTTGCCAGCTCATTTTTTATAAGACGAGATGTGGCAACTGAGAGTATGTATTTCTTTGTTCGGCTAAGAGTCTATTTGCTGGCCCTTGTTGGTGTGCATCTCACCTAAGGTATTTTCGAAAAGCCGAGTCTCTTTCTATCATCTCGTCTAAGGACAGAGTGACCTTAATATTTTCTTTGCAGATGCAGGCCATCTCTTCATCATTTTTTTTATTTTTTTATGTTTTTCTTCTTTCCTGCCATAAGAGCACGGGGGAAAGGGATGTACTTTTTGTGATAAAAAACATCTCTTTTATTGAATGGGAAATTGTTTACAGGACTTGGACTAAAAGTAGGGAAATTGGTGGTAAGGTGATGCGGATGACTTTGTGGTGTGTCCCCATCAGACTCAGACTCTGACGCTCCATTTTCTTCGGGTGGTGTGGGTGGGACTTCCTCATTCTACTCCTGTCTTCCTTTGTCAATTCACCCAGGGTTGTGTGAATTGATGGACACTGGGGCTATGTCACCGAGTTTCTTCGCTCGATCAGGCATGATTACGGTCCTTCCGTTCCTAAGAGAGATATGATAAGCGTTATTATTTGATGAGATCTCAAGTTCAGGTACAGAATAGTAAGAGATTAATACCTGATTATGTCTAAGGCTATTTGGGTTAGCCTAGACTTGAGCTGGAATCATGGTCTGGGGTGCGGTCACTTCATCTCTCCATCGAGAGAGTCGATTTATGTCGACTCTCATGTCATGAAGCTCGTCCAGCACTCGTTGGAGTTCTGGAGAGATAGAAGAAGAGGACCCTTGGCTCTGCCTTGCCTGAGACTGCTGATATTGTCTGTATTGGCCCTGCTGGCCTTCGCATTGGTTCTGTTGTGGCTGAGGTTACGGGTTCTGATAACCCGTACAGTACTGTTGTCGCTGCTGCGGTTGAGACTGGTAGGTGGGTCGGGCTTGCGGTGAACGAGGGTTCGGAGTAGAGTTTTGGTCTGAGCGGTTGACCGGTTCCAGGTTATACCAAACTCCGTTTATCTCCATGACTTGTGGAGGCTCCTCGTAAACAGTTTGAGCAGAGGTTTCTTCAGTTTGATGGGACAAGACTTGGTCTCCACCCCAATGGCTCTGTTGCCCTACCCCTTGACCTTGAATGTAGTGAATTTGGTGTATGGGTGTGGGGGGTGAAGTAAGGGCTGGTATCTTAGATACCCTGTCAGCCAATTCCTCCATTTGCTTAGGCAATTTAGCCAATTTCTCCATATCAGATGATTTATGGAGTTCGTCCAACTTCTTATAAATCTGCTCGACCATAGTCAGCTTATCAGTTATTATTCCCATATCAGCACTTTGATCGGTCGTCAGATTATTCACCATCTTTTTGGAGCCGGCTATGTAAGCCCGGCTGGTGGTTTGTGCACGTCTGGATTCAACCAATCTCTCGAACACCTTGTAGACGGTGTCCTCGTGACGTCCCATGTAGCTTCCTCCGCAAGATGCACTTACTAACCCTTGAGTCTCAGGGGTCAACCCGCTAACAAGACTTTGGACCAGCATCATTTTACTTATCCCGTGTCCTGGGCATTTCTGTACTAAGTCAGTGAATCTTTCCCATGTTTCATGAAATGGTTCGTTCGGGTGTAGGGTAAAACTTGTGAG
Organism: Ottelia alismoides; assembly: GCA_037367405.1. Classification (NCBI taxonomy): domain Eukaryota; kingdom Viridiplantae; phylum Streptophyta; class Magnoliopsida; order Alismatales; family Hydrocharitaceae; genus Ottelia; species Ottelia alismoides. The sequence continues at coordinate 332,692 of JAZKJV010008659.1, read as the reverse complement.
CTTGATCCTCATTTGATTAATTCTACTAACTGGGTAGAATTTCTTTAAAAATAGAATCTTGAATATGGCCCATGTAGTGACTATTTCTCCTAGATTTTTCAGCCAGTAAGCCGCCTTATCAGTCAAGGCGAAAGGGACAACTCTCAACCTTATGTAGTCCTGGCTAACCCTAGGGTGGCAGAGGTTAGCACAGACTAACTCGAAATCACGGAGGAAGATATATGGTTCTTCATGATTATTCCCTCCGAACTTCGGCAACAGTGCAAGGAAATGCAGTTTGTGTTCTAACGCATCCTCAGGGGGTACCGGCCTCAACCAATTATAGTCATCATCCAATTCAGGGAGGTATGTGTCTTCCATAACAACCTCCTCTTGTTGCATTATTTCTATCTGTGCCCTAAGCAGTTCATTGTATTCAGCAGCGGTTATCCTAGCCAAGAGTGCTCGAATGGGGTCATGGTCGTTCTCATCATCACCAGGGTTCTTCTTTGGAGGCATTGTGATTCACCTTCAGAAGAAAAGAGTTCAGAATTAAGTGACGGAATTAAGTGAAGATTTGCAAAGGATAAAAGTTTCCTCAGTGAAGGAGTGAAATGAAGGATAAGTCTGGGATTGACTGAACCTTGAAGGAGGAGGAGTGTTAAGGATGATGATCCTAGGATTAAGAGGAGTCGAGAAGAGAGTCTACACGAGAACGCATATACAAAGCAAACACAAGACAAAATTTCAGATTCACCCACTCAACACAGATGAAGGCACGTCAGGGTTCAGCCGCTTATCTTTTCAGTTTTAATTTAATGACAAAACAATCTTTAAAATTAAGCGAAGCTGTTAGGTGCCGAAATATTTCACAAAGACTGTCCTGAGTTCATACAACTAGTTGCACCTACTTTCAGCCAACATAGGTGTAAGTATGGACCGTTTAAACAACTACCCGTGTTACTTGAGGACGGAGCCTTCCGCAATGTCCTCTAAACCACCTACTCTGCTAAGGGAAGTCGGACCGTAAACGGCTACCCGAGACCCTCACTGAAAAGTAGCTAATTGTTTTTAAAATTAGTAGTTTGAATGAAGCATTTCGGTTTTTGGCTCTACCCTAAGGTGTGCAATCTTGTCCTTACAAACAAAGAGTGGGTTTCTCTCCACCAAACACAAATTAATTTTATGTCAATTTTATTTACAGTCACCTTGACTAGCAGTCCCAATTTTAGATTAAGGATATCACTGTAGTTTATGTGAGCACGGAAACTCACGCCTAACGAGCAGTCCCGATTCCTTTAAATCCTAGGTTGTAAAACTTGAGAAAGGAGAATCAGAAAAGCCAATGCAAACGTAAATCAATGATGCATGCTTAAGAGAAAGACTTACAGTGAATCCTCGCGTTCCTCATGCGAGATGCAGTACAAAGAATTTAAAATTTACACTAAATGATATGCACAGATGAAAAATGTCCTAAACAGATAGTTCTATTAGCGAGAAGAATTGATTTAAATTTTTGACTAATGTTGAACGATCTACAGTGCGTTTAATTAGTGAAAGCGTGGCCTAAGAATTACGAGCACAATCAATGATAAAGAAATAATCGTATATGTGCCTAAGTCCTACGCCACTCAAGCCGGGTCCCAATCACACAGAAGGGGTTGAAACAGACCCGACACACCACAGAAAAGGTTCAATCTTAATTATTACAAGGGTCAAAGAGAGGGATCCTGAGAATAATGCATAAAATTAAACCTAGTCTAAGCTCTCTCTCATAAAAATTGTAATTCAGTCTTCTTTGCAGGGCCTTGATTTAAATCCAAAATATGCTCAGAGTACTCCCTGCGAAGAGAGTAAGTGCGGTGAGTATCAGAAGAAAAAAATGCAAAAGGAAAAAAATGCAAAAGGAAAGGAAAAAATGACATAAAAATTAACTTCACAAAAATTAATTATAAAAAATGATTTAAAACCCTAAAAATTCGTCGTTCTCCGGCAACAACGCCATTTGATGAATGCGAAATCCGCCTCTTTAATAATTGGTAATTGTAGTATAGGAGGCGAATTTCGGTCGATCAAAATACCACAATCTTTGAATGTTGTGGAATATTTTTTACTTGGCAAGTCTACCAAGGTCGAACACATGGAACGGAGATTCTTAGTTGCGCGGTCTTAAATTAAATTCAATAATTAATTAATGTTCAATTAGTTTTTGTGTTGAGAAATGTACAATGCAATAATGAAGATGCAATGCAAAGGTGAAGATGTGATGCAAATAAATTAAATAGAAATGAAACTCGAAACTGTGACTTATGATTGTTAAATCTAAATGAAATTAATCAATATCTTCAATGTGAGATCACAGATCGAAAGAGATTCAGTAAATGGGTTTCAAGTTGCAGACCAAGAGATTGATCAATAAATAATCTTGTCAGAATTCCCTTTGATCTGTCCTCAAAATTAATCGATGATCAGACATATTAATATAAATTTATCGTCGAATTTTGCCCCTATAAAGATTAAATCCTCGGATATTAATTCAAAATCATCAGATCCTCAAATAAATCCCTGCAGAATAAATCGTTACTTTCTCAATAAAATGCGACATAGAATGTAAAAATAAGCCTGCATATGCCAACAAAGATTCTCAAATAATAATCATCAATAGACAACTTCAGATCTGTCCACAAACTATGACAGATGATAGATCATGAAAAGAGCTTCAAAATGACATATTATGGGCTAAAAACAGAGTTCGTATGAGAAAGATATTCTAAAATGAAATTCCAGGGTCTAAAATGTAAATAAAATAAAGTTTTTCTTGCAAAGAGGTCCCTGGAGGGGGCTTATTTGTAATTTAGCAAAACCGACGGGACCCTTTCGTAATTTACCCATGGCGGGGGGTATTTTTGCAATATCTGGAAAGTCTGAGGGCTCCGATCGTGCACCCTGAGGTTCGGCTGCGGAGCTAGGCTCGGGGAGACTGGGGCTGAGGCTCGGGCGGTGAGCCTATGGTTTGGACCCGGACCTGAGGTTCGGGAGGCAAGGCTCGGGCGCGGACGATAGAGCTAGGGAACCTGCAAGGTTAGAAACAAAACAGAGTAGCAGAATCGAGGCCCGTGTGCGCGAAGCGTAGAGGGAAAAACTAGACTCGTGCACGGGAAGGAAGGGGGTTGGGTTTCCCACCTGTGCAAGGCCGGTGAGTGACGGTGGAGGACAAGGGGCAGTCAATGTACGTGGCTGTACCCTTGGATCACACCGAAGGGAGGTCGCCTCAACAGTCGTCACTTGCTGTCACCAAGGAAGACGGAGGGCTTAAAGATCTCTAGGAATGGCGGATGAAGGGGCTTGACGGTAGAGCTGGGTTCTTATAGGAGCGGAAGAGGGCAATGGTTATGCGACGAGGGTGGCTTGAAGGTGGCGCTGGCGTTACATGCATGGCCGGAGGGAAGAAGGGGAGGTGTGCGACCTCGGCCATTCATGCGAGGGAGGGGGGAGGGTTGGTAACTGGTGGAGGAAGAAGAGGGTCACGTGCGCAACACGTGACCCGGGGGAGGGGCTTGAAGAGATACTAGGTGGGGTGCCACGTGGCATTCCCAGGGGCTGCCACATGGCACCCCAAAAAAATTTCAAAATTAATGGATTAAGAAAAATAGAAAATAAATAGAAGGAGATCTCAGATCGAAAAATTTCCATCACAAAAGCTGTTCGTCTCGACGAGATCTACAACTTTCATGAAGGATCCGGGAGCAAAAGAGGTCATCTGTGAGAAGTGGTATTTTTGGTGGTTCTCCATGTGTATAGAAAACCAAGTTTTTGGGATTTTGTATTTTTTGGTGGTTTTAGAGAGGATAAAAATTATAGAAAAAATACGATAAAATACAAGAAAATTAATTACACACTAATCTATTTTTTGGATTTTTAATAAATAAGAAAATAGGAAAATAAAATAGAAGTAAGAAACACACAACTTTTGTACAGACTCACAACGGACACTTGGACTCGATCAGTTTCTTTGATTTCAGTTTTAATATGGATTTGGATTTTTGTGTTTCATATTAAAACTTTTATCAAAGGACACAAATAAAGAAGAAATACAATTAAAAGAGTTAATTAAGTACATAAAAACTCAAGTCAAAAATAGCAAAAAGTCAAAATGCGCAAAAGAGGCCCAAAACCCAACTTTCACAAATGAGCTTCGAATTTTACGAAATTAATCTTGTTTTGAAGGTATTTGAAAATGGAGTACTTTAAAAGTGAGTAGATCAAAATCGGACACTGTATGGGGGAGATATGCTCATTTTAGTCCGCCAGTTGTGAAATTAGACTTTGGGACTATTTGACACTTATTGGAGTTAGTATTTTTTTTGTATTTTTTATCTAATAAGGTTAGTAATATCTACACAATGGAGGTGGTTTTGGGTCAATCGGAGTTAGGATGAATTATTTACAAATATGAGAAGTTAGCGGCTTTTTGGGCTAATTTACACATGGGATTTTTAATGCAATTTATGCATGATGAAATGCAAATATTATTAACACATGTATGAATGCTAATGATGCTATGTTAATGATTAAATGCATGTGATTTTTGGAGAATCAAGCCTAAATGACCAAATTTAGCATGATGAATACGCGATTCATCAACACCCCAAGCTCTTGTAGCAATAGTAGAGAGGAGGAATGGAGGGTCACACGCGCATGCGCGCTCCGCTCCGTCTCCGGCTCGTGCTCGGGCTCGGGCTCAATTTGGATATTAGATCTCGATACTTTTTCTACGAGTTTCATTTGATTGGTCGATTAAATTAATCAGACGGATTAATTCAGACTTGATCGAAATTGGAATCTAACTCGATCCAAACGGCTTGTTTTAGCTGTAGTTTTGGAATCCGAAGAGATATGCTCGTTGAGGGGCATTTTTGGAAATCAAAAGGTACCACGCGCTAGTTCACGCGAGCTTCTTTTTATACCCCTTCCCCCACGTCATTTTTCTTCACTCGCAAGAAAAACTCTCTCTCACGCCGCCGCTTGTGCTCTCTGTTCCCACCGCATTTGCGACCTGATCTTCTCGGCTGCAAGTTTTCGGAGGTACTTTCAAGGACGGTCTCGTCTGTGTGCGCGGACGAAGACCATGGACCGTCGTATCCTGGGAGCGGATCGCCATTACCCTTCGCGCCAATATTGTGGGGGCGATATCCTCTCTAAGGATAGTTCATTTCATAGACACTTCGGTGATTTCTAACCTTATTCTTCTTTTACTTTGTTTGCCACAATTTATTTATTCCTTTACTTTCTTTGGATCACATCCTAATTATTGTTTCCAATTGTTTGATTGGTTTCTGTTTGCATTACGTAATCGAATAATGGGCAGGAAATGCATGATTCAAATGATGTTAATCTGTACTGCCTTTCCGTTAATTCATTGAATCCGTGTAATTACTGTTCAATATATGTATTGATGATCCTGTTAACAACAATTCCAACCATATGCAAGGGAGAGGAGCACAAATGGAGAATGCACCCCTTAAGGATCCAAGACAATTTGAGATTCAAAGTTCCATTACGTGGAAGGAGATCAAATTGTCCATCTATTAATTGGATTTGCAACTCATTGGTATCCCAAGATTGGATAGCAAAACACATTGACTTTTGGATCCAAGACAACCTGAGGGTAACTGTGTGGGCCTTGTCTCAATGGATATTTGATCAATTCCACACTCGCATACCCTATACGAGGTTGTACATGGGACAAAGACTTGCATTGGACAATATCTACATCAAAGTTTAAGAATCATATAAGTTATTGAATCTTTAACACACACATACGCACGCACACACACACGCATGCACGCACACATGCACACCGTCAATGAGGAAAGAGATTGAACCACTAGATTATGCTCTTCTCTCCTCCTGCAATCAATGAGGAGAGAGATGATAAAATCTTGTGGTCCAGAATCACTGCTCAATCTCACATGATCATCCCTCTATATACATATACATATACATAAATATAAAGAGTTGAAATCTGAGTAGTATAATCCATTATGAAACATAGAAAGATGATGCCTTCTTGCGTGTCTTTGTATCATTAAGAGCATGTTGACAAGGTTTTGTGGATAGATGTAGACCATTCCTTGGTCTTCATGGTTTCCATTTGAAGGGTAAATATTTAAGAACATTGTTGCCAACAATGATATTAGATATATACATCGAATTTCTTATTTTTCATGGCATTCGCTGTTGTAGAAAGTGAGGAAATGTGACATAGAATTGGTTCGTGTCATATTTGAATGATGCAATACAGTTTGGAAGTGGTGGTGGACTAGCATTCATCTTAGATGCGTAGAGGAGTCTGGAATTTGTAGTAAAAACTATCTTCCCAGAGGCCGAGCATAGGACCTGCATGCATGCATCAGATGTATAAAAATTTCAAGAAGAAGTTCTTAAGTTGGAGATAATGGTGTGGTCTGTTGCGTGAGCATTCGATACTATGAAATATACTAAATGTTCAGAAGCACAACATGAGCACGCACGAATACTTGGCTAGCATAAAGGAAACGTGGAACCACCACAAATTCAGAGCAGCTAAATGCCATTATCTAACAAATAATTTATAACTGAATACTTGATGAATCCACATTTCATCATCTTTATTCTATCATTTTGGCACCAAAACCCTAGCAAATGCCTGTAAATAGCATTAAATATAGCATCTTAGCATTCATGCATGTGCATCCAATTAGTGTATAAAATACTGTAATTAAAGCCAAAATTATAGAATAAATAAAAGAAAAGAAAAAGAATAAAATATTGTAAATATTTTATGACCCAAAACCCCGAGACCTAGGCATCTTGATGAATAGGTCGACCAGGAATAACGTAGGGGGAGATAAGGGTCAAACACCTATATTATTCTATTCATTCTTTATTCATTTTGGGGCCTATTTTTGGTTCCACTTTTTATACATCAAATAAAGAAACTTTGTACATGAAAGTTGTAGATAATTAAATAAAGAAAAATACAAAATTGATTTCACTGAAAAATAATGTACAGATAAAATGTTATGGTCTGAATAAAAATCCATAATCCCAACTTCCCAGACCCGTATCTCACAAATGACAACTCCAAATGCAGAAAACTCACCTTTAATTATATATAATTCAAAATAAGCTATTTAATGGCGGTAGTTTCGCATTTGGCGGAGTTACGGTTTGAAAGTTGAGTTTTGGACCCTCATTGTATAATTGTACAGATTAAAATATTCAATTTATTATTTATTCATTATTTTTAATTTTATATTCTTATAATTTTTTAAATATTATTTATAATAATTATGTACATTAAAATCAGAAGAAAAACCCAAAAGAAACATAAAATAAAAATACCTATATAAAATACATAGGTATTATACCTATAAATATACCTATATGATACTTACTTGTATTTTATTAAATATACAGAATGTATCAGAAAAATAAAACAAAAATATATTTGTGTATATAAAAGTATTATATAAATTTACAAAATAATAAATAAAAATAATAAAATTAAAATACACAAAATAAAAATAAAATAAGTAACTACATAGATAAAGATACCTATAAGGGGCCTAAAAGTAAACTTGTAAAAATATACTTCATAAAAATAAACAAAAATCACTATAAAATACTTCATAAAAAATTAAACATTTTTCATTTTATAATTAAAAATCAGTAAAATCATTATCTATTTTTAATAGATTTTAGAAAACTTTTTTCTCAAGGATTTTCCTGAACCAGGTGGAAGTTGACCTGCTGGTCAACTCCTTGGTTTTTGCTCCTGGGCTGTGTTAGAAGTGGTTTTTGTCCGCTTTTGCTGATTTTTCGAGGATGGTCCTTGCATCTTTTGATGTTGGCTTCTTCACGACTTTCGATCCTCGTCCACTGCCCTTACACGCCCAAGGCTTAGATTTGCCTTTGAACCCACGATTCGTCAGATACGCTTCGATTTGCGAGCCCACTCAGCCATATTTCAAAACCGACCCCTCATCTTCCTCTTCTCTTTGAACCCTTTTGACCCCTTGATTCAACTCCTAGCTGCTGGGCTCTGGACGGGAAGTGTGACAGGCTTCCTCCATCCTTTGCGCGGAGCTCAGTCGAGGGCGGCGGGGGAGCTTCCATCACCTCCGGCCACACTTGGCCGTCGAGGTCCTTCCTCTTGGTTTCCCAACCAATCGAGGTGGTTTTCGCTTGTTTTTCTTTGTTCTTTTTTATGCTGTAGGTTAGATCTAGAGCTAGGATCAATTCCATCTTTTCATTTTTCTGTTTCGTGATCCATTCGTCGCCATCTACCCCCTCGCCGAAGCTTGCTCCGGCGAGCGCCATTCTCGCCAACACCGCCCTTCATCACCCACGCTTTGCTCTGGAACCTTCTCTGTGGTGTGCGCTTCTTTTGCAGGGTCCCAGGTACCAAGCGACCCCCTCCTGGGGTCGATTTTTGTGGAAGTCGAAGCTTCTTGGAGCTGCTCTTGGTCGTCCATGCCGCGACGATGCTACGGCTGTTCCCCAGCCATTTTGAAGCCACCGATCTCTCGAGGAGTCTCCCAGAAGCATTTTTGTGTTGTTTGAAGCAAAGAGAGCTGTCGGAGAGCGGAGAGTGCCCAAATCCGAACTCGTCGACGGCGGGTTCCTCTGCCGTTCTTCCTCAGCCGCGCAGGACCGTCGGATCTTCTGCTGTTCTTGGTGGCGCACAGTGTACGTCGGATCATCTGCGATCACCACCGTCGAAGCCACTGGGAGCTTCTAATCGTGTCCACCCGCACCGAAGGGGTATCGCAAGCCCACGCTGCGACACGTGTCTAAGTGGCCGAACTTCAGCCATGCGATCAGCAACTCGTCTGGGTATTTTGCATATAATCCCAGCCACTTTTTGTATATTTATGAGTTAAATGCCTAAGCTTTCATCTGCATTTTAAATTTTTGTATAAATTACATAAAGCCCCCTTAGTTTTTGTAATATTACATAGAGGTCCCGCCAGGTCACGTGCGTTGCGCACGTGACTTGGCGATTTTTGCAAGGACCTCCCGGGAACTTTTGCATATTTAGTTTAATACTAAAAATTTTGCTTGCAGTTCAAATAGTTCTGGCGATTTTGCATAAAGGCCCCCATAGTTTGTGAGTTTTGCAAACCAGTCCTCCCCAGGCACGTGCTTAGCACGTGCGTGGGTGGCCTTTTTGCAAACACTTCCTCGTGCTTTTATCATTTTATATTTCGTCCAGTAACTTGTTTGTTTTAGTATTAATTTTGTTGGAAAATTGTGTGTAAGCCCCTGGATTCCTGACTAATTACCAAAGTGCCCCTGCAAACATGCATTTTCTTGCCGTTGTCTCTAATTTTTGCATGCATCTATAAAACTCCAAAAAATCCCCAAAAATCACATTAAGTCTCTGTAGCATAGTAGTTTAACGGCATATTTTTATTTTTCATAATTATTGCATTTTAATATTTATTAAAAATAAAAAACATCCATTTTGTGCACTGTCTAGCTTATAAAATCCATAAAAAAATATAAAAACACTCTTGAAAAATCCAAAAAAAAAATATTTTGTTTCTTTTAGTGTGTTTTAACTTCAGACCAAAAATCGTTAAAAAATATAAAAGAAAACTCCAAAAAAGCACAAAACTCCAAAAAGCTCTATAAAAGTATTAAAAATTCTACAAAAATCCTAAAAATATAATCTTGGTGTCTAAATTTTCCTTATTTTATTATCTTTCATTGAAAATTAATTTGGAGAATTTTTGCTACTGTTTTCCATTTTATTTCTCCATTTTAGTTTCAGCCTTGTATTTATTCACTGTTTTCTCTTATTTCAGTATTTAAAAATACCAAAAATACTTTGAAAAATACCCAAAAATCACAAAAATAGTAGAAAATTATAAAAATACCAAAAAGATTTTATTTCCAAATTTTTGGCTATTTTTGCATATTTTTATTAATATTCTATCTTCTCTTTTATTACATTATCTTTATATTCCAATATTGAAAAAGGAAAAAAATATATAAAATATAAAATATAAAAATCAGAAAATTTAAAATCAGAATACAAAATTAAAAATTAATTTAAAAAAAAATTAAAAACCCACAAAAATATTTGCTTGCTTAGTGTAGACAACACTTCACATTCACTCACATACGCACTTGTTTGATCTACCCTGTTTGCTCCCCGTGTTCGAACTCTCTGCATACTTGTCCTATACAATCTTTTGTGCAGAGTTAAAAATAAATTTTAACTCCACATTTATTTCTAATTTTTGATCTATAGTGGGGGTTAATTGTTGATTAAATACATAACTTTGTAGTGGTCACGACACCGACTGTTGACTCGCCTTGTGAGTCAATACGACCGCTCTAAATTTTGTGTTTATCAAATGGCATCGTTGCCGGGGAGCAACAGCGCGTAGATCTCGTTTTTATAGTGTTGTGACAGCTTGTCTACTTTTTGCGGTTTTATTTGTTTGCTCTTTATTTGATATATCTTTTGAGCTGTCTAATCCCTCTTCTTTGTTGACTTTGTGCGAGGTATCGCAGACCGAGGGAGGTGCGTCACTCGAGGCGCTGACGCACCCACGTGAAGCCGGCGCTAGCCCGCCTAGCACCGAGGAGATGAGAAGAGAAGTTTTGAAGACCGAGCTCTACTTTACTTGCATTTTCTTTTATTGCATTCATTTTTGTAATTCAAGTGAGAGAGAGACTCTATTATTGTAATAATACAGGTACCCCCAGACATTTAGACTCTCGAGCCTAATTTCCTAGTGATTGTTCACTTGGGGGCTCATCGCGGCTTTTTCGTGTTTTCTTCGCATTCTTTTTATTTTGTTTTGTTTTTCGATTTTATTTATTTTGTGTGATTGAGCCCCTAGTTCTAGGATTGCTTGCGATAGACTAAGGCCAAACACTTAATATTTTGCATGCACCTACAGTCTCGTTTGGACTTAGTCAAATTTTAAATAGTTGATCATCATCTTCAATCCGTCGCGCCATGAGCTCTCCCTGCCAAGCGCTTCTCCTGAACTCGATTTGTCGAGAGGAGGAGGGGTGAGCCTAGACCGGACTCTAGGGTTGAGGATCGGTGGTCAACTTGTGGTTCTTCCCGATAATAGCAATTGAAACTTAGGGTGATTTCATCGGCTTTTGCATTTGCATATAGATAGGTTTCAATTCTGCTGAGCATCTTTGCATGTAGAGTGTTGGAGGCAAGGTGAGCATTTACGCTTTAGCATACATCATCGTTTTGCCGCTTGCATTGCTTTTCCGACTCTCCTTCTGATTTTGCCAACCTAGGTGCTTAAAGTAATTGACTCCTCGATAGGCTCGTGCATTTTCATTAAAAATCTAAAAAAGTGATAATCAATAAAATTGGGACTGCTCATATTACTTGACCCTAAAATCCACCAAAAAGAAAATCTTCTCTTGGGGCGAGTAATCCCCTCATTGTCTTCGTTTTACATTGCTCGCGCACACGCTAAGGAATAGTGCCCAAATCCCATTTCAGCCCCCTAAGTGTGCGTGCAATCTTAGACTTCTCACCTAACTCTAAAACAGACTAGATAAAAAAGACCGAATTTTCGGTCTCTACCAAGTTGAGTAGGTGAATTGAGGGTTTGTATTCTTTTCATTTTTGTTTGTGATTGTTTTGTGTGTGTCCTAGATTGCTTCTGCGCATTTGCGCCTTTCTTCTCCACTCTCTTGACTCGACCACCGTGCTCTCCCGATCATTTCCTTTTGATTTCGAGATGGACCCCTAGAGTACTTTTTATCCGGACTTTGCGGATTCCTCGCTCGCTCCAGCCGGTCCACCTCCTTTATATCAGGAGGATCCTCCTCCTACTTTTTCTGATTTCTGTACATACCCGCCTCAGCCACAGTATCACGACTCGGAGTTCTATCCACACCCACCCCCACCTGTATATTATCCACCTCCACCTTCACATCCACCCGAGTCTGACCTGATGGAGTCACCTCCCTCGACCTCTATGAGTGATATCTTGAATCGGATGACAAAGCGCATTGATTTGATGAATGATGATCTTGCTTTCTTGAGGAAGAATTAGATTAATGCTCCTTTCGTCGGGGACACTGCTTTCACTTGTAGGTAATCATGGGAGCTTGCAATCGCCAAAAATACAAAAAAATGAGAAAAATTTAAAAGACCAAAAAGATTTCGGGAGACACTTGGTTGATCAATATTTTGAGGAGAGAGTCCACTTGCCAGAGCCCTTGACCACACATCCAGTCACACTTAGTCCCACCTTTGACCCCGAGGATGTCGCTGTACAGACTGCTCTTGGCATGCCTCGTATATATGCTGATTCTGACTTCCTCTCTTGTATGGAGGAAGTCCGAAAATTCAAAAAAATGCTATCCGACCCCGAAGTGGTGGTGACTATTCATGAGATTATCCGTGCCCCACTTCAGCAGGCCATGACCCATATGTCTGCTCCTCCTCCCAAGAAGAGAAAGAAAAGGAGCAGATCTGAGCGTCACATTCTGACCGTGGCCACTTCCCACGCCATCACACACCGTCCCATTCCCAAGAAAAAGAACACAGCTACACCTTTCATCACTTGCACCATCTCTGACTACACTTGTGATCGCACTCTCCTAGACGACAATGCTTCGATTAGCATACTACCCTTCTTGTTGGTACAGTCTCTTCACTTAGGGCCTCTTAAGAAGACCAGGATGATCGTTCAGTTTGCTGATGGATCCATCAAGAGGCCGAAGGGTATCCTTGAGAACGCCGTCATTTCTATTCATGGCACAAACCACCATGTTGATTTTGTCGTGTTGCCCATGGAGAGCTCCACAGGGGAGCCGTCTCCAATCATCCTGGGACGACCCTTCCTCGCCTCTGCGAGGGTCATTATTGACTATGGATCAGGAGAGGTTCGCTTCCGTCCTGTTGACGAGAGCGAAGTGTTGATCACCGCACCCACAGTTGACCAGAGACCTGCACCTGATGCACCTTCACCGATCATAGCTGACTCCGAGGCCTGTGATCGATCTGATGATACTAGAGATACTTCCTTAGCGACCGTTGATGAGACCCGACGGATCCCCCGAAAGGGGAGGAAATCGGAAAGCATGGACCTCACAGTTCCTCCTCCTGGTGTGTGGCGATGTGTTGATGAAATCCAAAGCATTTATGTGATTGTTCCATTTGAGCGGAGGGCAGATTCCAAGACTGGACTGGACGGACCTGGTTTGACTACTTCCACTGATAAGTCCGTTCCTGGTCACTCACAAGTAAAGATGATCGAGGACGTTTATGATATTGCCCATTATTTTGAGAGACCTCATAAGGAAACGAGTGACCTAGGTAAGACTAGATGGGACGGACTTGGTTTGACTACTTCCACTGATATGTCCGTTCCTGGTCCTTCAAAGGTAAAGATGATTGAGGTCGGCTATGATGCGAATCTTCACAATTTTTGGCCTCTTGATGAAAAAGATGATCCGGGTGAAACTCTTGAGGACGAACAGAGTTCGTATAATTCCACTGATGATTTCGTGCCTTTTGACTTTGACCTGGACGAGCCCTCGCAGGACGACTCCGATTACACTTCTTCCGAGGATGATGAGTTTGTCCCATTCCACTTTGATATCTGCGAGACTTCCAAGGCCGGACCTAGCCGAACTTCTTCCACTCACCAGTCTGTGCCTTCACACCATAGGACAACCAAGGGAGAACCTAGCCATACTGCTTCCAATGATCAGTTCGTCCCTTTCCGTTTTGATTCCACTGAGGGCCTTCACCGTGTCGACCCTGATCGGCCTCCGTCCACTGTGGACCCCGATGCCGACATACACCATATCAGATCTATCCCTCAACGGTCCCATAAGAAGGTTTGCTTTCCACCTTCTTATGATCACCCATTTATGTTGTAGATTCTCTCCCGTCACTCTCTGTCTATCTCAAGTATTGCTCGGCCACCCATTCTCGTGTTTGCCTTGCTTAGGACATACTTTGTCCTAAGTATAGGGGGGTGGACGAGACGAGTGTTCATTCTTCGTTCTGTGTCGTCACTCCTGTTGTTGCTTATACTTAGGGCTTCTTTTACCCTAAGTATAGGGGGAGTGACGTGTACATCCTCCAATCTCTCCTTCCATCTTCAGATCTCTTTTCTTCTTTTCTTCTTTTCATTTTCTATCTTCTCTATCTATCAAAAAGGTGCCGCCCTTGTAGACAGTTTTCCATACTTAGGACGTACTCTGTCCTAAGTATAGGGGGGTGTGCACCCTAAAGTTCTTCTATTCTTTTCGATCCTCTCCATTGTCTCCTTTTCTTGTCTATACTTAGGGATATCTTACCCTAAGTATAGGGGGAGACAATCTGAGTACGATCTGTTCATTCCCACCCTTGACCCTCCCTGCGTTGTGTACAGTCTGCTATACTTAGGATTATTTGATCCTAAGTATAGGGGGGGACGGTCGACTTCTCATTCATTGATTCATTCATTTATTCCTTGATTATTTCAACTTGCCTATACTTAGTACGAGTTATGTCTTCTCTTTTCTCTCCAATCTATGAGGACATAGCTCAAGCTAAGTATAGGGGGGTCGTATATACTGCATATATATTTTAGCCATAACTCGTACTTTCGTATTTTCTTAATAATATGGCTAATAATTCTTTAAAAATTCATTAAAATCCCTAATAAAAAGATGTTACCATTCCTCAAATTCTTTTTGTATATACTGATTAATAAATCAGGTGAAAATGTTTTTTGCAAAATATTTGAAAAATAGTTTGAAAATCTTTGTGAACATCTATTGAAAACTATTTTGAAAATATTTTGTTACATGTTTTCAACCTTTGTAAAAATGTGTGATTTGTAAAATTTCTTTTCATTGTGTGAAATAAAATGTTTGAAAAATGATTTGCAAATGGTTTAAAAAATGGTTGCAAAATTGTTTTGAAAAATCTATATATACTGTTTTGAAAAACCTTTGCAAAATGATTTTCAAATGTGTGTACATGTTTGCAAAAATATTTGTAAAAACTATTTTGGACTATAATTTTCAAAAATGGTGTGAAAAGCTTGTGTCAAATAAGTTTGAGGAAGATATGAACATCATACCTAAAATCCACTATATATATGTATAAAATTGATCACTTACCCTTGTAAATCCTTAAAATCCACTTCTTGTAAATATAAGAAGCACTCCCGTGTACATATTTTTAACCTAGCTTTTAGCCAAAAACTTTTGTTTTCAAAAATCCCAAAAACATTTGCAAAAATAAAATCCAAAAACATTTGAAAAATCTTTTTGAAAATTACAAAAAATGCATGCATCATCTTTTCAAAAATCCATAAAAAGTTCAAAATCTTTGAAAATTGCATCACAAAAATATTTCTGCATAACATTGCATAGCATGAGCATTTTTCGGATTGAGTTTGATAGTTGAACGAGTCTAAGTAAAATCCGAAGATTGGAGCTTAATTGGACCTTAAAATCTACCTAATAACAGGAACCGTATAGGAACTGAGTTTGGGGTACTTCAGGTCCAGTTGACTTAATTCTTTGAGGATCACGGGACTTGGTTCAATGGATTCTCGACTGCCTAAGTAGAGTATTTCGGTGCACACGCACGACTCTTGTTGATAATGACCTAACTTGGACACCTGCACCTTTCACATGGCTCAACTCAGTTGGAGTGGTGAGGGGATTGGATTTGCCGGTATGAGACGCACACAAGTGGAAACATTTGTCCTCCTCTAGGGAGGGAAGTGCGCCCCAACCCGTCCAGTGATTAGGAAGTCTAAAGACAGGAGGCTGTAGGTTGCAATAAAGCTTCAAAAGAGGGATAGTCTACTGGCTCAAGAGGAAAAACTCCTTATGTAAATGCTGCTGTATATAGTCTTCAAAAAAAATGTTCAGGCATGTATAAAAATAAAAAGCCTGCAAAGTATGTACAAATGTTGTAAAGTCAATAAGCAAGCTTGAGTTCCAAAGTCATATCATGTGAGCCTGCAGCAGGATGACTTGACTACATTGGTCTTGCATCCCAGGATAGGTAGCTACACTGGCTACCGTCCATTCTTCTCTTTACCCCCTCCTCTTGAGCTGGTTGCCACTTGAACTTAGAAGGGAATACCCTGCTCCTCGAGGATGGAGTTATTGGATTGGGGAATCATTGGGTTGTTGTACTGGAGAAGTCAGTCTCTTTGTCATTCTAGTTGGGGAGAGCCACCATCACTTACACTGTACGAGTCAGATTCATAGTCGTAAGGGTTTGCGTATGAGTTGAAGTATTTCTGACCTGGCTATTGAGGAGACTTGGACATAGTTTTGGGATTCTCGAGGACTGTTGGATTTCAAATTCAGTTCTCATGAAGGTTCCGCCCGCACTAAAACTCCAAAGGTCCGACTTAAGCTCCAAACTTTGATTTTGTGAAGACAAGTTTGATAATCAAATAAAATCCAAATTTCTTCTTTTTCTTTTCTTTCTTTTCCTTTTTGCACTTATTGCATAAGTGTTTGCTAGGGACTAGCAAAGGTAAAGTATAGGGGGATGATGAATCCACGTTTCATCATCTTTATTCTATCATTTTGGCACCAAAAACCCTAGCAAATGCCAGTAAATAGCACTAAATATAGCATCTTAGCATTCATGCATGTGCATTCAATTAGTGTATAAAATACTATAATTAAAGCCAAAATTATAGAATAAATAAAAGAAAAGAAAAAGAATAAAATATTGTAAATATTTTATGACCCAAAACCCCGAGACCTAGGCATCTTGATGAATAGGTCGACCAGGAATAAAGTAGGGGGAGATAAGGGTCAAACACCTATATTATTCTATTCATTCTTTATTCATTTTGGGGCCTATTTTTAGTTCTACTTTTTATACATCAAATAAAGAAACTTTGTACATGAAAGTTGTAGATAATTAAATAAAGAAAAATATAAAATTGATTTCACTGAAAAATAATGTACAGATAAAAAGTTATGGTCTGAATAAAAATCCATAATCCCAAATTCCCAGACCCGTATCTCACAAATGACAACTCCAAATGCATCAAGCTTACCTTTAGATATATATTATTCAAAATAAGCTATTTAATGGCGGTGGTTTCGCATTTGGCGGAGCTATGGTTTGAAAGTTGAGTTTTGGACCCTCATTGTATAATTGTACAGATTAAAATATTCAATTTATTATTTATTCATTATTTTTAATTTTATATTCTTATAATTTTGTAAATATTATTTATAATAATTATGTTCATTAAAATCAGAAGAAAAACCCAAAAGAAACATAAAATAAAAATACCTATATAAAATACACATGTATTATACCTATAAATATACCTTTATGATACTTACTTGTATTTTATTAAATATACAAAATGTATCAAAAAATAAAACAAAAATATATTTGTTTATATAAAAGTATTATATAAATTTACAAAATAATAAATAAAAATAATAAAATTAAAATACACAAAATAAAAATAAAATAAGTAACTACATAGATAAAGATACCTATAAGGGGCCTAAAAGTAAACTTGTAAAAATATACTTCAAAAAAATAAATAAAAATCACTATAAAATACTTCATAAAAAATTAAACATTTTTCATTTTATAATTAAAAATCAATAAAATCATTATCTATTTTTAATAGATTTTAGAAAACGTTTTTCTCAAGGATTTTTGACCTGCTGGTCAACTCCTTGGTTTTTGCTCCTGGGCTGTGTCAGAAGTGGTTTTTGTCCGCTTTTGCAGATTTTTCGAGGATGGTCCTTGCATCTTTTGATGTTGGCTTCTTCATGACTTTCGATCCTCGTCCACTGCCCTTACACACCCAAGGCTTAGATTTGCCTTTGAACCCACGATTCGTCAGATACGCTTCGATTTGCGAGCCCACTCGGCCATGTTTCAAAACCGACCCCTCATCTTCCTCTTCTCTTTGAACCCTTTTGACCCCTTGATTCAACTCCTAGCTGCTGGGCTCTGTACGGGAAGTGTGACAGGCTTCCTCCAGCCTTTGCGCGGAGCTCAGTCGAGGGCGGCGGAGGAGCTTCCATCACCTCCGGCCACGCTTGGCCGTCGAGGTCCTTCCTCTTGATTTCCCAACCAATCGAGGTGGTTTTCACTTGTTTTTCTTTGTTCTTTTTTATGCTGTAGGTTAGATCTAGAGCTAGGATCAATTCCGTCTTTTCATTTTTCTGTTTCGTGATCCATTCGCCGCCATCTACCCCCTCGCCGGAGCTTGCTCCGGCGAGCGCCATTCTCGCCAACACCGCCCTTCATCACCCACGCTTTGCTCTGGAACCTTCTCTGTGGTGTGCGCTTCTTTTGCAGGGTCCCAGGTGCCAAGCGACCCCCTCCTGGGGTCGATTTTTGTGGAAGTCGAAGCTTCTTGGAGCTGCTCTTGGTCGTCCATGCCGCGGCGGCGCTACGGCTGTTCCCCAGCCATTTTGAAGCCACCGATCTCTCAAGGAGTCTCCCAGAAGCATTTTTGTGCTGTTTGAAGCAAAGAGAGCTGTCGGAGAGCGGAGAGCGCCCAGATCCAAACTGGTCGACGGTGGGTTCCTCTGCCGTTCTTCCTCAGCCGCGCAGGACCGTCAGATCTTCTGCTTTCTTGGTGGCGCACAGTGTACGTCGGATCATCTGCGATCACCATCGTCGAAGCCACTGGGAGCTTCTAATTGTATCCACCCGCACCGAAGGGGTATCGCAAGCCCACGCTGCGACACGTGTCTAAGTGGCCGAACTTCAGCCGTGCGATCAGCAACTCGTCTGGGTATTTTGCATATAATCCCAGCCACTTTTTGTATATATATGAGTTAAACACCTAAGCTTTCATCTGCATTTTAAATTTTTGTATAAATTGCGTAAAGCCCCCTTAGTTTTTGTAATATTACATAGAGGTCCCCGCCAGGTCACGTGCGTTGCGCACGTGACTTGGCGATTTTTGCAAGGACCTCCCGGGAACTTTTGCATATTTAGTTTAATACTAAAACTTTTGCTCGCAGTTCAAATAGTTCTGGCAATTTTGCATAAAGGCCCCCATAGTTTGTGAGTTTTGCAAACCAGTCCTCCCCAGGCGCGTGCTTAGCACGTGCGTAGGTGGCCTTTTTGCAAACACTTCCTCGTGCTTTTATCATTTTATATTTCGTCCAGTAACTTGTTTATTTAAGTATAAAGTTTGTTGGAAAATTGTGTGTAAGCCCCTGGATTCCTGACTAATTACCAAAGTGCCCCTGCAAACATGCATTTTCTTGCCGTTGTCTCTAATTTTTGCATGCATCTATAAAATCCCAAAAAATCCCCAAAAATCACATTAAGTCTCTGTAGCATAGTAGTTTAATGGCATATTTTTATTTTTCATAGTTATTGCATTTTAATATTTATTAAAAATCGAAACGTCCATTTTGTGCACTGTCTAGCTTATAAAATCCATAAAAAAATATAAAAACACTTCAGAAAAATCCCCCAAAAATATATTTTGTTTCTTTTAGTGTTTTTTAACTTCAGACCAAAAATCATTAAAAAATATAAAAGAAAACTCCAAAAAAGCACAAAACTCCAAAAACCTCTATAAAAATATTAAAAATTCTACAAAAATCTAAAAATATAATGTTGGTGTCTAAATTTTCCTTATTTTATTATATTTCATTGAAAATTAATTTGGAGAATTTTTGCTACTGTTTACCATTTTATTTCTCCATTTTAGTTTCAGCCTTGTATTTATTCACTGTTTTCTCTTATTTAAGTATTTAAAAATACCAAAAATACTTTAAAAAATACCCAAAAATCACAAAAACAGTAGAAAATTATAAAAATACCAAAAAGATTTTATTTCCGAATTTTTGGCTATTTTTGCATATTTTTATTAATATTCTATCTTCTCTTTTATTACATTGTCTTTATATTCCAATATTGAAAAAGAAAAAAAATATAAAATATAAAATATAAAAATCAGAAAAATTAAAAATCAGAATACAAAATTAAAAATTAATTTTAAAAAAGATATTAAAAACCCACAAAAATATTTGCTTGCTTAGTATAGACAACACTTCACATTCACTCACATACACACTTGTTTGATCTACCCTGTTTGCTCCCTGTGTTCGAACTCTCTGCATACTTGTCCTATACAATCTTTTGTGCAGAGTTAAAAATAAAATTTAACTCCACATTTATTTCTAATTGTTGATCTATAGTGTGGGTTAATTGTTGATTAAATACAGAACTTTGTAGTGGTCACAACACCGACTGTTGACTCGCCTTGTGAGTCAATACGACCGCGCTCAATTCCGTGTTTATCAATACTTCAATGCATGGATATCCCCGACAAGAGACCTTCCAATTTCTGACCTTATCGATTGGATAAGGCAATATCCACCATGGTGGGAAGGTTTTGAAAGCCAAAGGATTGGAAAAAAAGTGCGGTGCCATCGGC
This sequence comes from Ottelia alismoides, assembly GCA_037367405.1. Classification (NCBI taxonomy): domain Eukaryota; kingdom Viridiplantae; phylum Streptophyta; class Magnoliopsida; order Alismatales; family Hydrocharitaceae; genus Ottelia; species Ottelia alismoides. The sequence continues at coordinate 312,257 of JAZKJV010008659.1, read as the reverse complement.
CTTGTGTTATGTGAGGTCGATAATAAGGGATCTCAATAGTTTCATAGTGAGAAGGGTTGATGATATCAATGTCAAAGTAAAATATCTTTCTGGAATATACATGTTGGACCTGCAAGATAGGGTTTGTGCTTGAAGAAGATGTCAAGTTTGTGAACTACCATGCACATATGCAACAACATCACTTGATAATATCCGAGGAATAAAAAGGGAAAATTATGTTGTCGATTATTACTTGGTTAGCCAATACATGAAATCGTATGATTACTTGATTTCACCTTTCCCAGACAAGATGAAGTTCCTTAAAAGTCAATCTCCTATTCAAAGTATAACCACCCCACACCACAAGATCTCCATGGAGTCCAAGAAAGAATCACATTCGATCGAGGAACGAGAAGTTGACTAAGTCAAAGCATAAGTGCAGTAGATTCGGTGCTTATGGACATCAAGGTCGAACATGCAAGGAACCATCAACAAACCTACTTGGCCCACATACAACCAAATGCAAAAAAGAATGCTTGAAATTAGCGATGCTTATTCGTTGTTATTTTTCAAAGTTCTAATTAATTATCGCTAAATTTCAAACTAAAAAATAGCGACGATTAGTTGATATTTCGAAAAATAGCAACAGATAAGCATAGCTATATGGATCGTTGTTAATGATATAACGACATATATGATATTCGTTGCTAATTTTGAGTACGAAAACTCATTTTGCAACGAATACTAACGTCGTTATATATTTAACAACGGCTAATTTAGTGACGGATTTTGAAAAAAGCATCACTATACCTCTATTTTGTTATTAGTCCCACACTTCTCAAACACAAAATTCCTTAGTCGCACAACATGCCTTGTCAATCCGAAGGTATGTTCATATATACTCTTGCACACCATGAGGGCCGATCCTATGAGATGGGATTTTGGTGAGATGGTGAGATGGGAGATTCGGGACCACAAGTTTCAACCAGGAGAGAGACAACCAGGAGAGAGAAGACAGAAAGTAGTGGTCCAGAATCTCCCATCTCACCGTCTCACAAAATCCCATCGCATAGGATCACTCTTCTGCACACCATTATAAATTTTCACTTAATTATTTCTTGCAAACTAAATCCAACTGATTGGTATAATGGGATTTGGCGTAGGTCTAGAATTGCATGGACAAGCGGGAGAGAGGAAAAGGTCCAACTACATGAGGTCGTAGAAGAAAGAGATGGAGAGATGTGGGTGTGTTTGGAGATGTGCCTTCGTGCTCAATGAAGTGTTTAACTTACAGTGAATATGTTTCCGGGCGGATTTTTGCGACTTTTTGGCGAATTTTGTGGCCATTGGACAAGCTTCCATTTCGTGGATGAATCCCTATTTTACACATAAATCGTAAGCACATCTCATACATTCTGATTTAGGTCAATCATTAAACAAGTCCTTAAGTTTAACCTTCCTACATGTGTCGTGAAGCATTTTTGAAGTTTGGTTGAACAAGTTCTAAGGCGCCACTTCGCTTTTTTTGTTACGCTTTACATCATTACTCATGTATGCCATAGCTAACATGGACATGGATTTATAGTTGTATGGACAAGTCATTAGCATAATGTTGTTAGTTATGCATGTAACATGGCCACACATTTAGGGTTTCACGAATACTTCGTTGGAACAATATAGATGGTTGATATGATCAATAATATGTTTTAATGTGCTGTAAAAATGTGGTTGTTTGCAGATAGATGTTGTCTCTTAATAGATACAGATGGAAGCTACTGCTTTTCTTAACAAATTCAAATAAGTTGTGGTTGATGCTATTAAAATCAAGCATAACAGTATTCCACTCAAGTAGAACAAAACATCATTAACTTGCTCTTTTAAATTTGCATTTTTTTGTACATTGCCGGCATTCGTTAAGTAAATTAGCTTCAATTTCTTTTTTTCACAATGCAGGATCAGTCAATGGCTGATCCATCCATTGAAAGAAATCACAAGTTCTGAGACGACAAGCGAGGAATCTCTCACCTTCGCTCCGTGGCTTTCCAAAGGTGTTCAGAGCAACTGCAACTCCACAATGGTAGAAAACGAAGGATTTTGAACCCATTTCTGTAATGTTAAGCTTATATGCAATAGCAAACGAAGTGTAGTATATCAAACAATATGTAAATAAAAAAATAAAAAGTTGTGCACTTTTTCCACGCCAAGGGCGATATGTTGTGGTTATAGTATCTGCTCCCGTTGGAGTGCTGACCAAATGACCGGAACAGTCGCACAAACACGTGAATCTGGTAACGGCTGTCATTTGCCTTGTATCCCAGCCATGGAAGGCCGTATCCCGATATATCGGCGATATATCGGCGATATATCGATATCGACACGATATCGAAACGATATCGATATCGATATGTCCTTCCACCCAGCCATACTTTCCTTTTATTCCCCCAATTAATAGCATGATTTCATTCTAAAATTAAGGATATTATTAGCCAATTGATTATCATATTTAGGGGCTTAAAAAGCCAAGGGGCCCTCCCACCCACGTCACTTGTCCTTACAAAAAAAATCAAGAGAGAGGGAGAGGGAGAGAAGGAGAGAGGGGGAGCTAGAGAAAGGGATTTCTCACAAGAGAGAGTTGTCTCGTCGCAGGAGATATCGACGTCGACCCGGTAGAAGAGCACGCCGGCTTGAGAGCAAGGAGAAGGGCGTAGAGATCTCGTAGCTTGCGTTTCGTCGGCCTTGAGGTATGTGTCGAACACCGTAGTAATAAACCCGGAGTATGATTTATAAATGTATGTTTCTGTTTAGATTTTCGTATAAATAACGATCATCTACATGTATGTGTCGATCCCTTAGGAATACTATATGACGAATCGACTTATGCCTTCCATCAATAATGGTGATAAGTATTTATTTAGTTTGCACAAAGTACAATCTCAAACGTATGTATCGATTTAAGATTGTGATCTACGGAGGTATGCGTCGATTCATAGGACAATATATACATATATGCATTGACTGGATTGGAGATAAAAGGTCTGAATGTATGCATCCGATTAGAGGGAAAATATTTGTGAACATTGATTTGATTTGAAATGAGACTACTCAACCGATATGTCAACCCCTCTGTATTTCTAGCATCGAAACTATACCGCACGAGAATCTTCGAGTAAGCTTATACGTGTTTCTTTTGGATAGTCTACAATGAGGAAAAAGTTACCATGTTAAACACCCGGGAAATAAGACCATGTCCTTATTTGGCCTTATAAATTAACCACACTATGAGAGTAATTGCGTAATGCCCTTAAAACATGGCAACATAATGATGCAACTAATTTTGATATAATGCCATTAATTGTGAGAATAAAAATCGTGGGTATCTAAAGATGTTCGTGAATCTTCAGCATGTGATGCTTAAAATGGAAAATACATATATTAGAATACTCTATGGTATATCCGTAATATCTATCTTTAACATGGATATAAATTGATTAGTTACACTTTGGAAAGATGGCATGTGTATCTTTTAATATTAACCGTTCTTCAAAATCCAAGTCAGATTTATGTGTTGTATTTCGAGTATTTTTGTTGTTTAATGTAATCCGACATTAAGTTGTCATAGTTTAGATCTATACTATGAAAACTTTGTTATATAAGAATTTTGGTCGGACCAAAACGTCTACTGCATGATATGTATACTTTAAATAAAACTCGTAAATCGTGGTATTATGTATACCTTATGTAATGTCATAAATATCATGTACGTATTAATAACTGGTTCTTCCTCATGGGCAACTTTTGGTAATAGCTTGTTATCAGAAAAAATGAAGAATGGCGTACCTTGTGTTGATTGTTCATAAGAAAATATATTTTTTAAGTACGTTGTATCACTTGATGATTACTAAGGTTACTAAGTCACTAAAGTCAACTAATGCTGGCATCTGGCATAGACTCGAATTAAGGGGTCGTAAGAATCCAAAGGGGCAGAATACATATATCTGAATGTAACTATTGTATAGAAAAGGAAAGGCTATTGCAAGGATTGAATTTTCGTAAAATGAATAATGGCACTATGAAGATAAGTGGAGCTAAGTGCTACACGTAATGGTGGGAGCCACCTCTAGAGTCCAATTATCGCAGGCCTAAAAGGGGCCAACGCCTTCCGGGGACGTACGGTTCAAGGAACCGATTGAGGCGAAAGATAACTCCTCTACAGTTGTAGCTACACTGTCAAGTATGTCATGTTCATGGACTGCTTGTGCCAGTGGTAAAGCCACCAAAGCCAGCAAAGCCACCAAAGCCATTAATGATTACCAATTAAGACAACTTTAACCACTAAACAAACCAATGATATGTGTACAGTTTCTGAAATTGCTAAGGCACATGTGTGCAACTATTACCAAGTAATGGCATTATGCAAGTGTTATGATTGTTCTGGGGCATATATGCAACTACAGAAAAATTCTGAGGGTATAAGTGAAAATTATGAAAAGGTTAAGGCGTATATGCAAATATGACAAACTTTATGGGTATATATGTAATTATGGCTTTAACGAAAGTCTTCACAAGGAATACCTTCCGTATGCATGTTTATGTGAAATTATGAGTCGCATGATGATGGTACATGAGAACAAGTTAGTTTCATGTGCAATCAGATAATTACGAAATCGTATAGTTGTGTTGATAATTGATTGTATAGAAGAGATTATGTTTTAACGGTTTAAAGTTAGCATAGGGAGACTTGTTTGCCACGCTAGCCGGCTTGACCCCAACTCGGCACATACTGAGCGTTAGCTCATAACATGTGATGTTGTTTTTTTCAGGAGAGCACGAGTCGTGATACAATTTCTAATTCAAGGAGAATTATTGTCACGTGAAGTTGAACCGGTACGGACCATTGATGGATTATTTACGGAAGGATGTCTTTATGCCCACTGGAACTTTGAATTGCTAGTTTTGTTGTTGGTCCTTTTTCAATGTTACTCATGTTGGATTTGTAATAAGAGAACTTTCATGTTGACTGGACTTTAGTTAAATATTGTATCTCTATGCTTATTGAATACCATACAAGTTTCTGGTAACGGTTCGGTCGGTTGACCCATTCTGCCGGTCGTCACGACCCGTTCCGTTACAAATGGTATCAGAGCTAGAGTTCCTCTGGGCATAGGATATCCACAACAGATAGTGACCCAAGACTGACATGAATAGAGTCAAAACTACGTATTACATGCAACTAGTTGACCCTTTGATTTCTAAAAGAGGATCTACCATTATGAAATTAAGGTGATCTGAGAGCGCGAGTCATCATTGAATAATGAGATTGCTAAGGACACACGTCAATAATTACTAGAGTTGATAACAATTATGACTCAGCAATGAAAGTATTATTCACAAAGCTTTGGTGGATTTATACTGAAGGTCTTTAGTCTCAACAATCCATTCTTCCTATAGGGTAGACATGGTAAGGAAAAGTTAAGCATTGGATTGATGCATTCAATGGAGATGACTTTTGAAATTATATATTACCATAAGGAGAATAATGTTTGGGACATTTTATCCAATAGATAGGGCAAAAGATTAACCGACTGAACATAATAGAATCTAATTTTTGGAGATATTCTCCATTGATTGACGTGATTTTACCTTAGATGGTAATAACACGATTAAAGAGTATGCAATAAAGTTATGGAGTTGGAGAAGAATGAGAATATGATAAGGCCAAATGAGAAGCCAGTGAACTATTGGTTAATTACTACACCAGATACCCTGTTATCTCCTAGTACATAGTCAACTTGGTTACATCATGAAAGTTCCAATGTTTCAGAATTCTTTTGGATGCCTTTCCGTATTATCATTCTATTACATCATGAGGATTCTCCACTGTTATTATCACATAGACTGCATTAACATTGAAAAGTCCTTATTGGATGACGTCTATTGAATTTAAAGAGAATCGATCGCAATATCAAATGGATGAGGGACTCTGTGACTTGATGTTTATCCACATGAAATATTTTTCACTATGTGAATAAGAAAAGTTAGGTCACATAGTATCTGCATTGGTTATTGAACTATGAACAAGGTAATTTTGAGGGATTGATACCTACCATCCTGGATAAATGATTTGTTCATTGATTATGGAGAGAAAAGATCTTTTCTAAAATAAATATAATTCTGAGTTACCATATAAGTGGAAGAAAAAAAAGACATTCTAGAAATGACTTCCAGACTAAGGATTAGCAATTGTGAAATATTTTATTAGGCATTTTGATCTCACAAGTACTCTTATAGCTTTTACAGAGTTTATGAATAGAGTTTTTTTCGAGAAGATCATGATAAAATTATGATCATAATTGTGGATGACAATGTTATATACTTTGGTGATATGGAGAAATACCAAGTACATCTCGATGTTGTATTTATACCTTTTGTCATCATTAGCTCTATGTAAAATACTATAAATTTAACATTGGGGTGGGCAAAATCATATTCCTTAGTATTGTCTTATATAATGATTGATGACATTGAAGATGGTGAATTAAGATGAAAGCTATATTAGCTTGGAGTCTGTTGAGAAATATTTTAGAGATTCATGGATTTCTAAGGTGATAAGGTATAGAACTTTATTATACATTACTAGAATGATGACAAGTCTCATTACAAAGGATGCAATGTTTGTACATTTTGTAGGACCGTGATTGAAAGTTTCAAAAAAAAAATGAGTAAAAGTTGACCATGACCCCGACAAAAGTTTACTATTATGCATTAGAGTTTTGTAGTTCACATTGATATATCTGATAAAGAAAGTAGGTGTACTTTATGAAAAGGTATTGATTATGCATCACGCCAACTAAGATCATAAGAGAGTAACTATCCAACTTTCCACTTGGAGTATCCTACTCATGACTTCGAGTTAGTAGTGATGATATTTTATCTAATAGATTGGTGAAATTATCGATACGACGAGATTTTTTTCAGGTAATCCGAAGGATCAACGTAGTAGAAAGGATGCAGATCTTTCAAAAATAATTGAAACACTTAAAAAGGAATAATACGATTTTATTAATGGAATCAATGATGATGTGATATACTATTAAAGATTTAGGATTCTTGATGATAATAAGTTAAAGTAGGAGACATTATATGAATCTCAGAGATGGATGTACACTAGTCATCCATACTTGATAAAAATATCTAAAGATATTGAATGATCTTACTAGTGGTCAACGATTAAGAAAGAGATTGTAGAATTTGTTTCCAAAATCCTAATATGCTAATAAGTTGAGACTGAACATCCGAAAATAATAAGCCATGTTCAACCTTTGGATATAGTAGATTGAAATTGAAGCATATCACATGAATATTGTTATTGATTTATCTAAGACAAGGATGCATCATTATGATACCATCAGAGTGATTATAGACAAGATTGTCTCAATTATTGCATTCGCTTTGATCGATCGATCGACTATGGGTTTAGATGAACTATAAGTAGCTGAGAAGCATCGTCATGACACCATATGGGTGATTGTTGATCGATTAACCAAATCAGCACATTTCTCACCTATCCGACAGGATCAATTGACAGACAGTCTAGCTGAATTATACGTGAATGAAATCTCTAGGTTACATGGCATCCCTACATCAATTGTATCAGACCGGGTGATGAATCTGCGATTCGTCATCTTTATTCATTTATTTTATCTTAAAATCCCTTATAAAACACCTGCATATCATTTCATCCACAGACTGATGGTCAATCAGAAAGGATCACCCAAACGATGGAAGATATGTTGAGATCTTGTACTTTAGATTTTGCCGGTAACTGGGATAAACATCTCCCATTAGTAGAGTTTGCTTATAATAACAGTTATCATTCGAGCATCAAGATGGCCCCTATGAATCATTGTATGGGAGACCTTGCAGAGCACCCTCATGTTGGAGTGATGTTGGTGCGAAGCATATTTTAGACCGGAGCCAATCCGAATCAGCAAGTAAAGGGTTGAACTAATCAGGAAGAAATTGTTGGCAGCTCAAAGTAGGCAGAAGTCTTAGATCGTCATCGAAGGGAGTTGAGTTTTGCAGTTGGAGATCACATGTTTTTAAAGATTTCTCCAACCAAGGGCGTATTGCGATTCGGCAAGAAAGGGAAGCTCACTCCTAGATACATACGACCTTTTGAGATTCTACAACGAATCGGAGAGGTGGCGTATCGTGTTGCACTACCACCTCAATATTCAAAGCTACATGATGTTTTCCATATGTCTATGCTAAGGAAGTACACTCCTGATCATTCGTACGTTATCAAGCATGAGGCTCTCGATATTCAGCCTAATCTCACCTTCGAGGAGAAACCTGTCCGCATAGTGGATCGTAGAGACCATCAGCTTCGTCAGCGTATAGTCCCGATGGTCAAGGTCCTCTAGCAGCATCACCAGAAGGAGGAGGCCACCTAGGAGCTGGAAAGTGAAATGCGGAAGAAGCATCCACAGCTTTTCGGTATGTCCCTTTTTTTAAGAAATTTCGAGGACGAAATTTTTTAAGGAGGGTAGATTGTAACGGCTGTCATTTGCCTTGTATCCCAGCCATACTTTCCTTTTATTCCCCCAATTAATAGAATGATTTCATTCTAAAATTAAGGATATTATTAGCCAATTGATTATCATATTTAGGGGCTTAAAAAGCCAAGGGGTCCTCCCACCCACGTCACTTGTCCTTACAAAAAAAATCAAGAGAGAGGGAAAGGGAGAGAAGGAGAGAGGGGGAGCTAGAGAAAGGGATTTCTCACAAGAGAGAGTTGTCTCGTCGCAGGAGATATCGACGTCGACCCGGTAGAAGAGCACGTCGGCTTGAGAGCAAGGAGAAGGGCGTAGAGATCTCATAGCTTGCGTTTCGTCGGCCTTGAGGTATGTGTCGAACACCGTAGTAATAAACCCGGAGTATGATTTATAAATGTATGTTTCTGTTTAGATTTTCGTATAAATAACGATCATCTACATGTATGTGTCGATCCCTTAGGAATACTATATGACGAATCGACTTATGCCTTCCATCAATAATGGTGATAAGTATTTATTTAGTTTGCACAAAGCACAATCTCAAACGTATGTATCGATTTAAGATTGTGATCTACGGAGGTATGCGTCGATTCATAGGACAATATATACATATATGCATTGACTGGATTGGAGATAAAAGGTCTGAATGTATGCATCCGATTAGAGGGAAAATATTTGTGAACATTGATTTGATTTGAAATGAGACTACTCAACTGATATGTCAACCCCTCTGTATTTCTAGCATCGAAACTATACCGCACGAGAATCTTCGAGTAAGCTTATACGTGTTTCTTTTGGATAGTCTACAATGAGGAAAAAGTTACCATGTTAAACACCCGGGAAATAAGACCATGTCCTTATTTGGCCTTATAAATTAACCACACTATGAGAGTAATTGCGTAATGCCCTTAAAACATGGCAACATAATGATGCAACTAATTTTGATATAATGCCATTAATTGTGAGAATAAAAATCGTGGGTATCTAAAGATGTTCGTGAATCTTCAGCATGTGATGCTTAAAATGGAAAATACATATATTAGAATACTCTATGGTATATCCGTAATATCTATCTTTAACATGGATATAAATTGATTAGTTACACTTTGGAAAGATGGCATGTGTATCTTTTAATATTAACCGTTCTTCAAAATCCAAGTCAGATTTATGTGTTGTATTTCGAGTATTTTTGTTGTTTAATGTAATCCGACATTAAGTTGTCATAGTTTAGATCTATACTATGAAAACTTTGTTATATAAGAATTTTGGTCGGACCAAAACGTCTACTGCATGATATGTATACTTTAAATAAAACTCGTAAATCGTGGTATTATGTATACCTTATGTAATGTCATAAATATCATGTACGTATTAATAACTGGTTCTTCCTCATGGGAAACTTTTGGTAATAGCTTGTTATCAGAAAAAAATGAAGAATGGCGTACCTTGTGTTGATTGTTCATAAGAAAATATATTTTTTAAGTACGTTGTATCACTTGATGATTACTAAGGTTACTAAGTCACTAAAGTCAACTAATGCTGGCATCTGGCATAGACTCGAATTAAGGGGTCGTAAGAATCCAAAGGGGCAGAATACATATATCTGAATGTAACTATTGTATAGAAAAGGAAAGGCTATTGCAAGGATTGGATTTTCGTAAAATGAATAATGGCACTATGAAGATAAGTGGAGCTAAGTGCTACACGTAATGGTGGGAGCCACCTCTAGAGTCCAATTATCGCAGGCCTAAAAGGGGCCAACGCCTTCCGGGGGCGTACGGTTCAAGGAACCGATTGAGGCGAAAGATAAGTCCTCTACAGTTGTACCTATACTGTCAAGTATGCCATGTTCATGGACTGCTTGTGCCAGCGGTAAAGCCACCAAAGCCAGCAAAGCCACCAAAGCCATTAATGATTAACAATTAAGACAACTTTAACCACTAAACAAAACAATGGTATGTGTACAGTTTCTGAAATTGCTAAGGCACATGTGTGCATCTCTGGCCAAGTAATGGCATTATGCAAGTGTTATGATTGTTCTGGGGCATATATGCAACTACAGAAAAATTCTGAGGGTATAAGTGAAAATTATGAAAAGGTTAAGGCGTATATGCAAATATGACAAACTTTATGAGTATATATGTAATTATGGCTTTAACGAAAGTCTTCACAAGGAATACCTTCCGTATGCATGTTTATGTGAAATTATGAGTCGCATGATGATGGTACATGAGAACAAATTAGTTTCATGTGCAATCAGATAATTATGAAATCGTATAGTTGTGTTGATAATTGATTGTATAGAAGAGATTATGTTTTAACGGTTTAAAGTTAGCATAGGGAGACTTGTTTGCCACGCTAGCCGGCTTGACCTCAACTCGACACATACTGAGCGTTAGCTCATAACATGTGATGCTTTTTTCAGGAGAGCACGAGTCGTGATACAATTTCTAATTTAAGGAGAATTATTGTCACGTGAAGTTGAACCGGTACGGACCATTGATGGATTATTTACGAAAGGATGTCTTTATGCCCACTGGAACTTTGAATTGCTAGTTTTGTTGTTGGTCCTTTTTCAATGTTACTCATGTTGGACTTGTAATAAGAGAACTTTCATGTTGACTGGACTTTAGTTAAATATTGTATCTCTATGCTTATTGAATACCATGCAAGTTTCTGGTAACGGTTCGGTCGGTTGACCCGTTCCGTTACAAATCTCCTCGCATGAACACAGACATAAGTACAATTACAAGATAAACTTTCAATAATATAAGATAATTATAACAGAAACATAATAATCTTGGTCACAGCTCGATCAAGCTCGAAAAATCACCATGCATACAAAACCAAAACTACACGCATCACGGAGGAAGAGGAGCAGACCACCCATAAGCCACAGTCGAATCTCAGTTGCAGAGTTCACGTGCGAATCCCACGCGCCCGTTGGCGACGTCGAACACCACCCTGTGGTTCTGCTGCTGCAGGCTAGCTATCACGTTCAGCACGGCGTTCACGTTCGCCGGCGACGCCGCCATCGCCAGGCACGCCAGCGGCCTCGCGCTGCTGTGTATCAGCGTGTTCTCCACTGGCAGCGCCAGGTCCATCCCATCGAAGTGGAGCGTCACCCCGGGCGTCCACGCCCCCCCCGCCGTCGTCGCGAAGCACGTATCGAACGCCCCCAGAGACGTGTACTCCGGTGCACCTACCTGTTAGAGTATAGAACCACGATTTTTAGCATTAAACAAATAGACCGTACAGAAGATGGGTTGGAAACGAGGAGGCGGATCCTCACCTGTTTGCGGAACTCGTCCCTGAGGGCGTTGTAAAGCGGCTCCACGAACCTCGAGATCACCGTGCCGGAGTCCACCACGGTGCCGGCTCCGGTAGCAGCGTCGAACGCGAAGAGCGCCGAGGAGACGTTGAGGAGCGTCCTACCGACGCTGATGCCGGTGAGATTGACGTAGTAGAGCGAGCTCCTGTGGGGGTTCCGGAGCAGCGGCGTGGTTCTCAACCGCGGGGGCTGCCCTGCCGGGCCGAGCCGGAGGGAGCCGGTGAAGTAGTAGGAGGTGAAGCTGGGGAGGCAGTAGGAGAAGACCCCTCCGAAGCGGGTGGCCTGCGACATCAGCGAGGCTGAGCCTCGGCCCAGGCCGAGAAGACCCTGCTTCGGGAAGGAGGTGCCGGGTCCGGTGACGGAGGAGACTAGGGCGAAGGTGAAGTTGGGCACGAGAGTGGTGCCGAGGGAGATGGTGTCGGAGGTGAGGGAGGCGGAGAAGGAGTCGGAGCCGTAGGTTCGGGAGAGGGAGCATGAGGAAGGGCAGGAGGAGGGGTAGGGAGAGGGGCAGAGGGGGGAGGAGCAGTCGAGGGTGGCAAAGGAGGAGGAGTTGGTGGAGGAGAAGGAGGAGGAGGGGGTGAATGAGAGGTCGGAGGAGGTGTCGAGGACCATGAAGAGGGGCTGCGGAGGGGAACCGAGGAGGGCGCGTAGGACGTAGGCGGGGGCCTGGATCACCTGCTGCCCGGAGGCCACGGGGGCGTCGGACTTGGACTGGGCGAGGGAGGGGGAGATGGTGGAGAGGCGGGAGAGGAGGATGAGGCTGTCCAGAGAAGGGGAAGAGAGACTGTGGATGGGGATGGAGATGGAGGAGGTGGAGGCGGCGGTGGAGTGGAGGAGGAGGAGGAGAGGGAGGAGGAAGAAGGTGGAGGAGGCCATTGTGGTGGTGGTCGAGGTTACGTGGGTGTTGGCGTGGGGTTTATATACATGGTTGGGTCGCTGTTAGATCTCCAAGTTTTCGTTATTTATACGTGATGTGCATATACACCTGATATCTCTATCCTTATTTAGAGGATGGGCGTTGCCGTGGGGTTTATATCGTTATTTAGAGGTTGCGATTGAATAGAAGTAGGGCTGGCTATTGACTCACACCTCGATGATGAGCCATACTCGGCTCGGCTCGAAAAGGGTTCGTGAGCTAAAGCTATTGAGTCGAGTTCGAGTCAGATTTTTGGGCTCGATAGCTTATCGAGCCCAGTTCGAGCCGAGCATTGCTGAGCTTGATAACTCAATAACAGGCTCGATAAGGAATATATATATTCTATTTATGAAACTACAATGATTTTTATTGTTATTTATGTTATTTTTGCAACATTATTAATGGTGGATTATATGCTTATGTTGTTTATGCAACAACAATGTTGGATGGACAATGTTGTAGACTTGAATTTTCTACTTTTTATCTATGTTAATCTAGGTTATAGTTAGATATTTAGTATTTTTCCTTTTTTATTAACAAGCAGAATGTTACAATATATATTATAATTTAATTTTTATATACAATTCGGATGGTGGTTACTGGTAAGGTGTACGATTTTTAAAAAGGAGGTCTCGGGTTTGAGCACATGCAAAACACTTTTTCACAAAAAAACATACCTATTTCCTTAACGAGCCGGAATAAGCTCGAGCCCGAGCCAGCTCGACTGGGCTCGATCGAGCCCGAGTCCAGTTGGGCTTATCGAGCACAAGTCCAGCCTTGTGCTCGTCTCGTTAGACTCGATAGCCAGCCCTAACTACAAGCATATCCTATTGTTGCCTATTCTTCGTTTTTAGTTTAAAAATTTACGAACCAATATGTTTCTGCAACTTTGCAGCCCCGTGGAAATGGTGAGGGTTTGGATGGGATCGTTTCTTGCCCCTCGTGACCTCGTCTTGTCTATTCGTGCCGACATGGCATGGTGTAGACATAGATAGAGAAAATGGTACTGGATGCCTTGACCCCCACATACCATGCAGACGCATACACCATATATGTGCAACATACGTCCAACCCATGGTTCTCTTTCATGTGATCTCTTGCTCCTGCAGGCACATGCAGGAGACCTGTATCGCTACAGAATTAAGATCAAAGAAGACATAAGATCGACCTGAGTGTTCGATCGCCTGAGTAATTAAATAATTTGGCTCAGATGCAACCGGTAGTCTGAGTCAAGTTTTTCTCCAGATATGTTTCCATCTTGATTCTTTTTTAATTTAATAATGTATTATGTTTTAAGGTGACAATCTGTAATAATAAACATAACATCGCACCAACCAGAGAATATGAAACAAAGATGAATAAATCTGGGAAAACTCCAAAGTGGTGATGGGCGAAGGGAAAGGAAAGGCAGCATGCACGACAGTGGTGATTGCTGCATCTAAAGATGACTGCATGCATGATTGGATCCGACGGTGATAAAGTGAATGAAGATCTGTGCTTTTGGGGACACAGCCTGTCCTTTGTCTCCCTCTTGCCAACTCAACATTATGATTCTGCTCAATTTTAGTCCAGGCTTAAAAAACACAAGGTGATTCTAAGGCGTTTTCTGAGGTGAGACGCAAGCTTCGAGGTGGTCGAACCCTCAATTTTTTAAAAAGGAAAATTAAAAGTAAATTAAATTATATTGGAATAAATCATAACAACACAAACAATTGCAACATATTGTACAAAAGTGAAATGCAAAGTAGAAACTACAATTATGATTGTTTAAAGTTTAAATACGATTGCGAAATTATAAAAAATATAAAGTAGGAAAAAAGTTCAGCATAAGTATAAATCTAATGCAACATATTGTCCATCACATAAATATGATCCATCAAAAATCACTAGTCATCGACATTGATTCTACGAATCAACATCAATAGTCTCGCTCCTCAGAATTGTCGCCATCACTGTCGTCACTACTGATACTACTCATTGGATCCTCACCAGAATCATCCCTATAATTCAAATGCATATCATCATTGGCCTCAACATCGCTTCCATCCTGAGAGTTGGAGAACTCCTCCTCCTCAACATTAATTGGAGTTTTTCCTTTACCTAATCAAGAAAGTAATATACATAGTCATTTATTTGAAAATTGATCGCGATAAAGCATCCAACATTCTTTTAATTTGCAATGCACCTTTGTTGTCATATTTCCCCCCTTCTTTTTACGTCGAGCGACTTGAGCTCCTTCACCTCCTTCCTCGTCAATAGGATCATCCTCAAAGGGTATGTTTACATCAAGATTATGAAAGGACTCAACATCTTGGGATTTTGAAATCCATTCATCACTGGAGTCACTGTCTTCCTAATATAAATGATTTTCTATTGTTTTCTTCCTTAATTTCCTATATTTTAATTGGAGATTGAACATGATGTAAAGTAAATCGTTGAGCTTCGCTTGTGTTAAGCGATTTCTTCTCTTTGTATGGACTTATTTAGAAATACGTAAGGTTTAACATGAAACAATGACACTATCATAAAAATGTATAATGCTTTAACCGCTTACTTGATTGAACGAGCTCCAATAAAGTTCACACCTAGAAGCACTACAAGTCAAGCTCACCCTAATAGCAAATCCTGCCAATTCAGGCATTTCATCTTTAACCAACATCCACCAATTCGTTTATAATTGTCATTCATCAACACATTTTAGTAATAATGTTAAAGAATATGCAAAACTCTTTAAAATTATCTACAATACTCACTAGGACTACTTGTTTTCCTTAAATTGATTGCATTTGTCCATCCAAAAAATCCTATGACATGCATAAAAGAATCAAGTTGCGAATCCACTTTTACCCTCACAGCTTGATCAATGATCAATCTCTCCATGCAGAAAACAATCCAATTTTGACCTCTAAGTGATTAGAGAATGTCAGTTCATAATGAAAGTGGGATGGAGGAAATAAGAGACGTCATGTAAAGGTCCGTGTAGTTGACGATCCCAACGACTATCCACAATATCCCAAATAATATTGTAATTGGTATCGTCGTTTTCTAGATTTCAAGCTATCTCTTCCTTGGCCCTGTCCATGACTTCATAAACAAATCCCATCGGTGGATATTTTTCAGAATTCACCAATCTCAAAATGACAACCAAGGATTTCGTGGTGTTGAGAACATACACAACACCATGCCAAAAAGACTTGCTCTTCATAACTGTGTTCAATACACTTTGTCCCATGGATCTAGTCACATAAGAACTGTTCTTCCATGCTCTTGAAGTGAAGAAGGATTCAAATGAATCCTTGGCTCTAATCAAGCTTTGTAATGTAAGAAATACAGTGGTAAATCGAGTAACGACATGTTTCACCAAATCACAACCTGTAAAATTTCTCACAATCACTAAAATCCAAGCATGAACATACACAGAATTAATTATTTTCTTCGCTTTTTTGAACATTGATGCATGAAGAGGTAATTTGATGATATCTTCCAACATTAAATCTATGCAACGTGCTATACAAGTTGCCTAATAAAGACTCCTCCTTTTTCCATCAACTTTTGCCCAGCTACTTTATAAGTCGATGCATTATTTGTTACACTTGGAAAACGTTCTTCTCTCCAACCTCCTCAACAACTTCATCCAATACTTTAAAAAATATACTAGCATCTTTAACTTGATCTGATGCATCAATTGACTTTAAGAAGTTAGTTAATCAATGTGCATCTAGTTAATCAATGTGTGTCCTTTCGTGTCAGTCCAACAATCAGACATGATACTGCAACTTGTAGCAATCCAAGAAGCCTTTGCCTCATCAACAAGAGGTGGTTATGGCCTGCTTCTCTTCTTTCAAAATCCAAGTTCATAGTTCATGCATGGTCGTGGTTTGAAATCCCTTCCATACCCACATACATCGATCATCATCGTTAGATGGAAGGACTATTGGCTATGTTGAATGACAGTGAATTCTCAAACAAAAATCTCCAAATGCTCCTGCAACTTTCCAACTTGCATCCAAAGTAAGTTGTTGTGTGGGAGGAACTGAAGTACATGCACCACTATCTCCTTGTGCAAAAAAAATCCATCGATCCTTGAGCTTGCCTGACGTTGCTTGAATCTGTCAATGCTCTTTGTTTGATTGATTTTCATCACCTCCTGATGGCCCTTGCATCCCAACTCGACAAATCTCTTCTATTTTTTGAAATCTTCTCTTCTCATTGTCCTTTCTTTTCATGAACATCTTCATCTCTTGTTGAACCTCAATGGGACCGCTTGGATATGCTCTCACATTTTTACATGTATTTTCAAGATGGACTTTTAGTCTCTTCACCTCATCGGTGATTTATCAAACAAAAATTACATTCAACATATACATAACCTTTACATTTGTGATGCTCATCCATTTCAAGTTCTAGACAATATCTCAATCCGAGATCCGACCATCCTCCATTTTGGCCTTTCTTTCCTATATCTATAAGTTAAAAATAACATACTTATATACTTACATTACAAGAGAGACACATTGGTGATCTTTTAACTGTAGATCAGAATTTAACCCAAAAGCCTAGATATGAACTTTTTAGCAAAATATTTCAACAATTGATTCCATCTAATATTATAATGTAAAAAGTAGCACACTTGCATCAACCATATAGATTTAATCATATTTTACAATATATGATAAAGATTATAGATTATGATCCAATATCTGTTTGGGAAGGAGAACTACTTCAAGCGCACCACATGTAAAGGTTGTAAATTGTCTAAACTCGACTATCACTGCAACGGAAAATAAATTCAGAGTTGAAGAAAGCAAAACACAACATAAGATTTATGTAACAAGAACCTATGAGGAGAACATAAAAAACCACATGCAACCAGAGAAATTCACTATGTGAAAGTAAAGCGTATGATGCTCTACTCAAGATTTTACCAAAATCCGATGAGTTATATAAAAACTGGTTGATATAAACAAGCGCAATGGCCACCATTGTCAGATTACACATACACAAACACAATAACCTCCAAAAAAACACCTCAAAGAACACATAAAAAATGAAACTCATAAAAAATAAAAAAATACATGTTGTAGAGGCGACGACACTTACGGTGGTTGTGGTCGTCGAAAAAGGAGCGTTGGGGTGGCTCCGATCCTAGGATAGTAGCTGGGTGGCACCACCCAACCTTTCTCAAGCTCTAGAGCACCTCCACACGGGTGATGGGGTTTCTTTTTGTTCGAATAGAAAGAAACCCATTGGTTTCTCTGTTTTGAGGAATAAGAGGGCACGTGACCGAAAAATAAAAAAAGGGCTTCAGTGAGGCTTACACCTTTACCTTGCCTTGAGCGCCTTAGGCGAAGTTGAGACATACACCAACCAGACCCGAGGCATGCGTCTCGGGGCGCTTTTGGCGCACCTCGCCTCGAGGCACCACTTTTAAGACTGTGATTTTTGGTAATTGGATTTTGACAATCGTTTCCGTTGATTCGAATAGTAGGATTACTGCTTAATGCTGCTACTTGATTCGAACGGTAGGCTCAGGGTCGGGTTGAGCACTGAGTCGGTTTGGCCAATTGAGCCCAACCCAAATCCATTAGTTTCAGACTTTTAGGGCCTGTTTGGTTGCAGGGTTGGGCAGGGTTGGGCCAACCCTGGTTACTATTCACAAGGGTACTTCCTCCTCACAGATTACTATTCACCCACCCCAACCCAGCCCAACCCAACCCAGTCCAACCCAGCAACCAAACAGGCCCTTAGTGGTCATACGGGTCAGATCTAGGCCTGCTCTTTTCTACCCCCATTATCCGTGTCGGGCCTACAATATCATGGGCCATGCTTGGGTTGGGCTCGCCTATGATGTTTGAATTACTTTGCCCATGCTTGTGTAAATGTAGTCATGCTTGGACCTTTTTATCTTGTTTGAAAACCATCAAATCCACTTAAATGATCGAGCCACTACAACAAGCTGGGTCT
The DNA here is from genome assembly GCA_037367405.1 of Ottelia alismoides. Lineage (NCBI taxonomy): Eukaryota > Viridiplantae > Streptophyta > Magnoliopsida > Alismatales > Hydrocharitaceae > Ottelia > Ottelia alismoides. The sequence goes on along the minus strand of JAZKJV010008659.1, from coordinate 293,512 downwards.
ATCAATAGCAACAACAGCAACAGAGTCTTCTCCGTCAGTAAGTATGATCATCTACATGTATTCTTTGCATCAATTCAGATCTATTTTGGGTTATTTTTGGACTTAGACCCAACTAACTAAGATCCCTTCGGAACTGTATGTCTAACACTTCTTGGGCCTCCCTTGTCCTCTCTTAACCGTCTCAACACCCCAAATATCGCATCTTCTAACCAGTGCATTAGCCAACCTCCTTTGCAAATTGCCAAACAAAGTGATTCTCTCTCATTTTATTCTCCATTGAAACTGCACCAACTTACCTTCTAATCTCATTAGTTCCAGTTCTGACCTTTTCATTTATGACCACATATCCGTCATAACATTTTCATTTCTTCTGTTGTCATTCTCTGCGCCTATAGTTCACAGGCCAACATTCAGATCCATAGGGCATGGCAGTTGTCATAGTTTGCCTTGTAGTACTTTCCTTTGATTTTCAAAGAAATTTTCTTTTCACATATAATAATTGAGGCTCCTCTCCTCCTTATCCAGCATGTATTTATTCTATGTGTAACATCTCAATCGATTTTTCCCATCATGTTGCAAAATAGATCCTAATCATCTGAACGAATTTTCTTCTAAATGTCATCTTCTCCAATATTCATCGCAATTCTTTCACCACTTCTTCCATCAAATGTACACTCTATAACCATATTGCAACCAACAAAGTGGGTCTATAGCAATTTTTTTAAAACCTGTAACCATATCGTACGTTGTCAAATATATACAAGTATATTATTCATTGTGAAATTAATTTTTATACCTGAAATTAGCGAAGAATGTAATACTGGTTGCTATATCATTCACACGGGTCCATATACAACATTTATCCATTGCTATTTTTCATATTTTAATCAATCATTGTCAAAATTTTGAACTAAGAAATTAGGGATGGTTAGCTAATATTTTGGGAAATAGCAAAGAATAAGCATTGCTATATGCACCATTACTAATGGTATAACAACAAATATAGCATTTGTCGCTGGTCTTCTTCTCTTTTCCCATCTAACCAGTTTATATTCATTAATATTACAAAAGAGAAAGTTAAAAAACCTTTATTTTTGCAACCCAATTGCTCTTTTGACTTTGAAATGAATTCTTTTTATCAGCATGTTGTTTCTTCTACACATCCGTCTGCACTTTATAATAGAAAAATAGTTAGGATTCAAAAAATGGACGATCCTCTGGCGAAAGAACCCCTTTTCTAATTAGAAACTAATTTATTTTTAACATCTAATTAGATCAGATAATCAAATTAAGAACATAAGCCCGTTACTTTTTATTTTCCTAAAATTGGAGCCTAATACTCTATATAATTGTTATATATAATAACAGATGATACATCGATGGTTTTTTTAGTCACTATAAATCCATTTTGTTGTAGTGGTGATTAAACGATGCATGTTTCTCCAAAGAGAAATCTTGACAATTAAAGATCATGACACAAGCTACAAATTTAAGAGCCATAACTAATAAAAACTACATCCGCATAAGTTTACATATTATGTTCACGAGAGTATTTCTTCATTCTCACTCCCATAACATTTGTCACAACCTTTTGAATTCGTGTTACACCATGACTCTTTGGTTGTTTTCATGAATAAACATCTTTATATCTATTAAGATTAACTTTGCATAAAGAAAAAAATCACCAAAATACACAACTACAAACATAGTTCCTATTGATGGCTACCAATAAAAGGAGGCTATTTCCACACCACCAAAATGATACATTGGCCAACTAAAAATAAAGTCTTTTGGGTTACAAATAAAATGATAAAGTCCTCAATGCATACATATGCTAAATGTTTTATGTTTATATAGAAAATAAAATACAACAATTCTCAACGCCATTCCATTTAAAAAATAATAATTGTAAATTAATATTTGAAATCGAACAGATCCATAAATATATCATCACCACTGCAAATAAATGACAAGTCATGATGCTAACGATCTTTAAAGTCCAATCAAAATGCAAGACACTTCAACGGTCAACATTTAGTCATCTATATAGTCATCTATATATAATGTAAATAATAGAATGTGTATATATAACAATTTTAATGTAAATAATAGAATGTATGTTTGAATCATCTATAAATGATACATAAGTCAACTGTTGTAATGGTTATATGTGATAAGTGAAGATAGATTGTTTTTTTTAATTTATAATTTTATTTTATTTTCATGTTAATACTAGTACCACATTATATTTTATAATAATACAACATAATAGATACTAATTGGACATATTTTGTTGATTTTTTATTTTCTAGAATAAAAGATAAAAGGAAGTAAAGATAGAATGCATGTCAATTTGATATTTATAGAGAAGACCCCTTTATGTTCCTTTCTAGTTTTGTATTTGAATTTATATTTTTTAAAAATAAAATTATGCAAGTGACAAGATAAAATTGAAACCAAAGAAAAAGGAGTTAAAAAATCTGTACGAAAAGAAGAAGAAAGTCGTAAATAGGTGTACAAATGTGTCTCAGAACTGACTTTTTACAACCGAACCTTACTCAAATTTAACGTATTTTTAGAATTTAAAGTTTTAAATTATACATCTAAAAGTTGATTTGGGTGAACTGGAGTCCATATGCCAGATATAAAATTCAGAATGCATGTATATTTGAAAAAGTGAACATGTTCCATTTATCAATTATTTATGATGGTATTTTTTGTATTTTTTCTATTTTTCTGTACATTTTAATTAATACAAAAGAAATCAACTCAATTAGAATTATATAAAAATAAATAAAAATGTTCAAAATTTATGCATTTTTATGTATATTTATAATTTTGTTATTTTCCCTATTTTCTTTATTTATTTTTAGATTATTATTTTGCATATTTTAGTTATTTTGACTATTAAAAAGATTTTTTATTTCACATGGGTGAAATATAAACAATAATTTTAATGCATGCATGGTTATGTCTGTCAAGGTAATTAGCTCAATTTTTATTCTTAAGTGCATAAACACAGTTTCACTAGTCATCCCCTCTGATTAATAGTGGAGATGGTCACAAGTCACAACTGCTCTCATGAGCAATGCTGGGACTGGTTGTGATGCGACCATCTACTAGGGCCTATTTGGTAACTTGGTTGGGTTGAGTTGGGTTGGGGTAACCTCCTGTGAATAGTAGATGTTTGGATGATTATCAGGGTTGGAGAGAGTTGGAATGAGGAATGTGATCTGATGTCACATTGGTTTGTAATGGAATTCCAATCCAGGAATGCATGGGGTAAACCGGGTTACCCCGGGGTAACCTGGTAACCAAACGAGCCCCTGTGATTGTCAGATGGGACGATCATGGGTGATTGTCCTGTCATGTCTCCACAAACTATAGGGGACACGCACAAAAGGCTAGAAGGGGTGATCAAGACTGTCTCCTTCAAACCCTTTATCCACCCTGATGAAACTAGTGGGCATGAATAGGACGAGTTGGGATAGTAAAAAGAACTACTCCTTTGGTGTGCTAGTAAGTATAGGGGGCATGCACATAAGGTTATAGGAGAGGGTAAAACCATCCCCTCTACCCATCTTTGTTGATTGTGAGCTTTTTGGGATGATTGTTATGATTGTACTCGTTGATCTGCTGTAAAAATAACATAAAATGCGATGCGAATAATTGTTGATCCTGTTATAAATAATACATACATTTTATATCCAATGAACAAACAAATAAAGTCAAATATACTTTCTAAAACTATTAGAGATTAAAAACATTCAATTACAAAACTAATGTAATAATGACATTACAAAACGATTGGTTAGAGTTAATAATTGTTTTTAGCTTCAAAACATTTATAAAAGGGATTTTATCACTTGTGCCCCTCCGAGATATCGCAACATCAGTTATGCTCCTTTGGTAATATCAGTTGTGCCCCTCACTTCTTGCTATTTTATCACTTGTGCCCCTCGGGTTAGTGACCGTCCATCCACAGTGCAAACGGACGTTAACTTTAAGGACATAAGCGGAATTAATTTAGAAAAAAGGTTATGTGATACCCTCTTCCTCATCCTCTTCTTCTTCCTCCTCTTCCCCATCCTCTTCCTCCTCCTCCAACCTCCTCCTCCTCCCTCTCCGCCCCTGCCCCTGCCCCGTGCCGTCCAGCTCTGCCCCGAGCTCCCCTCCCCTCCCCGGCGCCGCCCCTTGCTGCCCTCCGCACCAGCCTCCAAACCGGGTGCCGCCCTCTGCCCCAACCTCCAGGCCGGGCGCCGCCCCCTGCCGCCCTCCGCCCCAGCCTCCAGGCCGGGCGCCGCCCCCTGCCGCCCCAGCCTCCAGGCCGGGCGCCGCCCCCTGCCGCCCTCCGCCCTAGACTCCAGGTCGGGCGCCTCCCCCTCCGCCCTAGCCTCCAGGTCGGGCGCCTCCCCCTCCGCCCCAAGGTCATCTCCCCGCCCGAGCACCTCTCCCTCTGCCCCGTGCCGCCCAACCCCGCACCCCCCTTCCCAGCTCGACCTCCCCCACCCCCTGCTGCCCCGACCTCCCCCACCCCTGCCGCCCCTCCGCCTCAACCTCCCCCACTCCCTGTCGCCCCTCCGCCCGACCTCCCGCACCCCCTCCCAGCCCGACCTCCCCCACCCCCTGGGGTGCACGGCGCGGGGCTGACCAACATGGTGTTCCTGGTGTTCCTGCCAGAGGGGGCGGTGGTGGTGCAGGTGGTGCCCTTGGGGCGGATGTTGCAGTGGACGAGGGAGTGCTACGGCAGGCCGGCAGTGCAGATGGGACTCTACTACGTGGACTACGAGATCGAAGCGGGGGAGAGCACGTTGGCCGATCTTTACCCGATCAATCACACCGTGATTGCGGATCCGACTGAAATCGGCAAGAGGGGGAAGTTCGTGTACAGAGATCTATCGGTGTTCTGTCAGGCGTGTTGGATTTTCTGCGAAAATTAACTCCTCATTTTACTTGATAGTGAGAGAAATTATGAAGAGAAGGAGGAAGAGCAAATGGAGGAGGAAGAAGATGAAGAAGATGTATGGACCATAATACCCTTCTTAACCATACCATGGTTTGAATAAACCATGGTTATTTTAATTTTTTGACGATCAATCTGACGGAAGGGTACAACTGATGACGGAGCAAGAAGTGAGGGGCACAACTGATATTACCAAAAAGATAGGGGCATAACTGATATTGCGATATCTCGGAGGGGCACACATGATAAAATCCCTTTATAAAATTGAGGATGTCTATCCATCGCCGCTCTCATCCTCCTCATTCTCTTAGATGGAACTTGAGTTGAAGCACCAAATGCAAAAAAATGCACCGCCAATTTCTCAACTATATACCATTATTTTCCGTTTCACTCTCTTTGTATTTTTTGCAATGTTTTTGAAATCGAACCGGAGATCGAACCAGGAACCTTATCGAAATGGTCGAACCTTATCGAAATGGTCGGATGGGGTTGAACATTGTAATCAAATCGGTTCAACTGGATGATGACGTCGTCACTATTTTAGATCGAATTAAATCTGACCGTTAAAAAAAGGTGGTTGAATCGGCTAATCAAATCAAAATGGAATAAAAAATATAGATAATATACACTTAAATATACTTGAAATATAAATAAAATACATAGATAATCTACATATTTTACACTATATATAAAATATTTTTCGTATACACCATCAAATATCATACATATCATATATATTATTTGGACTAGTTGCTCTATAACATGATAGTAGTTTAATTATATTTAAAACTCAATACATACAAAAAGTTGTATTATTGTAGTTGGTTAGAAGTTTGAAATAGGTAGCTAAAGGCTTATGGGTTCAACTCCCATCACCAATAATTTTTGACATAAACCGATTAAGCGGACCGGTCCAAGCCCGATTCACCGGTCGGATCGGTCGAATCGGATGGTTCGGTCCAATTTTAAAAACATTGATTTTTTTGAGGATGATCTGCACCTACTAGTACTTGATCGTACCATATACGAATGATAGTTCCACATCCTCGAGGGGGATAAGAGTTTTTAAAGTTGTATAGATTGTATACTTATTAAGCCATGTTTTTGTCTTTATTCAAGGCTAACCAATGCTATCAAATTTTTCCTATATTTTCTTTGTTTGCGCTTTCCATCTTAGTTTTCATTTCATTTATTTATTCCTTTTCTTATAAAATGTAAAATCGTAAAAGCTTAAATCTTTTTTTTTCAAAAGTCATAGATGATTGAGTGCATTGAATTCAAACAAACACATTCTCTCCCGACAAAGCTATGGTTTTGGTTTTCTCATTTGTACATTTATCTGCATATTTAAAAATTATGTCTTGCATTCACATGTAGAAAGGTGAGAAGCATTGTATATATCTTGCATCTTTTTTATTTATAATTGGTTTTCTTTCTATGGGGATTTTTCCTATGTTGGATTCACATTACATATATTTAAATGAATTGAGATACAACTAGTGTGCTCCCTAATAGACTAAAAACAATATGAAACAAAAAAATAAAATTAGATTTTTATTTAGTAACTTCAAGGGAAAAATCTAAAAAATATGGGACTTGATAAATCAAAATTTTGGGTCGAACCCCTCATTGTCTAATTCGCATACTTGTACACATGTATGCTTGATTGCATTCACATTTACCCACAAAGAGTAGAGCCCAAATCTCCATTGGTATATTTCCAATTGCGAGACCACAAGTAGTTTGCCTAAGGGTATGGCCTAAGGACCACTCATCGGCCCAATCTCGAGTAGGGACTTCCGATCGTCGTGTTGGGGTTCCCCACATAGTGAGTTATGACCTCATCTAGCTGATGTTTGTGCCCCCCTCTAGTGTTTACTATTCAAAGGTAAAGGTGTAGGTAGACCACATAGTTTTTATTTAACTCATTGAGACTTGGGATAAGGTATTTGTTTCATGTACTCATGGGTTCTTTACGCGATTGATCTCTTTACCGTCGATATTCACCGAATAGGATAGTGATTGAAATTGATGGGATTATAGGAGGATCCACTTGTTGTCACCTCGGTGGGGTACAACCTTGAGAATAGTGTGCGGAATGATGAATGCTCAAGCAGAATATCGTGAACATTTGTCACTATGTATTTGTGTATGTGAATATCAGATATGCTTGCATAAGTGGTTGAAAAAGAAGATATATTCAATAAGATCGATAGACTCTTATGCCATTCACTAGTTCTTATGAATCAGCTTGAGTGGGTTTGCATTATGTTTGTATTCGTGTGCGCATGCGACCATGCATTCTGCACAGTTTCTCATTATTGTGATTTGGTATCGTACTCTTACATGTACCCTTTGCCATTGAGATAATGAGTTGGAGGAAATTTACTTTGAACTTTGCAAGCCTCATTCTCTCATCTTGACCGGTATATCTTCATAGGATCAAGAAGACTCTTCACCCGAGCTCAAGTTTAGCCCTTTTTTGTTCAAGGTTGACTAGATTCATGTCACCTCATCACCCAACCTTCTCTTTGAGGCAGAATACCACCTCGAAAAATCCTTTTCCACACCATCCTTCCTACATATCGATTTACAAGGAATCGATGTGTCGTTATTGCCCAAGCTCTTAATGTTGCCTTTGGAAATATGTCCTTGCATTCGATCGGTCGAGCCTTCTCGTTGGATGCCCAAACACTATGTGCTTCAGCTTTATATAATGTGTGCTAGGGCTCAAAATATTGTGTTCCATTTTCGATCCTTTATCCGAGTTGGGCCTTTTCTCCAACACTGATCTATATGTTTCTTCTGACATGGTTCTTATGTTTGCTTCTTTATACTTTGTGAGGTATGCACCTTTGCAAGGGTTGTTTCCTCTCTTACCAAAGATAAGAACATAATTTGATCCACTTCATTTATAAGCTCAGAATAGCAAGATAAAAAAGTATGTTGATTACAGCTCCAAATGATCGATCATTCTTGATTGACAATTAGCATGAGCCCAATAGAGAATCAGAGTCTTCATCTGAGTGATCACCTTGAAAGGGTTGATTGTTCACATGTGTATTCAATGAGGACGCAATGATATCACTTTTTTTTCTCTGGTCGATCATATGGAAATGAGATAATTATTAATGAAGCTGAATCAATATGCTAGTACATGCTTTTTAATCATTTATTAATCACACTCTAAGGGGAGTATTTAAGTGATCAACCCCCTCATTTTCTGATCACCCACACAGTTCTAAAAGCATTGATATGATAAAATCCCATGAGGCCCCCCTCAAGCAATACAACAAACTAAGATCAATAGGATCGCAACCATACGACACCAGCCTACAGCCAAGATCAGAGAAGACAACGCACGTATGCTTGAACATGCACTCATTTTCTAAAAACATGCATTCACATACTTTAGAAAGTTTCACCTAATAGGTTGCAACAGAGGAGAAGCCAACTTCATTTTAATTTACCAACAATGACAATGATCCCTAGAAGATGTGCTATATGAATACTACACATGCTTCAGGCACCTCTATCAAACAAAGAAGTCGAGCATTTTGACCAACACAAAATGCTCAGAAAATATCTAGTCGTCGTACGCGCAGCACTTTCATAATATAACACAACTGTCATCTCTACCAAACAACCAAACGTTTCAGACAGCACCGTGCATGGTCTAACAAGCCTATGACTGCAGCATGCATTGGAAGTTCATGCACACATCAATCACAAACGCGCAACATAAGAATTTGCTTGTGTGACATACCGCACCCATCTGTAGGGATTGTAGGTCTTTGATTTCTTTGCTATCTGCAAGTACCGTACCTGTAAAACTCATGCTAGTTAGAGGATAGTTCCGAGAACCGGATCGTGTTTAATCACTTAATGGAAGCAAGTTTCTGTTGTGAGCTAACTAAGACCATCCTAACATCCTGATGCCCAGGTGAGCATTTTCCTTGGTGCAATTGGACAACAAGAGAACTGATACAGTGAAGGACCATACAATTACTTTATAATGCCTTCGCATTTCCATGTTCCACAAATATTTACGAAGCTGCAGTATGTTGAGTTATGTACGCCACATGACAAGCTTAAATAATCTTGGGGAGGGCACCTGTGCGTATTTTCCCCTCTTGTTTTTAAAAAAAGGCAAGCTTATAACCAAGTGTGAAGTATGATCATTAAAGGCTGCAGTAAATAATAGTTTGTGTCAAACCACATTCAACAGCCAAGTGTATGTTTGTTATGATCTTTAACATCAATAGTCACAAAAATGGTCACATATTTGTGGATAAGTGTCATCTACCTTTTTTGAACTTTCCCTTTTTCAGAAAGCCATATTTTCTGATGTAGATAAGCCAAACATTTTGTGTGCAACACTTCAGAATCAATAATATCTTACCCAATGTTGGGGGGCAATGCAAGTGCTTAAAGTTTGAAAGCATGTGGTTCTTTATGCTGCTCTCCCTTAGCAAAATAACACATTACTTGGCATAGTTTCCACACGGTTTTTCACGCTTTGAAGTTGACATAATTTTAAACCAAAATCCAAGGCTAAATGGTTTGAAGCTCTAAGCACTTGCTTGTTCCAGTAGAATACTTGGTCTCAATCACAAGATATATAACCAATTTATCCAATAAAAGGATTTTATTTTTATTGTATCGATTTTTACAGTTTGGAAAAGAATATTCATTCCAGTTGGATCAGTTCTCACAAATGCTTTCTTTTGCTATGATTTAATTAGTTATTTACTTGATGAAGGAAGAGGGTTAATGTGGTGGTATCTAAGTTGGCCATACTACCTGGAGCCGAGATGCATTGTACATAGGTATAGTGAAGGACATATTTACTGGCCCGACCTCTCTTGTAAGGTTTCCTGCATTAAGAGAATGTACAGATAAGCATGACATGACCAAGTAGGTGCATCTTGCATGATAACTGATTAGTTCAGAACATTTCCACTCATACCATGAGATTCCTGTGAAAATGTTAGCTTGGCACGAAGTGTGTGCTCAGAGCCGCCTACTATCTGCAGAAAATGAATCAATTGAATAAAAGAATGACAATTCAAATTAAGAACGAACAAACTGCCACAAGCTTCATTGACAAAAACCAAAAGGAAAGTATGGAATGATTTCAAGCAAAAACCTTTTTCAAGCTCCATTCCATTTTCTTGTTTCCTTCTTTAAAATCAGTTGTCTGGCCTGTAGCACCAGGCTCCAGTTCGAAACTAACTCTGAAGAATCAATAAGTAAACACAAAAAACATGATGGCCTTAAACATTAATAGGATTATTTTGTTTTAAAAAAATCCATCTAGAGTAATACATATATGATGCACACTAAGTACACCAAGAGTAACCATCTATATGCAACAAGGCATGGGTTGGGTACAGAGCATGATCGGAGTAGTCCAGTTTACGAGATGAATTATTCTCCAAAGAAAAATCCACAAATCTGCTATGGTTATATCTCTAGGATACCGCTAAGCCTTTTAATTCAATTCCAACCCATTTGCCAACAATCAGAACCAAAGCCTCCCAATTTTTGTGCCCTTCATTCTCCACGCAAACAGAAGTAATTTAGTCTTTTACTGATTATTTATCAACTAGCTTACACATCACATATACTTAAATATATACCAAGAAGTTATATATTACTACATTTTTCATATATTCCCATTATTTTCTATTAGAGCTTACTTTTGCATATGGCAAACTCTCCACGATCTCGTGTATCCTTAGAATATCCTCTAAAGATTGTTACTATATTCTATAAGATATTCTAAGATCTTTATAATTCTGTTTTGATTTCTTTCAGCGTGTATGTAATCCTATTTTGACTTCTATACTTGTACAAAAAGAGGAACGAGTATCAAGCATTGCTTTTTCATTTCTATCCGCATGATATCAGAGCAGCGGTCCTAGATCCGTGTTCCATACCCTCTTGACCTAATCCATTCTCTCCCCACTAGATCCTGTGCCACCAGCGGCAACTGTGGTGGCAGCTAGTTCTGCCGCAACAACCGCCCTGCAGCCACCAATTGCCATCGCAAGACCCTCCTAGCCGTCTTGTGTCGTGGAGGTATTCTGCATCCTATTGCAAGTTTGCAACCATATTCATCTGGTGCTGCTGCATTAGGTCACCACTTGCATCCTCCACACCCCTGTTCCCAATTGCAGCAGTTTTCTCTATGATTAGACAAAGTTTAGACATGTGTTTGTTTGATTTTATGGCTGTCACATGAGAAGATGTTGAAAGGTTCACATCTACAGCTCGACCTTCAAGGTGACATCACCAACAAGATACATATAATATGAGGAATCCATTCCATGATAATAATGTCAAGTTGGATGAGACCCCAATTATGCTTGATGGTCATGGATCTTCCTGATGTCGGGCTAAAAACATGAACCTATATCTTCTCTTGGAATCACAACGGCATATGAAAACCAGCACGTATGCTACCTAGGATGCATGCAATGACATGGTATGTGTCCGACCCTTAAGTAGCACCATTCATCATATTGCAGATGAAGTGATTCACTATGACATTGCCCCAGGAAAAGAATGAAAGGCATGCGTTCCAAACATCATGAGATGATGCATCTTAGACAAGAAAGGAAACCTATTGCATGGTACTCGTAACTGAGGGCAGCGCTGAGCTAGAAGTAAATCTTTTTGAAACTTGTCCACACTTGTGAGCGGTAGAAGGTGGCTTGACAAGAGATTGCACTGATGACTTTCCCAATGAATTAACCAATTTAAGAACAAATGACGACAAACATCACATGGCATACTCTGGACAAGGTATTGAGCAAACTCGATCGCCTCAAAATCTCTCAACAATAGGAGGCACGCACATTCTAAACCTCATCCATGGTTGTGCCTTTTGATCAAGGATGTGGTTCATTTGGAGGAGGTTATGGCAGAGGGCACGGGAAATCTACTTTTGGTTCTTTTATTCCAACAGAACAAACTAATTTCATTATACATATAGAGAGAGGTAGGTTTCAGTGCACTTTCATGGTAGAATAGGCCATAACGAGGAAACGCATTGGACCAAGTGGTAGAATAGGCCATAACGAGGAAATGCATTAGACCAAGAACGACAAACCACCCAGTTCTCGTATGGCCACTACTTACAGAAGTGGGATTGACTCAGTGACTCTTTCTCATGGCCCATGTTGAAATATAAATGCAGAAGCAAAATCAGAACAAGAACGAACAAAATAAAGAAAAATAAAATATGGAACACTCATGATTTTACGTGGAACCCTGCTCCTGAAGAAGCGAGATGAAACCACGAGAGATAGCCTCAAAGGGCCAGATTATCTATTAAAATTTCTCAATGAGTGCTCCTTATATAACCCTATAGACAAACCAAAGTCCCACCACTCATCCATGTGGGACTAAACATGAGTGAGGGTAATTGGATCTTGAAGAGATCCAATTACCCTCTATTACATACTCCAACACTCCCCCTCAATCTGGAGCTGAGAAAGCTGCGGTTTGCAACAAAAAGAAAATGTAAACAATTCTTCACTTGATACATTTGAGCGAGATGGGGATAGACACCCCGCTCGGACGAGGATAGAGACACCCTATTTGAAGAACCGCTACTGGTAGAAAAACTCCCTCGAGGACGAGTCTGCGACTTTTAGCTCACCGGGAAAGAGTCCTAGTCGTGTCTATAGTAATCACTGCGACAACCAAGTCGTGCCTGGAGTAGAGTCACTGTAGAAGAAGAAAGTCCAACGTAGAGTAGTAGTTGAGAATAGAGACACCCTGACGAAGAACGATGCTTTGGCTGATAGTAATAGTAGTTTGGAGTGCCGATCTGATAGTCATGGACAGTAGTAAAAGTTATGTAGATTTTTTTTTGAATAAAAACAAGGGGGAGCACTCCCAAGATGGGAGTCACCACACCGCAAATTTCATTGATAAGCCAAAAGTTACATCATCCGGATACCCAGAAGTTGTACAAAGCGTTACACTGCGCCACCACATTTTCATAGTAAAAACGCCGCCCCTTGAAAATTACATCATTCCTACCAAGCCATCACTGTGGACGTCGCTTGAGAAGGTAAAAGTTATGTAGATATATTTTAAAAGAAGAAATATACCCTCTCACCCACCTTTCTCCCATACTTGAACATGCAAGTTTTTTTATGTTTTTCTGTTTTTTGCATGGCTTCTTTTTTGTATGATGGCCTCTTTTATATATATCTGCCTTTTTTTTGGCTAATTTTACTCTCGTTGTACAACTTTTTTTTGAAACCTCCTTCTCTCTCTTTCTCTCTCCCTCTTTTCAATCTGCCTCTTTTTTAAACAACCCTTATTTGGGCCCAATACATTCAACCTCTATATTTTTGACAGCTGGAGCCTGTAGTCCACGATTTCCCCCCTCCTTTTTTTCTTGTTTAGAAAGAGCCCGTCTTGAGAGATACCGCCGCCGCTAGTGGAGCTTGCTACAGGCAGTTGGCGGTCATCGAGAAAAAGCCTGGAGCATCACTGCCACTTGGGGAGGCACTTTGGAGAGGGAGGCGACACTAGAGCTTTACATGCATGCATCACTAGTGGTGTTGCTGCGAGATGATGAAGGATGACGTTGCTGCCTGGAGCGAGTTGGTGGGTTTGGTTCAAGCAGAAGGTGACGATCGAGATCGCCTAGAGATGACCGCTCACAGGAGTTTGGCATTGCAAGAGAGGTGGAGAACTTGGTCTCGGTTTGGTTGCTCCGTTTGGGTGGCTCTCGACTGCAATGATGCTCTCGCTTGGAGATGCTCCAAGTTCAGGTGCGAGCCACCCCACACGGGGTTTGCTATTGTTGCAGCTTATTCTCTCGTACAGAGATGTGGTCACCTCAAGGTGGTCATGGCTTGGAGTGAGGTCGAAGAACCTGGAAGGCACCGCATCGGGTCCAGATGATCGGAGAAGAGGACCTGGATGCCGCCCAACATCATGGTTCTGAGAACCCTAGAACTTTTTTTATCGAACTTGGATGACGATCTTCAAAACCAAGAGATGAACATGATCATGGTTTTGTGAAATCCTAGAACTTCCAAAAAAATATCAAATAAATATAAAAAAACGAATCCAGTAAATAACCCCAAGAATGACTTGCTCTGATAAGATGTTGGAATATAAATGCGGAAGCAAAATCAGAGCAAGAACGAACAAAATAAAGAAATATAGAACATGAAATGCTCAAGATTTTACGTGGAACCGCGCTCCCAAAGAAGCAAGATGAAACCACCGGAGGAGGCCTCAAAAGACTGGATCTTCTATTAAAATTTCTCAATGAGTACAAGGGGTGCAGGGCTCCTTATATAACCCCACAAACAGACTAGAGTCCCATCAATCATCCATGTGAGACTAAACACGAGTGGGGGTAATTGGATCTTAGAGTGATTCAATTACCCCTCCAACACCCCAGTTGGATGATGTGATCAAGTGCTTTACTCAAACACATGTCCCTACTTTAACATGCACCATGAGATTGTTGCAACACCCATCACTTATGCCTCCACCTCATCATCCTCCTCAAGTATACAAGCTATTTTTATTCTTTCTGGTTGAGTTTGATTGGTTGGTAGATTTTGATGCATTGTGTTATCTTTGCGACGATATAAGAATTTACCGGTGTCAGGAGATTCCTCCAGGCAAGATGGTTCAGATACTAGATAGTTGGATGCTTATCACCTATGGTTGGAGAGGAAGAGGTCATTATGAGTCCATGCCTCAATCTTACCAATGTTTTGCTTATTCCAAATTTTACACGTGCCTATTGTTTGTCAATAATGTAAGGCCATGAACTGGATAGCTATTTTTGTGTTGTCTTTGTCAATGTTTTAAAAAAAGAGATTCGGATCGAGGTGATTTTCAATAACTTAGGCAAAGTGTATTCTCCAAGGAGATTCATGATCAACAACAACAAAGTCTTGTCCCCACATTAAGTAGGGTTAGCTGCATGGATTCTTTGCATCCATGCAGATGTATTTTGGTTCATTGGCTTAGATCCAAATAACTAAGATCCCTTAGGATGGTCCCATTCTAACACTTCTTGGGATTTCCTCACCTTCTCTTAGCTGCCTCAACATGCCAAATCTCGCATCTTCTAACTGGTGCATCATCCGACCTCCTTTGCAAACGGTCAAACTATCTTAAGCAATTTTCCCGATTGATCGCATTATTCCGAATCCGATCTTTTCGTGCATGACAACACATCCAACTTAGCATTTTCATTTCTACAACTATCATTCTTTGCACATGTTTATAGTTCACAGGCCAAAATTCAGATCCATAGAGCATAACATGTCTCATGGATGCTTTGTAATACTTTCTTTTGATTTTCAAAGGAATTTTCTTATCACATATAATAGTAGAGGCTCCTCTCCACTTTAACAAACTTGCATTTATTCTATGAGTGACATCTCCATCGATATCCCCATCACGTTGCAAAATTGATACCAAGTACCTAAAAGAATCTTTCTTTTTCTAAATGTTATCGTCTCCAATCTTTATCTTGATTCCTTCACCACTGCTTCCATCAAATGTATACTCTATATATTCAGTCTTACCTTACTTAAACGAAGTCCTTAGTCTCTGACAAGGTTTTAAATTTTGATATCGGATATCGTATTTGTTAGAGTATGCGTCATTCATATATAAGATGGGAGGATCCATTTACTCATCTAGACTTTAGTCCCACATCTACCAGTGGTAGGACTTGGAGGGTCTGTGGAGGCTATATAAGAAGCCCCAGACCTCCTGTATCCATTGAGAAAAGCAATAGATTATCAGCCCTTTGAGGCGTTCTGCCATGGTTTCATCCTGCTCCTTAGGGAGTAGGGTTCCACGTTTAAAGCATGGTCTTCATTGTTTTAAAATATTATAACAGGAGAGTGCAATGACGAAAACATGTTCTACCATCTCCCTCAATCACCTCTATAATGTCTGCTTTTCTTTGGCGCTAGCATTTGGCCACCCACCTGTTATTAAATTAGAATGGTTCTTCCTCTATTTTCTCCTACTACTACCCAAGAATGTGAGGCATGTTAGCTAATAAAAGACCACCGGAGTTCATTCGCTTCATTAAAGAGCCATCAATCCTTTCTAATTTTTTTATCTTATTCTTATGGATGTATCATAGACACTAACTTGTTTTGGTGGAAGATTTTTCCCATCTTCCACATACTTTTCTATTACAAATTAGACAATTATTTGTTTTGCTATTATTCGATTTATTAACAAGATAAAAAGTAATTTGGTGCCACTAACAAGAGAATTCATTTTAACTCAGCCATGATCGGTCCAAGCACGAGTAAATTGAAGAGGGCTGCATTAACTAGCTGATAGCCAACGTAAAACAATCGGAGACAAATTCCAAAAAAGATGCTATTTAGGATGCCTCAAGACAACCGTATCTTTTCAACATGGATTTTAAGCAAACATTAGATTTCATTGGAGCGATCCCTACTAGTGACGCATTGCATCGCCCAAATCTCATGAGAAATTGGCCAGGAACGCTACATCACTGTCCGGATGTAGTTCAAAATTTGCAAATGTTCTCGCATGAGGAACGTACACAAGTAAATAAGTTAGTTTTGTTGCATCGCCTCCTTGATGCAGTCCGAATTTGTAAAGGTTCTCGCATGATGGACACATGCAAGTAAAAAGTTAGTCCAAAAGAGGTTGCAAAAGAATTTGAGGGCATGTAGTTGGAATATTTGCACTTTGACTGACAAATGGATGGAGGTAGTAGATACGATGGAAAAAAAGAAGATTCAAATACTATGTCTCCAAGAGACAAAATGGGTTAGAGAAATCAAGGGAGATCGAGAAGACATGCTTTAAATTATGGTATTCAAGTAAAGAGGGGTAGAAATGATGTTTGAGTGGTTGTTCACATGGATTTAAAGTGTGGTTGAAGTACAAAGATTTAGGGAATTTTGCTAAAATTGGTGCTGGAAGAAGTTATGAATATAATATCAGTTTATGTGCCACAAGTTGGTTTAGAGGAAAAGATTAAACAAGTTTTTTTGGAGGATTTGAACAAGATTTTGTAATGAATCCCACAAAGAGATGATTTGCTTGGGTGGAGATCTAAATGGACATGTGGGAAAGTATGCTTCAAAGTATGCTAGTGTTCATGGAAGACATGGCTTCGTGGATAGAAATGAAAAGGGAAGTCATCCTAGATTTTGTAACGGCTTATGACCTTTTTATAGAAAACACTATCTTCAAGAAGAGGGAGGAACATTTAATTACTTATGTGGCCCGACTAAAACACAGATAAATACTTTGCAATGATGAGAAGAGATCAGTTGTATTGCGGAGACTGCAAAGTAATCCCAGGAGAGAGCTTCACATCTCAACACCGCTTGCTAGTCATTGATGTGCAAATAATAGGGTTGGCAAAGAAGAGGATGGTTCTCAAGATCATTCTAAATGACGGAATCTTCAATTGAAGCAATCAAGCTTCAAGGAGAATGTTTTAGAAGACTTATCTTGGGATTGTAACGAAAGTGCAAACGAGATGTGGAGGCGGTTGCATCTTGTATTAGAAGGATAGCCAAAGAGATGCTAGACAAGTCTAAGGGAGGAGTTCTGGACCAAAATGAAGCCTGGTGGTGGAGTAAAGGCATGCAAGAGATGCTTAAAATTAAAAGAGCTTGCTTTAAAGCTATTTATATGGATTGAACAGAGGAAACTGTCACAAACTATAAAATAACGAAGTAGCCAAGTCGAAAGCTTATAAAGTTTGGTACAAAAAACTTGACTCGAAGGAGGGCCAGAAGGATATATTCAGATTGGTCAAAGCAAGAGAAAGATGGACAAGAGATCTTTCTCAAGTGAGATGCTTCAAGGATGTGGAGGGACATGTGCTTGTTACTCAAGGATACAAAGACTAAATGGAAGTAGTATTTCCATAAGCTTTTCATAAGGGAATGAAATAAATAGATTAATGGAATAAATAGATTACTTTGGGAGATCTTGTTGATAGTAAATGTTACATGAATCGTGCAAGATATAAACGAACACAAAGGAATGAAGTAGAGGAGGTTTTAAATGTTATGAAACTTGGGAAAGGGGTAGGACCTGATGACATTCCTATAGAAGTTTGGAGAGTTGTAGGTGAACGAAATTTAACTCGGCTCAAAAATTTATTTAATGTTATTTGATGGAGCAAGAAAATGCCTGAAGAGTGGATGAGAAACATTGTGGTGCCTCTTTATAAGAATAAAGGAGATATTCAAAATTGTTCGAATTACAGAGGTATCAAACTTATGAGTCATACTATGAAAATTTGGGGACATGTAATCGAAAGAAGATTGAGGCAAGTATCCAAAGTAACTGAAAACCAGTTCGAATTCATACTAGGTCGCTCAACTATAAAAGTTGCCCACTTGTTGAGGAGAACAATAGAGACTTATCGAGCTAAAAAGGACCTCCATATGATTTTTATTGATTTGGAAAAGCTTATGATTCAGTCTTACGGAAGATCTTGTGAAGAGTTTTTTTTAAGTAGAGATCTTGTGGAGTTTTTTTAGTAAAGATCTTGTTAAGAGTTTTGGAGAAGAAACAAGTATATGTCCTATACATTAACCTTGTAAAGGATATGTATGTTAGAGCTTCATCTTGTGTAAGGATCCAGTTTGGGAAGACTGATTATTTTAACATCAATATCGGTCTGCATCAAGGTTCAACTTTGAATCCATTCCTTTTTACTTTGACTATAGTCGAGTTGACTAGTTACATTCAGGATGAGATACCTTGGTATATGTTGTTTGTCGATGACATTGTGTTTGATCGATGAGACAATAGATGGAGTAAATGCGAAGCTAGAGGTTTGGAGACATGCCTTAGAGACTAAAGGACTAAGTATAAGTAGGGCCAAGACTTAATATATGGATTGCACATTTGATGGAAACAACGGTGAAGGACTCAAGGTGAAGATTGTAGATGATAACGTTCAGATGAAAGATTCTTTTAGATACTTGAGATCTATTTTGCAACAAGATGGGGAAATTGATGGAGATGTTATTCATAAAATAAATACACGTTGGTTGTGGAGATGAGCCTCTACTATTCTTGTGATAAGAAAATCCTTTTAAAAATCAAAAGAAAGTATTACAAAGTAATCGTGAGACATATGCTCTATGGATCAGATTGTTGGCTTGTGAACCATAGACATGTGCATATAATGACAATAGATGGTATTCCTGGTGGTTCACATGCCAACTCTTCATATTCTCCTCTTGATTATGGATAGCAGATAGTCTTTACATCGGTTGGATGTAGAGAACACACTCCTCCACCAACTTGAGGGGAATATTTAGAGTTCACGTCTCTATATAGCATATTCTCCACTCTCCTGTACCCTCGAGAGATCCTAAGCAACCATTATAATCTATGAAATATTCTAAAATATATATTTTTCCCTTTTGAAATCAGTCACATTTATGCATTCCTATTTTGGCCTCTCTATATTTGTAGACGTTATATCATTTCTCTCTACATTTTCATCATACATTTTCTTATAAATGTATACAATTGTACTTATCTTTCCAATAAGATCACAAATCCACACGCATTACATTTTATATCTTTTGGCAATACCAATCTATAGTTCATAAATGTTAATTTTTTCTAATCAAGTTTCATGTCTTTTTGACATTAGATATATGTTATACATTTTCTTGAATCATTGGTTCATGGAAATGCAGCCATCAAGTATCCAAGTTCCAACACTCAATTAATAACATTCACCTGAGCGTTGCCTGCATCTCCATGACAAGAAAAATAGAATTCTTGATTAACGGCTAGCATATCCACAATTTCCATGACATCAATCAACAAGAAGAAAATAACAAATATGCCTTTTTAAAGAATTAGCGTATTGATATGACAAAAAGAAACCTGGTTGTGTATGTTGGAAGTGGCATCTGAACTACTATGGTATTTGCAGTTATATTTGAAGGGAAGTCTGCACGTATCTTCACAACAACTTCAGCCTATTTAGCAAAAAGAAACTAAATCATTCTGAAAAAACAAATGTGTGATGCAAAAATGAAGTCCAGGCCAGTATTTATGATATCTACCCGGCCAGATCCAGCTTCTTCTATTAATGCTGTTATCCGGAAAGGAGGCTTAAATTCCTGGGTCATCCGATAGTTCATCACTGAGAATTCTCCATCCGGAGGCACCTGAAATTGAGTGTAATGAAGTATTTGAAAAATTATGAACATTTAAAATGAGTAGTGACATGAAAAAGTATTACAGAAGCAGATCATTTTGAATCGACTTGTGGACTCACCAAAGTTAAAGTTCGATCAACCTCAAAACTATCAAGGTGGACCGATTCATGAAAATTACAGTCATCTAGTACCACGGAGCCTCCTCCAGCTGAGCTGCTGTAATCTGCAGCATAGGAATCCAAAAAACATCATCATTTCTAAACCATGTGAACTTCATGTAAACGGCCCTAGCAATGCATGTCAAGCGAAACAATGAGATGTTGCATGATGGATTAATTATAAAAAAAAGAGAAAATGCAGCACAGTGGTCTAATACAACCCAAATGCATGCCTGAGATCTTTGCTACTTATAACAATTCAACCAAAACACATGAAGGATTGTATCCGTTCAGCCCCAATGTCTGAAGGATTATATCCATTTAATCCAATGTCATGCTTTAGATCTTTGCAACTCGTAAAACAATGAGAAGTTCTACTTAGAGAAATGCAGCGCATTTCATCCAGGGATCTAGTACAGCTGCCAGTGATCAATAGCATGATTGATAGAAATAAAAAATGAAAACGAAAGAACAGCAAGAGTTGCTGAATTCTTAGAGTAAACACAGGAATGATTAGTTATTAGATAAGAAACTAATGCAACATGGGACAATGGGAGTATACCATAAACAGAGCCTCCACCTCTTCCAATGCCTAACTCCTCATTTAGTGCAAGGCGAATTTCTGGACTGCCTGTCAAGTAGCTCTTCATTTGAATGGTGCCATCAATCTCAGAAGTCAAGATATATCCCTATTCCAAATATATTTTGAGTACATTTTCAAGAGAAAAAAATGATAAGGTTAAATAATAGAAAACTCAAGCTGTCAAATTTCCGGATTAAAGCAGTTTATAACAGTTGCAGCATAATAAAGTACAGGGCATATGTATAGTACACACTTAAAGAACCAAAACAT
This sequence comes from Ottelia alismoides, assembly GCA_037367405.1. Lineage (NCBI taxonomy): Eukaryota > Viridiplantae > Streptophyta > Magnoliopsida > Alismatales > Hydrocharitaceae > Ottelia > Ottelia alismoides. Next base: position 272,335 of record JAZKJV010008659.1, on the reverse strand, counting down.
TCTGGGTTGTAAGTAGTTTCTCTGCGGAGTGAGCATGGGTATTTGTACAATAGATATTTGAGATTTCTACACCATGACCTAAAAAATGTCCGATTACACCACAGTCCATGTAATCTTTGAGATCACATCACAACTCCTGTAATCTTACTCTATTTTACACTGTTGGTGGTGCCTACCATTAAAGTCCATTGGTCAAACCATTAAGTTTGACAATAAGGATAAAAAGAAAAAGAAAAATCGCAAAAAAACTTCTTTAAAAATGTTGTATTTTTGGTCTCACTCCTTCCTCTTCCCCTCCCTTCTAGTCTTTGTCACCCCATCTCGATGATCATGCCAATACTCCACATAGCCCAAGAAGGAGACTCGAAGGACTCAAAGGCCTTGGTGTAGGTCTTCTGCTGTTAGTGAAGGTGTTATCGGTGTAGATCATTAGAGTCATGGACATGAGGATCTCGTGTATGTTGATCTTCTAGTGGGAGCATCATGCAGAATTCGAATTCGAGAAGCTGAGTGTGAGAAATTTTGGTTAGGAAATACGGCCACATGATCGGGGAGCTTTCAAGTCTTCCGACAGGAGGCATCGATGAGCTCGGTGACGTTGACCGAGGATGGATTTGGGAGATGAGGACGGGGAAGGTTGGTTTTGGGGGGGGGGGGGGGGGTACTCGAGGAGGAAACATCTGTGGGAGCCACTTGGGTTGGAGGAGCAACGGGCATGGGGCTGGAACTAGATGGGTTGCGAATGGAAGAGCCCTTGAAAAGGAAGGAAGGGGTTGGTTGGGGTTGGGCGGGGAGCATGGAAGTAGAACCGTGGGATACAAGGGTGGGAATGGAGGGGGTGTGTGTTAGCAAAGGACAGGGACGGTGGAAAACCCTAGTATAGAGAAGGTCATGAAGGAGGTGATCAAGCATCAGTGTATCCTCTGCAAGATCCAAGCTGACCTAAATGTTGTGGTTGGCACAGATCACCCGGTCTGAGAATCCAACCTTCCATGGCTCACCTTCCTCTGATGTATCCGTGAGACCTTGCACATGCACCCCCATGCCGATCCATTCCCCATCCCGCACGAGTGCATCCAGCCAACCACCCGCATGGCTTCCTCGTCAATGCGGCATCTCCATCATAACACGTGCTGGACTGCAACCCACGCATGTGGGAAGATGGGGTAGAAGGAAGCACGTACAGGGACTGCGGTGTAATTGGACAAGTTCAAGGAGTACTGTAACAATCCCTTGATAGACTTCTAGGTCTCATGAATCAACTCCAACTTAGCCTGGATATGTTACATTCATGATCTACAACATTCCCATTTGCCACCTGGAGTAAAGCAACATCTTTAGGTTGCCTGTTAACTGAAGCCCATGAATCAACTTTAAGTGAAAATAAATAAGTTGCATTATGATCTAAAGGCATCCCAATAAGGCCCTTCAAACAATGTAAGGCCTGGAGAAAGTCTGCAGCTTTAAGAGAAGCACGGCATTGCTGTTTTGCCTATGAGCCAGTGGCTAAAGATGGCAACAGTGTAGGCAGAAGTTTATCAGTTTATCTTACTTTCAAATGCTATTGATATGTACCCACTTAGTGCACATAAGATGCATTCCCTCATTTCAACTCATCACCTCAAACGCTCATCATTGGGGCTAGATCCATAATTTTTTCAACAATCTTGATGTCCAAGTACTAGATCATCTCCATTGGTGGCAGGGGATCAGTTAAAAGAATAATTGCAATACATCAAAGTTAGAGTGTCGTGAATTTTTAAATCTTATTCCACAATAGAAAGCCATTTACAGAACTCTAAATGTAGCCTTAGACTGCATTTTAGGCATATCCATCATTTGGCAAATAATATTAGGTTGTGGATTTATTTATTCATATCATTATCCTAAGACCAGGGTCTGATGATGGTAGTGCAGTGTGCCTACGACCAAAAGATCAGGGTTCAAATTCCTCTTTGTGGGGGTTACGTTAGGTAGCCGACAACCAACGTTAAAAAAACCCGATCTTTAAACATGGATTTGAGCAAGAACCCATGTAGCCAATCCTACTTAAAGTGAGAGAAGGCTCTTCGCCATTTTTTTATATCATTGTCCCAAGAGAAAGGAAGCCTAGACACGCTGGTGAAATTTATCACCATGTGCCATGGAGGTTGGTCATGAAAATACCTTCTGATGAGTGTGCAAGGTAACATTGTTCGAAATAGACCCACAATTGGTATCATGAGAAATTCATGCTACAGACTTATCTCTATTTTATGTATTAAACAAAACAAGCCCATCAACTGAGCACGCCTCTGGCATGAAAGTGCCTCCAGATTCCACTGGTTTTAGGCATGACAGAGATCCATCTTGGGTAGTACGGACTGATTCCTAGATATCTACAAGTACAATCAAGGAGGTAATTCCAGAAATCATTTCCGCAGACAAGGAGCGTGGAATTTGGCTACAAGGCAATGAAGATAAATAAAACAAGACAATAGCCATAGCAATGGGGACCATGAAGTGCATGCAGCGGCCTCCCTCACTGCAACAAAATGTGAAACGAAGCAACTATAGAGGATATTACGGAGCCGGTGCTTGTTTTTGTAGCAACATTTTCTGTTCTCGATTTGGAATAAATTCATTTCTCTACAACCAAGTAGGGAGTTTTAATCACCTTTTGGGCTCTTGCATAGGTGGAATGGAAAAAGAAAGTGATCACGTTCTCATTAACCATAATCATCTTCTGTTAAGGACATAATAATCATACATGAACAGTATCATGAATAGTATCACAAGTGGAAAAAGGAGAATATAGAATATCAAGGAAATGAGATATAATCATTGCAGAAAGGAAAAAGCGAATGTTTATTATTAGGCTTTAGGATTCTCTTTATATAAAGATGAAACCCTAGAGGTGAAAAGATGTTGCCCAGTTGAGCTACATAGATGCCATATTGGGCTTACACATAAAAAGAAAAGAAAGCTTGTTATATTATAAATAAACTATTTGTATAGTACTCTCAACAAGCTTGGAGCATAGATGTCTATCATGCTCAGGCTCAACATGGATGAACAATTCCGTAACGGTCTACTAGCGAGTGCTTTAGCGAATATGTCAACCATCTGTTTTGTTAAACCAACATAGGAACTAGATATGAATCCTTTCCGGATCATGTCCTTGGTATAATGACAATCTCTTCAATGTGCTTAGTCTACTCATGAACCGACGGATTGTTGGCAAATGAATAAGCTTACAAGGTTGTCACATATGAGTTGTATAGGGAGAGAGGCACCTCTATTGTTAGGTCGGTAAAGATCGACTCGACTCACACCATCTCAGTGCTGACTTGAGCCATGGCAATGTACTCAGATTCTACACTCAATTTGGCGATTATTGTCTGCCTTTTCTTTTCCATGCAGCTACGGAACCATCATGAAAACAATAATCAATGTAGTGGACTTTCTGTCCTTTGGACAACCAACATAAACGGCATCAATACAACCTGATATGGCAAGGGGTGTCCCCTTGCCGAGGAGCAGTCATGTACCTAGTGAAGACTTCAGGTACCTAGTAATAACCGTGACTACATCCATTTGTGCCTATCATGGTTGCTCTATGAATTGGTTGATTCTACTCACAACAAAGAAGATATCACATTTGGTGATTGTCGCATTGAGGAGCTTTCCAACAAGCTCTTTGTACATACTCTTGTCAACTTCCTCTATATCATCATAAAGTTTCATACTAGGGTCCATACGAACAATAACAAGTCCGTAATCCACCATCCTGGTTTTTGCAAGAAGATCAATCGCATACTTTCTTTGACTCATCATGAGCCGTAAACCTCTCTGTGATTTCTGACAAACTTTAGGCCAAGGAAGCACCAAAGCATCCTGAGATCCTTGGTGATGAATTTCTTTCCAAAGAATTCTTTTGCTTCATTAATGCTCGTAATGTCATTTCCTATAACAATGATATCATCCACATACACCAGAATGACAATTGTACCTCTCGATGTCTTGTGTACAACTAGTTAATGCTCAGTAGTTGTTCTACCAGGTCTGCGAGCTTTTGAAACCATGTTCTCAAACTTTGCTGAAGTCTATGGATAGCCTTATGGAGTATGCATATCTTCTAATACTCACCCTCCACTAAAAACCTAGGTGGTTGCAATATGTAATGTTCCTCCTACAGGTCTTCATATACAAATGCATTCTTGACATCCCAAACAACGACCAATCTCTGTTATCTGCAACGGAGAGAAGGATCTAACGGGTAGAATGGCATGCATCAAGAGAGAAAGTGTCTTGGTAGTTGGTAGTCCATGTCTTATGTCTGAGTGAATCCTTATGGCACTAGTCGAGCTATGTATTGCTCCATGCTACAATCTATTCGATGCTTCATTATGAATACCAACTTGCACCCAGCGGGGGAGGGGCAATGACTAAGGTCCATGTGCCTTTGGATTGCAATGATGCCATCTCATTTTCCACAGCCAACCGCCACTGGCTATCTTGGAATGCCTCATCATGTGTGCGTAGGATGATAACAACCAATAGACTCACCACCAACTTCTTATACTCCTTCGAGAGATGACTAAGAGAGAAATGACTAGAAAATGTATGTGACACACTTGCGTCAATGCTTCTTAAGAGCAATGGGCAGAACTAGATCATTGGAGGGATTGTTGTGCTCATCCTTTTGAACTATAACTCCTCGATGAGTTGCATTACCTTGATGTAAAATATCACCTTGCTGAACAAAAACACTAATTGTGTTAAGCGGGCACTGAGATCTTAACTCTCGATTTCCAAAGTATACATGGAAAAATGTTCCAGTATGGGTAGGAGGAAAGGGAAAAGTAGGATGAGATAGTAGGAAAAGCTTAGTACATGCCTTAGATGATGTCATCTTGTCACCCGTGGAAGAGAAATACCCAACATACTCGAAAAAATGGCATCTGTCATCATCACTCACAGAGTAATTCCGTCTAACGGGTCAAAGCAACGCTATCCTTTTTTGAGTTCAAGAATATCCCATATAAATATACACTTGATTAAGTGAGGAGGCAACTTGTCTCGACCAAGAATCAAGTGATGAACAAAACATAAACAAAGACATGATATATTAGACTAGACAAATCGTTATTTGAAAACGAATGAATGAAAATAATATTTAAAAAAAAATCACTAGAGAGGATAAAAAGGAGGTTCATTATGATATTATATTATTCATCATATATAAATATGTATATTTTGATGCCTAAACTCCAAAAATATTTGGAATAAATGTTAACATGAAAATATAGGAGAGTTATACCATCTCTAATCCATCAAAATAGGAAATTTGTTTGTTTTCCATTAAAACTACATGCAATTTAAATTTCGATTCCTTTTGCGTCCACTTACATTTAATTCGATAGCTTTTTCATTGTTTTTCGGAAGAAAACGCTTTTTTTGTTGTAAAGCTATTCCCAAGAGTATTAGGTTACCGTAAGGTTTTCCAATTCTTGAAATAACGTTATTGAACAATAGTTCACAGAATTAAATATTTTTTACAATATGTAATTCCTTAATTATTGGTTTTCAACTCCCTATAATTAATATAGAAATCCAATATAGATTATAATATGGAATAAATCTAATTCTTTTTAAATTCCTATATGGATAACTCCTTCGACCCGAAAGGATATTCTCTTTTTTCACATTATTCTTGATATGGTCTCAACTTAGCCATGGTTGGTTCCAAGCCCGGGTAAATTGAGGGTTGCATTAGGTAGTCGCCAGCCAGCGTAAAACAGTCGGAGACAGCTTCCAAAATAAGATTTTTTAAAGAATACTATTCAGGAAGTTGCCTCAAGATAGTCGGATCTTTTCAGCATGGATTTAAGCAAACATTTAGATTTCGTTGGGGCGTTCCCTACTTGCGATGTGTTGCATCACCCGAATGCAATGAAATTGGCAAGGGCCGCTACATCGTTGCTCGGATGTAGTTCAAAATTTGCAAGGGTTCTCGCATGAGGAACACATACGGGTAAATAAGCTAGTTCCGTTGCATCGCCGCCCAGATGCAATCCAAAATATTGCGTGCGAGTAAAGAAGTTAGTCCAAAAGAGGTTGCAAAGGAAGTTGCGGATAGGTAGTTGGAATAGTGACACTTTGACTGTCAAATTGATGGAGATTATTGTGACGCCCTCGGATCCGGGTTGCCCGTTTACACATGATTATCAGTATTGTATTCGCAAAGGATCGCATTAGATTACCAAATTTAGGGAAAAGTTTTTGCTTTCAAAATGACATTCATATTTATTGTAAACAACCACAGAGCCAACAACACGTGTCACCAATTCCATGGCCTCAAATTTCAGCAAAATTCGGTCGAATTTCTGTCCAGTCGAAATCGAAATTCGACCAAAATGACTGAAATGACTGAAATATGGGGGTCCTAGTACAAAAAATGACCGAAATGACCGAAATTTCGATCGAAATTCCACCGAAATTCCATCGAAATTCTATTTTGTTCGATACCGAAATAGTAACCGAAACCGACATTTAGGGCCTTGACCAATTCACAATTCATTAATTTCCATATATATATATATTACATGTACAAAAGAGATTGCATCATATACATGTATCCCAAAATATAGAAGAGAAAGAAATGCATTTACATTATCTGATCAAAAACGAAAACAACAAAAGTACCATCGAGTATAACAGCGGATGCTCAAAATCATCAGCCAGCTACTGCGATGCAGACGCTTTGCCTGCCAAGCATGCAATGAACAAGAGAATGTCAACAATTGTTGCATACAATCAAGTTGTAGAAATCTGAGAAGTGGAAGCAGAATCGATAAAACAAGAAAGATAAACATGAAGAACAAGGATTTAACGTGGAACCCTACTCCCTAAGGAGTGGGATGAAACCACGGGAGAAGCCCTCAAAGGGGCTGGATATTCTATTAGAATTCTCAAAGAGTACAGGAGGTGGGGGGCTCTTTATATAGCCTCACAGACAACATGGAGTCCCACCACTCATCCATGTGGGACTAAACATGAGTGGGGTAATTGGAACCTGGTAAGATCCAATTAACCACCTAATACATTCTCTAACACTCCCCCTCAAGCTGGAGCTGAGAAAGCTGCAGCTTGCAACAAAAAGAAAGTATACAACACATCTTCACGTGATACATCACAAGAAGAACTCATGTCTGCTGCTGGTAGAAGACCTCACACGAGGACAGGTCTGCGGCTTTCAAGACATCGAAATGTATCTCTGTCATGCCTGTAGAGCTGTTGCGATATCAATTCACCGGAACTTATCTCATTCGTGCCTGGAGAAGAGTTGCGATAGAAGAAGTCCAGTACGGAGTAGTAGTTAAGTCACAAAAGAAGTATGCGACCTGACGAAGAAGTTGATGCTTGGTGAAGATGAATGATTTGTAGAAAGTTAGAGTGATGGTCTGTCAGTCGTGGATGTGTAGAAGTCCTGAAGAATCTATATCTGACTCCCCATTTCTCCCATACTTGATAGAATTAGAAGATGGATCAAGTTGGGAGAAATAAAAAAACGTGCAATTTTTTTGCTTTTTGTTTTTACAAAACATCAACTTTTTTATAGCCATTCCTTTTTTTGGCTATTCTTTCCTTCTTTTTCTCTTCAAGCCGTTCAATATTTTTTTACAGCTTTTCCTCTTCTCTCTCTTGCAATTTTTTTTCTTTTTTTCTTTTTCCTTTTTTTCCTTTTTTTCTCTTTTTTTTAAAAACTTGCTTAGGACTTTTCTCTCTTTTTTGTACGCGCCTTTTCTAAAAAAATCTCATTTTTTTGAAACTCGGCCCGACTTTGGACCCATCTCTCCCTCTCTCTCTTTAAAAAATTTGGACGCCCCTCCTTTTTCTCTTGGGCCCGACTCCCTCTTATTTCCCCTTTTATTTTTTTTAAGCAAAGCACAGTTTGGCATTATTTAGGTTTCTAGGAACCCTTTCTCGTGAAAGACACAATGCCTCGATGGGGCTTTCCTCCTAGCGTTGCCGCTAACAGATCAGGGAGACGGAACACCGACGATGGAGGGGGCCCGACAGGGTTGGCGACGAGTATCAGCGATGGAGGGGTGGCCTCCACTTGGAGCATGCCTCATGAGTTGCTGGAGGTCGCTGCAGGAGATCGGGCTGGAGGAGAGGTCGTTGCACCGTGGAGGGCTTTGGCGGCGGTGCGGGCTTGAGGTGGTGCCAGCCTCGCGCATGCACCACCGCTACTGGGAGAGCTGCTACCCTATAATCATGCTCGCATCACCGGAGGTGCGTGCGGCAATAGAGGATGCTCCACCAATGGGAGCTCGAGGGCACCGCCAAGATCTCGAAGGAGTGGTGGGCTGCCACTAGGAGGTGCCCCCGACGGGGGCAACATGGAGCGTCGACAGGGGGGCAGGGAGCCATGGAGAGGAAGAGAAGATCAATGCCGACCTACGCAACAGGACATCTCTGCTCCAGGAGCATCGGGCTGGTGCCAGGGAGCCCTGGAGAGGACAAGAAGATGGGATTGTACTCCGCCTGAGATCGAGATGGGAGGAGCTCGAGGAAGCCTGAGATTGCACGTTGTCTGGTGGGAAGATGGAGGATCCAAACACTTCTGTGGAGAAGCATCTTGGAGAACTAGGGAACATGGGCTAGAGATAGGGTTCTGACCCCTATATTTTGCCTCGAACAAGAACTCTCCCTTGAACAAAAAAACTCGAACAAAAAATGTCTTCCATAATCATCATAAAGATAACAAAAAATAAGAGATGAATAATCAAACCCTAGAATCGACTGCTCTGATATCATGTTGAAATCTAAGAAGCGGAAGCGGAATCGATAAAACAAGAAAGATAAACGTGAAAAACAGGGATTTAACGTGGAAACCTACTCCCTAAGGAGCGGGATGAAATCACGGGAGAAACCCTCAAATGAGCGGGATATTCTATTCATTGTTTTTAAAACGTGCCTCGAGGCGCTGAGGCGTACGCCTCGAGGCATTTTTCAAGGAAAAATGCCTCGAGGCTATAGCCTCATACAACCTCAATGAGGCGTGCGTCTCGAGGCATATGAGGCGCGCCTCGAGGCGTTGCCTCATTTGTGTGCTGATTTTAATTTTTTTTCTACCATATTTTTTCCTTTTCTTTTTGATTGTGGGCTTTTCATCTTTCGTAAACAAGTATTTTCAAGTCCTTAAGCTCACAATTCACCGAAATGCATTTTTTTAGTTTATTAAAGTATTAAGCTTATTTTTACTTTGTTATGTATGTTCTTTACAAATCAACATGAACAAAAAATTGAGTCTTGAGTCCTTAAATCTAATGCCTCTACTCTTTAGTATGAATCAAGCATAAATACTTTCTTTATTAAAATGTTTGGATGCAGGTCCCCTACTTTGACCTAAATTTAGAAAAGTATATTTTTGTAAACATGTCTCATCTTTTCTTCTATTCAATCGAGACTAAATTAATACACATCAAAGCATGCATGAAAAAAGATGGTCATAACATGCAATATTCAAGTATTTTATCCCTCAATCCTTATAGTAAAGTAAAAAGTGATCATTGAGTCACTGCTTACTCTCTTATTCTTCTCAATTGAATGACACACATATCTCACCTAATTTTGAAAATGGTGTGTTACATCTCCTCCCTTTAGTTAAATTGTATTCAAAACTTTAAATTTTACGGGAGTCACCCATTATTGTGGTTGCATATCCATATTTACTTGACTCCTTACAGATTCATAGTCTAAAAATGAGAGTTACATAACAACTTGGATGTTTAAAAAATGATGTTAGCCTTGAAATGTCATGGAGTTATGTATTTAATCACAACTATTTAATTTCTAGAATTTGAAAATTATAATTATGATTAATTATTATGTTTTATGAAAAATTTTCTTTCACGAGTGAGGCTTACGCCTCGTATGCCTCACGCTTTTTAAAACCTTGATTCTATTAGAATTCTCAAAGAGTACTGGGGGTGTAGGACTCCTTATATAGCCTCACAGACAGTCCGGAGTCCCATAGCTCATTCATGTGAGACTAAACATGAGTGGGGTAATTGGATCCTGGTGAGATCCAATTACCTACTTAATACATTCTCTAACACCAGCATATAAAAATATAACAAGTAATTTTTGTCATTTCAAAAGAAAGCAAGGCGTTGAACTTTAAATTTAACAAGCTACTTGTATCAAAGTGGTTTTCAAGTTATGTTGTATGTCAATTCCCAAATCACCCATCACCCTAAAATTTCCGTATATAACCATTTCATAATTTAATTAATGACCAATAAGTAGGTGATTATCTTTTTATTTCTTAAAGATCAAGTTGATGGATCTTGGTATTAAGGATGATTAATCTCTAATCAGATTTTGATTTCTGTCTAATTTCTCAAATCTAGTGGATAACATGTAGTCTTGGTCTGAGTGTGACCTCACACTATGACTCTAAGGAATGAAGAGTACTTTAGGGTTGGGGTGCCTCCGTAGGCATGCGATGGGGTGTAATGCATCCTAACTAAGTTCCCAACACGTCTACTGGCTTATCATATCTTAGAATTGATTAATTCTTGATGATTGATGATGAATGATGATTTTGTACCAAACTCAATCGTAGCCAACTCAACTGTAACTGATCTCAACTCTAGCCAAACTCAACGGTAGCCCACTCCAAGCTCAATTGTAACTCCTCGCCAAGCTCTATTAGCGGAATGGTAACCAAAAGTCAAGCGGTGAAGAAGTCTCCTAAGAGACTCTTCCATCTCGCCTCCTAAGTGGAAGTGTGGTCCAGTAGGGGGCTAGGCCTACTCCCAAACTACGCCTTTGAGATGGGTGAAAGAGACTCCCCGGAAGAGTCACTCCAAAAACTGACTCGACCGGTACGGGTAAACGAGCTCATAAGAAAAATTGAAACCAAAGGTCCCCAGCTTAGGTACCCTAAAACAGAGAGTCAGCGGAACTGTCAAAAGTCGGGATCCCAACGAGGTGTAAAAACACTGAGAGCTCGCGTAAAAATCTTAAAAGGGACGGGGATCCTAGACCCGCGCACAAAGCGATCGCTGCCCTAACTGAGCTTCCTTTCCTTCGTCTAGTTAAGAATCACCGCACCCTCCTACGGTCAGGTGTAAGGGTCACAATGACCAGCATCTTAAATATAAAACATCACTAATTCACCGATCACTTACTTGATTTCTCGATATGATTGGTTTTCAAAATGTCATGTATGTGTAATTCCCTGATTCCCCATCACCTCATAATTATAATATTTGCATATATTAATTAATGACCTGGGTCTTAATTACATTGCCATATATTGCATTATCATATATTATATGTTAGTTAGACAGCATATAATTTTATTGATAATTGATAATGCATTCTATATATAAATTGAGATCACCCCACTGTCATATTTGTATTTCAGATGCCCTCCAGAGGAATAAAGTACAAGAACCAAAGATCCACCCATTTCCGACCTTTCATTTGTTTACTACTACTTCTATGTTTCTCTAGTTGAGAGATTACTCACGCCAATGTCAAAGCGAGCTCTGCTCCACTCACCTTCAATGCCATGCAAGGGTAGATAACTGCTTTAAGAATTTGACGATTCAATCTCATTAGGGTCATTGTTTACACCACAAACGTAGTCAGCTTGGTGAATGTCATTTTTTTTGCAAAAACCTCAAGTCATCCGCACTCATGTCTCGAATATCCTATCTAGGTGTACAATGTCTCGTTTCGATCGCCTCTGAATAACGATCACTATGAGTATAATATTCATATACTTTGGGTTGGCTATGAATTTCCAAAATTCTTAAGATCCGGTCTCAGTTTGTGACTAAATTTTGTGATTTTAAAATGTTGAGAAGAGAGACAAATGAGATGAATGAGATATTTATTCCATAGAGTTAGGGTCTCTTATATAGAGAGAAAACCCTAGAGAGTACAAGGGTTACGGAACCCGAAGGGTCAGTAGGGGTTACGGAACTTGAAGGGTCACAAAGGGTTATGGAACCCGAAGGGTCACGAGGGGTTACGGAACACGAAAGGTTACAAACATAAATGTAAATATAATAACTCTAACACTCCCCCTCAAGCTGGAGCTGAGAGAGCTGCAGCTTGTAACAAAAATAAAAAGTATACACCACATCTTCACACGAAGCATCATAAGAACATGTCTGCTGCTGGTAGAAGACCTCGCTCGAGGACGGGTCTGCGGCTTTCAGGTCACCGGAACGTATCTCTGTCATGCATGTAGAGTCACTGTGATATTAGGTCACCGGAACGTATCTCTGTCGTGCCTGCAGGTCACCGGAACATATCTCAGTCGTGCCTGGAGAATAATCGCTGTAGAAGAAGTCCAGCGCGGAGTAGTAGTCGGGTCGTAAAAGAAGAAGTATACGCCCTGACGAAGAAGTCGATGCTCGGTGAAGATGGATGATTTGAGTAGTAGTCTGGAGCGGAGGTTTGTCAGTCATGGTAGGGCAATAGACGTCCTGAAGAATCATCTCTGACTCCCCCTTTCTCTCATACGACGATGCCGGAGGAGCGGCATGAGCTGTTGGAGCCTCAGGCGACGCTTTAGGTGTCGCTGGAGATGTCAGCTGGTGCTGCTGGGGGCTCGGACTGACTTGCGCGAGACCATGGAATCCACAAGAGATGCAGGAGGTCCAGCCCTCTCTCCTTGTCGACGGAGAGAGGGCTGATGGTGGCGGCGGATTTAGAGTATTAGGCTTCGGTCTAGGATCGATGCTCTGATACCATGTTGAGAAGAGAGATGAATGAGATTTTTATTCCATAGAGTTAGGGTCTCTTATATAGAGAGAAAACCCTAGAGAGTACAAGGGTTACGGAACCCGAAGGGTCAGTAAGGGTTACGGAACTTGAAGGGTCACAAAGGGTTATGGAACCCGAAGGGTCACGAGGGGTTACGGAACACGAAAGGTTACAAACATCAAACGACATCCGATCGACAAATAGTCGATTCTGTTGATCTTATTTCGTCGAATCGAATTGTTGGGTGGTCTTGGCTTGTTTTGCAGTATCCAATTGTGTCACGACTTTTCTGTGGAACACATTACGATGCCATCGACTTTCGATCGATTGCGATCGAACGAATTTCGATCTACGATCAAGGGATCGAACTGGGTTTATTCAATATTAATTGAACATTAATTGGTCATGCAGACCCTTAATCGGGTTGGATTCGGATTATTCGGATCTGGATGTTATAAATATAAAAAGCTCAAAGGGAGTTGTTCTCGCGACTCGAGTCAAGGTTACTAAAAGTCTTCTTTGGATTTCATCTGGCCACAAGGCCTTAAATGTCAGATTTCGGTTTCGTTTCGGTGACTTGTCGAAACGAAATTTCAGCCGAATTTTCGTCGAAATTCGACCGAAATTTCAGTCATTTCGGTCGATTTTTGAACTAGGGCCTCCAAATTTCGGCCGATATAGGTCATTTCGATCGAATTTCCGTCACCCAATGAAATCGAAATTCGACCAAAATTTGGTCGCATTTCGATGGAATTTAATCCATGTCTGGCCATAAAAACTTCAAAGGGTTTTGAATTCATAAAAACCTCAAAGGAAGAAGAAGCCATTTTCTTTCAATATACATAATTAAATGGGCTTGTTTTGACGGTTACCTGAGAAGATCTACAGGTATCGTGCACACATATCTACCTCCGTCTCCCATGTCGCCTCTTCGACACTGTGTCAGTGCCATAGCACCTTGACTAAGGGAATCTCCTTGCTGCGAAGCTTCTTCACAGCACTGTCAAGTATCTGCACTGGCCTCTCCTCGTATGTCAAGTCTGGCTCCATGTCAAGATTCTTGTAGCTGATGACGTGTCAAGGGTCGTGCACATACTTCTTCAGGTTCGATATGGGGAAGACATCATATATAGCTGATAAGTGTGGAGGAAGGGCTACTCAGTAGGCTACCTTCCCCACACGAGCAAGAATCTCAAATGGTCTAACACATCTGGCGCCAGCTTACCACAAACATCGAATCTATGTACTCTCTTTATAGGAGATACTACGAAGAATATCCAATCTCCTATCTGTATTTATAGAAATTTCATTAGTTTGAGAGATTATGTTGAATATAGATAATTCATATTGAAATTGATTAAAAGAAGATGATCAGGTTACCTGAAATTTGAAATCTCTTCTCATACGATCTGCATAGCTCTTCTGGCGACTTTGTGCTATCAGAAACTTCCGTCTCACAAGATCTACAGCCCTGGCAGTCTCCTCTAATAGATCTACAGAATAAAGAGCATGATCACCTACCTCACGCCAACTATGTGGTGTGAGGCATCTCCGCCCGCATAGGACTTCGAATGGTGCCATGCCAATATTGGAATAATGGTTGTTGTATGTGAACTCTACCAACGGCAGGTGGTCCTTCCAGGACCCTTTCCACTCTAGGGTACATGCATGTAACAAATCCTCAAGTGTCTGAATGGTGCGCTCACTTTGTCCGTCGGTCTGTGGATGGTACGCGGAACTCATCTTCAGCTCTATCTGCAGTGTTGATATGAACTGATGCCAATAGTGAGATATAAACCTCGAGTCTCTGTCAGATACTACCTCACATGGTATACCACGAAGTTTGATAAAGCTCTGCACATATAATTTGGCCAATCTGGATGGAGTATAGGTCATGCTGACAGGTATGAAATGGACTGACTTGGTCAACCTGTCAACAATGACCCAAATAACACTGAGATGTACTCTATTTTGAAGTCATGTAATTTACCATCAAAAGTGAACTCAAGCAAGTCCGGAATCCTGAAAACAACCATCTCCCTAAAGCAATCAACTAGAGCATGATGAGTTGATAACCAGTCCATGCCCAAAACTAAGTCAAACTTATCAAGATGTAGTAACAGACAGTTTGCGATCATCTCGTGACCACCAATCAGGACCGGTAAGTCTCTGACTATCAGTGAAATAACAAATAACTGGCCACCTGGCCCATGGATGTGGTAAAGAGGATATAAAGCCTCTGCAACTCTACCTAATGAAGCTAGTAATCTCGCTTCTTGAGGATTGGCATGTACCAAGCTGTCGTCGAAAGTCTCTCACACATGTCTGTGTGCTTTTATGTCTTCTTCTGCGAGAAATCGACCCGAGGGTAGGGACCAGACCAGAAGGGAGGGATAGGACGTGGACGTACGACCCCCGATGGATCGTCTTCCTCTCCTGATTAATATAGTAGAAAAAAGATCGTTTTTGACCTGCGCTTCTGCTTACCAAGAAATAAAAAAATGTGTCGTTCCAGAATCAAACAAAACATGGAAAGGTCGACTCAGAATTCAGATCATACCTTTCACCACAGTAGCTGCTGACCGTGCTTGCTCCTCGGTCACTGCATGCAACTGACCCTGCCTAGTTGGTACGGTCTCTGCGGCTTCCTGAAGTTGGAGTTCCTGCCACGAAACTCCTTGTACGTTGTGCCTGTGGCTATGAAGGTTGAGGTTGCGGTCGAGGCTCACCAGAAGCATGTAGGCCTTGAGACCGGTAATGCCCCCACTGGTTGCACAAATAACATCGGACTGACTGGGTAGGTGGAGTGGTCATGTATGTGCTCCGAGTCGGTCTTGCTGGGGGTTTGTCTACTCTTTGTGATGCAGATGGTCGAGCTGAACCGGTGCCACGTCCGGCAAGTGCTCCTCCTAAAGTAGTCACTGGAGATGAGCGAGCACCGCTTGAAAATGCCGAACCTGTAGGACGAAACTGCCTGGTTGACCTCTACTGTTGAAACTGTCGTCGTATCGTTCCAAATGATCGTTGTGGTGTAGGTGCCGCTCCAGACGAACTCCCAAAGTGTCTCTCTCTGATGTCCTCAAACATCTCCGTTGCATCAGTAACGTCGGAGATGGAAGTGATACGTAGTCCGGCTGACTTCTCATGCACATCTTCCCTCATACCTCGGATGAATTTGTCCAGATTCTCATCTGGAAAAGCGGCACCTGCTGGTGTATGTCACGACAGCTCGTTGTAGCGAACAAAGTACTCCATGATCGTCATTCGCCCCTGTCGAAGCTCTGCAAACAATCGGCGTTGGGACTCTTTCCACTTCCTAGAAAAGAAGTGGGGTCTGAATCTCGTCTCGAAATCATCTCATGTGGGCTTTCGTCCTAACTTGGAAACCGTAGCCTCCCACCATCTCTCGGCGAATGTTGTCAGTGAATACTCCATAAAAGATAACAACGAGCCTCAAGGTGCATGAATCATCCGGAGTACCTTCATCAGTCTTATCAGCCACTGCTCAGCCTCATCTGATGTCCCGGTGCCCTCGAACATGGGCACATTGGCTCGTTGATAGGAAGTGAAAACTGACTTATGTCTGTCAATGTCAGAGTGATCGGGTTCAAACTCGTCGGCAAAAGGTACAGGGTCATGCTACCTATCATAATCTCCATCCTCAGCTCCATGTGCCAGCATCTCCTCATGTGGATCATCAAAATGACGTTGTTGAATCTCTACAGACTGTGGATGCTCATGTCATGTTCCATCCTGAGATGGATGGTAGGGGGAATAAGATAGCTCCTCAAATCTCATCTCAATATCAGTCTGCTTACCTGCGATCTCTGTCTGTTGTGCTAGGATCTGGTCATGCTGACCTCTCATAGCAATCTGATACTGTTAGAGGTCAGTGAGTGCGATCATGATATGCTTTAATCGCTCAGTCATCTCCTGGTCAGTTCTAGACGTCATGGTTCTGCATGAGAACCAATATTATTAATTATATAAATTGATGTCCGCTGATATCATCAATTGTGCTTTTCTCTTCTTGAAATACTATATGATACTTAATGATATTTGGTGACATCTGTGGTTATTGTATTTGAATGTCATATTTCCCTTTCGGATTCGCGACAAGTTAGAGGACTGTCGCTATCCGAGAACTTAATATGACTGGAATTGTAATACTGCACGTCTGTATCGGGGTACCACGGCTCTGATATCAAACTGTGATGCCCTCGGATCCGGGTTGTCCTTTTACACATGATTATCAGTATTGTATTCGTAATAGATCGCATTAGGTTACTAAATTTAGGGAAAATTTTTCACGTTTCGAAATGACATTCACATTTAATGTAAACAACCACAAAGCCAACAAGTGTCAACGATTCACAATTCACTAATTTCCATATATATATTACATGTACAAAAGAGACTGCACCATATACATATATCCCAAAATATAGAAGAGAAAGAAATGCATTTACATTATCTGATAAAAACGACAACAACAAAAGTACCGTCGAGTATAACAACGGATGCTCAGAATCATCAACCAGCTACTGCGACACATGTGCTTTGCCTGCCAAGCATGCAAGGAATAAAAGAATATCAACAATTGTTGCATACATTCCAGCAAATAAAAATATAACATGTAATTTTTATAGTTTCAAAAGAAAGCAAGTAGACATGCGTTGAACTTTAAATTTAACAAGCTACTTGTATCAAAGTGGTTTTCAAGTTGATATATGTAAATTCCCAGATCACTCATTACCCCATAATTTCTGTATATAACCATTTCATAATTAATTAATGATATATAAGTAGGTGATTATCTTTTTATTTATTAGAGATCAAGTTGATGGATCTTGGTATTAAGGATGATTAATCGTTGATCTGATCTTGATTTCTGTCTAATTTCTCAAATTTAATGGATAGTCTGTAGTCTTGGTCTGAGTGTGATCTCACACTATGACTCTAAGGCGTGAAGAGTGCCTTAGGGTTGGGGTGCCTCCGTAAGCATGCGGTGGAGTGTAATGCATCCTAACTAAGTTCCCAACACGTCCACTAGTTTATCTTATCACTCGTAGTAATAATTCTAAGATTCAATTAATTGTTGATGATTGATGATGAATGATGGTTTTGTATCAAACTCAATTGTAGCCAACTCAACTGTAACTGATATTAACTCTAGCCAAACTCAACGGTAACCTACTCCAAGCTCAACCGTAACTCCTCGCCAAGACCTATTGGCGGAATGGTAAACAAAACTCAAGCGGTGAAGAAGTCTCCTAAGAGACTCTTCCGTCTCGCCCCCTAAGTGGAAGTGCGGTCCAGTAGAGGGCTAGGCCTACTCCCAAATTACGCCACTGAGATGGGTGAAAGAGATTCTCCGGAAGAGTCACTCCAAAAATCGGCCCGACCGGTACGGGCAAATGAGCTCGTAAGAAAAATTAAAACCGAGGGCGCCTAGGTACCCTAAAACAGAGGGTCAGCGGAACTGGTCAAAAGTCGGGATCCCAACGATACGTAAAAACACTGTTAGCTCGCGTAAAAATCGTAAAAGGGATTGGGATCCTAGATCCGGGAACTAGGCGACTGCTTCCTTAAATGGGCTTCCTTTCCTCCGCCCAGTTGAGGGTCACTGTGCCCTCGTACAGTCAGGTGTAAGGGTCACCATGATTGACTTTCTTAAATATAAAACATCACTGATTCACTGATCACTTACTTGATTTCTCGATCTGATTGGTTTTCAAAATGTCATGTATGTGTAATTCCCCATCACCTCATAACCTTTCATATATAATATTTGCATATATTAAATAATGACCCGAGTCTTAATTACATTGCCATATATTGCATTGTCATATATTATATGTTAGTTAGATAGCATATAATTTTATTGACAATTGATAATGCATACTATATATAAACTGAGATCACCTTACTGTCATATTTGTATTTCAGATGCCGTCCAGAGGAATAAACTACAAGAACCAAAGATCCACCCATTTCCGACCTTTCATTTGTTTACTACTACTCCTATGTTTCTCTAGTAGAGAGATTACTCCCACCAATGTCAAAGCAAGCTCTGCTCCACTCACCTTCAACACCATGCAAGGGTAGATAACTTTAAGAATTTGACGATTCAATCTCATTAGGGTCACTATTTACACCATAAATGTAGTCAACATTTTTGTCAAGTTTTGACACCACTTTCTTTTGAAAACGAAAACATTCATCCCCTATCACTACAAGATATTTCCTACAAAGTGTGTAACCCCATGAACACAACAGTGACCATCTCTTTGTTTTTATCGCATTAGTTGCTTCCACATTGTGCAGGTGATCCATGCAAATGATTTCTAGTTATATATATTGCGATGTACTGTTTCGTATTTCCTATTTATATAATGTCCGTCTATGTAATTTACCCAAGGGTTTTCTCTCTATATAAGAGACCCGAGGGCTCTATGGAATAAACACATTAGAGTATCGACTACTCTAACATGGTATCAGAGCCAAAACCCTAACCCTAGGGTTTTCTCCACCCGCCCCCCCCCCCTCGCCCCGCCCCCCGCAGCCGCCGCCAGCCCAGCTGGCCCCTCCAGCCCTCCAGCAGCTCTAGCCAGCTCCTCCAGCCCTTCCAGCCGCTCCAGCGGGGCCCCTCGCCGCCCCAGCCGGGCCCCCACCCCGCCGCCGGCCCCCCCAGCCGTTCCCAGCCCCGCCGCAGGGCCCCTTCCAGCCGCCCCCAGCCCCGTCGCCGGGCCCCTCAGCCGTCGCCTCTCTCTTCCGCCGAGGCGTCCCCTGCCTCCCCGCCGATGGGTTCAAGTGCATAACGTCTACATATGCACTTGAATCCACAAAGGTCTTGGTAGACACCAGTTCTTTTGTCTATCATCCCTAGTTGTTCTTCTCCGGCAATATGTCAGAACAAAAGGTCGACATGCCCGCCATAGGTGCCTTTAAAGGTTCGGCACCAATCGTCAAAATGGACGGGACGAACTACGAACTGTGGGTTATGCAGTTCCTCAGTCTTATGAAGTCATGTGGTAAGAAGCATATTCTTACCGAAGATGAACCGCCGGAGAAGACGGGAATATATGCCTCATGGGAGGCGGATGACGCGTATGCCAAAGTTTGGCTGTCAGGAACGCTCACGATGGAGATAGCAAACGATGTCCTCCATCAGCCCACCGCCAAGGCGATGTGGGATATTCTGGCCACGACATACTCTCAGGTGCGGAATGAGACGAAGATGCTGCAGTTGCAGCATGATATTTTTACCACGAAGCAAAATGGGAGGCCTCTTCATTCTCTGTACACGTCTCTTCGTGGAATGTTCGAGAAGCTATATAGCACCATTCCCCTCACAGCCACGCCAGAACAGTAGAAGACGTTCCGCAACGCCACTATGGTAGGCGTATTACTTGCTGGCCTTGACCCAGAGTACGAGGCAGCACGCTCTCAGATCCTTGCCGATGCCACTATTCCACCGATGGAAGAAGTCTACAGGAGGCTCAGTCGTGTACCGGTTCCATCAAATACAACGACTCCACCTCCCTCGGCAATGGCGGTCTCCAGAGGACGAGGTAGTTCGTCGTCATTTCGTGGCAGAGGAAGTGGTTGACGTGGCCGAGGAGGTCGCATACGATCTACGTGCACATTCTGTCGTCGTACTGGTCATTCGGAGGATACATGCTATTCCAAGCATGGCTTTCCTCCTTCTGCACGTGTCGCTGATCATGTTCAGGGTCCACCAGCATCTACTCCAGATCACAGGTTCGAGGAGCTAGTGGCACGGCTTCGTGATATTATGCCACAGTCATCTTCAGAGGGTGCTGACACTTCCGATGTTGCGGCTTCAGCGTCAGCTAGTACATCTGCTACAGCCAGTGCCTCAGGTAGTACTTCATTCTCCTATCATAACCATGATCTCACAGGTTGGATTGTTGATTCTGGAGCCACCCATCATCTCTGTCGTGATAGAGATATCCTGCAGTCCTATAGAGCTGTTCAGCCTAGTCGCTCTGTACTCATTGCTGATGGCACTCATTCCCCTATCGTCGGTCAGGGGGAGACGGATTTGCTGCCCTCTTTGCACTTACAGAATGTTCTACATGCACCAGAATTCTCTATGAATCTATTATCCATTAGTCAGATTACTAGAGATTTGCACTGTCGTGCTATATTTGATCCATCTTCTGTCATTTTTCAGGACATACTAACGGGCAGGGTGATTGGTTGTGGCTCTGAGCACAATGGCCTCTATCGTCTTGTACGGAACTCGTATGCTGGCGTCTCACTACATTCTCAGGGCTCCGTATCACCATATACATGGCATCTTCGGTTTGGTCACCTGCCGCTACAGAAAATGCGTCACCTCCTGCCTCAGATATCTCCGAGTTCGTCTTTTCGTTGTGAAGCGTGTCAGTTAGGGAAGCACCATCGGTCCAGCTTCCCCAGTCGTCAAGGTCGGAGCAGTCGCTCTCCATTTGAGTTATTTCACATAGATATTTGGGGTCCCAGTCGTGTCCCAGATCATCAGGGGCACAGGTTCTATCTAGTTGTTGTTGATGATTTTTCGCGAGTGTCCTGGACTTTTCTTCTTAAAAATAAATCCGAAGCAGGAAGTGTTATTCAAAATCTTATCAATGAAGTTCAAAATGTTTTTTCGTCTACTATTAAGTATGTGCGTACTGACAATGCATTGGAATTCTGCACTCGTTCTCTTGCTAGCTTTCTTTCTTCTAAAGGCATTATCCATCAAACCACATGTGCATACACATCTCAACAAAATGGTGTTGCAGAACGGAAGCATAGACACTTTCTTGATATTGCTCGCACATTACTTATTCAGAGTTGTGCCCCATTATCCTTTTGGGGGGATGCTATACTTACAGCATGCTATCTGGTTAACCGCATGCCTACAACTGTTCTTGGGGAAAAGTCTCCCATCTCTGTTCTCTTTCCTGACAAAGATTTGTTCACACTTACACCTCAGGTCTTTGGCACTGTTGCGTTTGTCCACCGGTTATCTCCAGGACTTGATAAGCTCTCTCCTAGGGCTATCAAGTGTGTTTTTGTGGGCTACTCCAGGACACAGAAAGGATATCGTTGCTATGACCCCATTCATGACAAGTACTATGTGAGTGCTGATGTTACATTTTTCGAACCAGTCATGTACTTCTCCCCTGCAGGTGACAGATTGGTATCCTCCACATCCACGGATTCTAATGTCTATGTGCCTCCACCTCCAAGCCTGGGTCAATCCTCTACTCCACCACCACCACCACCACCTCCAACTGTACCATTTCCTAAGTTCTATACAAGGCGGACAGGCCCTGCTCAAGCTACATGCCAACCATCCAGCACGCCTCAGGTATGTTATGATGTTATCACTAATGATGGATTAGACAATGCACCAGTGCAGGAGCCTTTACTACAGGAGGAGGATCCACCAGTCAACACAGTGATAGATGACCTTGATCGGCCTATTGCTCAAAGGAAGCAGAGAAGACAATGTACTTCATATCCTCTTGCCTCTCAAGTCTCATTTCATCGTCTCAATGGGGATTTCCAGAAATTTGCAGCTGCTGTCTCGTCGGTTGAAATTCCACGGACCTATCAAGATGCCATGAAGATTGATTGCTGGCGTCTAGCCATGGAAGAGGAGATGCGTGCCTTGCAGTCTAGAGGGACTTGGTCTCTAGTCCCCATTCCTCCAGGTGCCTCCGTGGTGAGCTGCAAGTGGGTGTTTACGGTGAAATATCATGCAGATGGACGTCTCGACAGATACAAGGCCAGACTTGTAGCACGTGGATTTACCCAAACATATGGGGTAGATTATTTGGATACTTTTTCACCAGTGGCTAGACACTCCACTCTTCGCATCCTCCTATCTGTTGCTGTGGTACGTAACTGGACTATCTTTCAGCTTGACGTCAAGAATGCTTTCTTGTATGGTGACCTACAGGAGGAAGTCTACATGCAGCAGCCACCAGGGTTTGCTGCTGAGGGGGAGACTCAGATGGTGTGCAGACTTTATAAGGCTATCTATGGCCTCAAACAGAGTCCCAGAGCATGGTTCCAGAAGCTTTCCCAACTAATTGAATGACAGGGGTTCAGGAGATCAAATGCGGACCATTCACTGTTCGTCCAGAAGACCCCTAGAGGTACAGTTGTTGTCATGATATATGTTGATGACATCTTGGTTACAGGAGATGATGCTCAGGGAATTGAGATAACCAAATCCCTGTTGGGAAGCCAGTTCATTACGAAGGATCTGGGCACGATACGGTATTTTCTGGGGATAGAGTTTGCAAGAAATGCACAAGGGATGGTAATGACTCAAAGAAAATATGTCACAGACTTGCTAGTTGAAACAGGAATGATTGGATGCAGACCTTCAAGCACACCTATGGACCCAAGCATGAAGCTGTACGATGATGATACCAAAGAGGTGGACAAAAGAAGGTACAGAGAGATGGTGGGTAAGCTCTTATACAACTCTATAACTCGACCGGATATTGCCTTTGCAGTAAACCGGGTGAGTCAATTTATGGAGCAGCCCAGGCAAGTTCATATGGATGCCTTGTATATGATATTGAGATATCTGAAGTCTTCCCCAGGCACAGGGTTGCTATTCAGGAAAGATACAGATCTGTCTATTTCAGCTTGTGCAGATGCAGATTATGCAGGATGCCCAAGGGATCGTAAATCTACTTCTGGATTTGTTATCTTCATAGGAAGCTCTTTAGTTTCTTGGAAAAGCAAGAAACAGACTGTTGTGGCAAGATCCAGTGCTGAATCCGAGTACAGAGCCATGGCACAAGCAAGCGCAGAGATGATGTGGGTTAGAGCAGTCTTAGAAGATTTGAATGTAGATGTCTCCTTGCCTATGAATCTCCAATGTGACAATCAGGCAGCATTGTTTATTGCCAATAATCCAGCTTTTCATGAGAGAACAAAGCACATCGAGGTGGATTGTCATTATACTAGAGACATGATTCAGAAGGGCTTCATTTCCACTTCTCATGTCAGTTCAGAGGACCAGACTGCTGATATATTCACCAAGCCATTGCTCAGAGGACCTTTCCAAGGATTTTCTTCCAAGCTGAGCATGATAGATATCTATGCTCCATCTTGAGGGGGAGTGTAGAGGTTTATATATATTGCGATGTACTGTTTCGTATTTCCTATTTATATAATGTCCGTCTATGTAATTTACCCAAGGGTTTTCTCTCTATATAAGAGACCCGAGGGCTCTATGGAATAAACACATTAGAGTATCGACTACTCTAACAGTTACTAAACAAACTAAATAAACATAGTACCCATTTCATTATTTTGCCCTTTGACCACGATTGAATTCTCACTATCACAAGACACGTGAAACGATGATAAAATTACCAGGCATGTAATATCCTCGGTGTCAGAAAACAACGAATATTTTTAGAGCCATCATTTTTCATACAACATATATTGGTCGGGGGATGTCGGGCACATGTTCCTCTCATAAGAGTCTGCACGTGAGTTTTGGAGAATGGCAGTCTTGGCCGAGGTAAATATTTTATGCGTGGGAACATTACAGAATAGCTGGGTATGCCAGCCTACCTTTCTAGAAGAGAGAGAATGAATCCGTTTCACATTTACGTGTTGTGGGCTTTGTAATTAGCCACAAATGGTTTATTTTTCCGTGGTGAGTCCTAAATTTTGTATTAATTTTGGAGTAATAAAACTTATGGGTGATTGCTAATTTATTCAAGAGTATTGCAGAGAGAGAATTTAAAATTTCAATCAAATATTTATTTATTTATTTATTTATTTTACTTAGCCTTTGTATCAAATTCAATTCTTATTATTTGCAGAAATTTTAAAACCAATAAAAAATCCTCAAATTCAATTTCTTAGGCTAAACAGTAGCAGTCATACAAAAATACCCCCAATTCTTGTTTTTATCTTCTAAATCAGGAGACTATCATACTGAAATTAATTTTTTTATGCTGAACTTCCATAGATGGCAACAAGGAAGGGGCTTGAATGACAGCAAGTTAGAAGGAAAAGGGGTTGTACCTATTTGGATCTCCAAATTGGAGATCAAATGACTTGACAATTTTAGCAGCAATAGTTGCAATTATGCAGCAGCAACTTGCTGCTACTGGAGCAGCTCTTGAAGCCTTGTTGATGCCAAGATGCAGCACCGAGAAGTGGAGAAAAAGGCTAGAGTTTCCCCCTTCGTTGGAGAGATAAGAGAGAAAAAGATGGAATAAAATTTGAGTTAAGATGGAGGAAAAAAGAGGAGAAAAAGGGGTCCTTACGTTGGAAAAAAAAAGCTTTGATGTCAGCTTGCTGATGTCACTTTTTTTTTGCAAAAACTCCAAGTCATCGGCACTCGCGTCTCGAATCTCTGATCTAGGTG
Organism: Ottelia alismoides; assembly: GCA_037367405.1. Classification (NCBI taxonomy): domain Eukaryota; kingdom Viridiplantae; phylum Streptophyta; class Magnoliopsida; order Alismatales; family Hydrocharitaceae; genus Ottelia; species Ottelia alismoides. The sequence goes on along the minus strand of JAZKJV010008659.1, from coordinate 247,155 downwards.
TACAATGTCTAATTTCAACCATCTCTGAATGACGATCAACATGAGTATAACATTCGCGTACTTCGGATTGGGTATGAATTCCCGAAATTCTCAAGATCCGATCTCGATTTGTGACTAAATTTTATGATTTTAAAATACCAAACGACATCTGATCGACGAATGGTTGATTCCGTTTGTCTTATTTCATCGAATCGAATTTTTGAGTGATTTTGTTTTGTTTTGTGATTTTCTATTTGTGTCACGGCTTTTCCGTTGGCACACAAGGTTTGAAAAGACCAAAGGCGGAACAAGGCGTTTTCCTAGGAATCGAGGCGATGCGTAGCCTCGAGGCGGTTGAGGCGTAAGCCTCGATTTATAGAGAAAATATGCATAAAAATAATTATATGGCAATGTAATTATATGTTCTTTGAGCAATATATAATACTTAACACTATAAAATATGATAAAATAATAGAGATAAGAACACCGAAATAGAAGATATAACAACAACATATCCCTTTCTACACATTTTCATCCAATCAAAGAGTAACTCATTGTTTATAAATGTTGTGAAAGAATTAAGCAATACATATCTATCTTTGAAATGCTGTTGTAATTAAAAGTACGACTAAATATACATCGAAGATATTTATGTTATGTGCACGAGGACCCATGAATCCTATCCATTTCAAGTAAACCTTTGAAATATTGGTGTAATTAAAAGTGCGATTAAATATACGTCGAAAAAATTAATGTTATATGTCAAACATATAGTATATGGCAGCATGATAAATCGTGAACCCTATCTATTTTATTTTGCTTCATATATTGCAAAGCTCAGTAAGTTTACGAGTATCGTTTGATTTGATATTTATTAATTCATTCATTAAAAGAAAAATAGTAAGAGTTTGCTAAATAGTTGGACACAACTAATAGTAAATATGTAGTTATGTGCACGAAAGAAACGTCGGATGTAAGCATTTATCTCATATAATCATTATCCTAAAGAAGCAGGTATCTATAAGCTTATCAAACTACCATATACATCATTAAAATCATAAAAAAATACCTCAAAAACCAAAAACGCCTCGCAAAATACATCGACCGCCTCGAGGCTACGCCTCAGCCTCCTGAAGCGCACGCTTCATTAGACTAGACCGAGGCGTACGCCTCGAGGCTAAAAAGGACCGCCTCGCCTCGAGGCTAGTTTTTTCATACCATGGTGGTACGCATTACGATGCGATCGACTTTCGATCAATTGAAACTAAACGAATTTCGATCTACGATCAAGGGATCGAACTGGGTTTATTTAATATTAGCTGAACATTAATTGGTTATGCAGACCCTTAATCAGATCGGATTTGAATTATTCGGATTCGGATATTACAATCGTAAATACGATGGAAAGAAGAAAGACTCAGATACTATATATCCAAGAGACAAATTGGGTCGAAGAGAAAGCAAGAGAGATCGAGAAGATATGCTTTAAACTTTGGTATTCAGGTAAAGATAAGGGTAGAAACGGTGTTGGAATAATTCATAAGGATTTGAAGGATTGTGTGGTAGAGGTGCGAAAATTCGAGGATCGGATTATTTTGCTAAAATTGATGCTTGAAGAAGAAATTCTAAATATCATCTCAGTTTATGCACCGTACATTAGTTTAGATAAAAGGATTAAACAAGGTTTTTGGGAGGATATGGATAAGATTTTGCAAGGAATCCCACAAAGAGAGATTATTTGCCTGGGTGGAGATCTTAATGGACATGTGGGAAATGATACTTTAAGGTATGCTAGTGTTCATGGAGGTCATGGCAATGTGGATAGAAATAAAGAGAGAAAAGTCATTATGGATTTTGTAATGGTTTATGATCTTTTCATAGCAAACACTCTCTTCAAGAAGAGGAAGGAGCATTTAATTACTTATAAGAGTGCCCGACTAGAACACTGATATATTACTTTGTGTTGAGGAGAAGAGATCAGTTGTATTGCAAAGACTGCAAAGTAATCCCAGGAGAGAGTTTGACAACCCAACATAGCTTGTTAGCATGGATGTGCAAATAAAAGGGCTCGTAAAGAAAAGGAAGGATTCCAAGATCACTAGAACAAGATGGTGGAATCTTCAACTAAAGTAATCAAGCTTTAGGGAGAAGGTTTTAGAAGACTTATCTCGAGATTGTAGCGAAAGTTTAAACGAGATGTGGGAGGCGGCAACATCTTGTATCTGAAGGGAAGCCAAAGAGATGCTAGGCGAGTCAAAGTGAGGAGCTCTAGGCCAAAAGGAGGCTTAGTGGTGGAGTGGAGGGATGCAAGAGAAGCTTAAAATTAAAAGAGCATGCTTTAAGGCTACTATGTCTAAGGATAAAACAGGGAAAACTGTCACAAACTACAAAATAGCAAAGAAGGAAGCAAAGAAGGCTGTAAGCGAAGCTAAGTCAAAAGCTTATGAAGTTTTGTACAAAAATCTCGATTCTAAGGAGGGCCAGAAGGATATATTCAGGTTGGCCAAAGCAAGAAAAAGAAAGATCAAAGACCTTTCTCAAGTCAGATGCATTAAGGATGAGGAAGGTCACACACTTGTTACTCGGAAGGATATATAGATTAGATGGAAGCAGTATTTCCATAAGCTTTCTATTGGGAAGGAAATGGAGAGATCACTTTGGGTAATCTAGCTAGTAGTGAAAGTTACTTGAATAGTACAAGCTATAGAGGAATACAAAGAATGGAGGTAGAGGAGGTTTTGAAGGTTGTAAGACCTAGGAAAGGTGTAGGACCGGATGGCATTCCTATAGAAGTACGGAGAGCTTTAGGTGAGTGTGGTTTGACTTGGCTTACAAATTTATTTAATGTCATTTGGCGAAGCAAGAAAATACCTGAAGATTGGAGGAGAAGTACAGTGATACCTCTTTATAAGAACAAAGGGGATATTCAAAATTGTTCAATTGTAGAGGTATCAAGCCGATGAGTCATACTATGAAAATTTGGGAACATGTAATCGAAAGAAGGTTGAGGTAAGTTTCCAAAGTAAAAGAAAACCAATTCATATTCATGTCAGGTCGCTCAATTATAGAAGCCATCCATTTGTTGAGGAGAACAATGGAGATTTATAGAGCTTAAAGGAATAACCTCCATATGATTTTTATTGATTTGGAGAAGGTTTATGATTCTGTCTCATGTGAGATATTGTGGAGAGTCTTGAAAAAGAGACAAGTACATGTCCTATACATTAATCTTATGTATGATAAGGCATTACCTTGTGTAAGGATCCAATCTGGGAAGACTGACTATTTTGACATCAACATTGGTTTACATCAAGGTTCAACTTTGAATCTATTTCTTTTTACTTTGATTATGTACGAGTTAACAAGTCACATTCAGGATGAGATACCTTGGTGTATGTCGTTTGTTGATGATATTGTGTTGACTGATGAGACTAGAAATGGAGTAAATGAATAGCTTGAGGTCTAGATACATGCATTGGTGACTAAAGGATTTCATATAAGTAGGGCTAAGACTGAATATATGGAGTGCACTTTTGATGGAAGCGATGATGACAGAATCGAGGTGAAGATTGGTGATGATAACATTCGAAAGGGAGACTCTTTTAGATACCTGGGATCTATTTGGCAACATGATGGAGAAATTGATGGAGATGTTACTAATTGAATAAATGCAGGCTGGCTAAAGTGGAGAGGAGCCTCTGTTGTTTTCTTGATAAGAAAATTCCTTTAAAAATCGAAGGAAAGTTCTACAAAACAGCCATAAGACCTGCTATACTCTATAGATCTAAATGTTGGCCAGTGAACCATAGACATGTGCAGAAAATGACAATCGCAGAAATGAAAATGCTAAGGTGGATGTGTGGACATACACACACACGTAAAGATCGGATTCGGAATGATGCAACCCGAAGGAAAGTTGATGTAGCTGTGATCGAGTATAAGATGCGAGAAAACCGCTTAAGGTGGTTTGTCCATTTGCAAAGGAGGTAACTGATGCATTGCTTAGGAGATGTGAGTTTTTCAATGTTGAGCCGACTAAGAGAGGGCACTAACGACCCAAGAAGTGTTGGAATGAGACTATATGAAGGGATCCTACTTTTTTGGATATAAGCCTGAGATTGATCCAAGATGGATCTGAATGGAGGCAAAGAATCCATGTAGCTGACCCTATTTAATTGTGGGAAAAGACTTTGTTGTTGTTGATTCTTGGTATGGTCTCGTATTTTTCCTCTTATGTGACCTTTTTTTCAAACTAAAAAATGACAATGGGTTGATTTGTACCAAAGTACTTAATCAAGTGGATTTATTTTTTTGAGAGAAAAGAGGGTGGTGTCTCAAACTGGGACCCACCACGTATTGTCAAGTGGATTTATTATGTCCCATACTTATTTACCATCCTATCTTTCCATCGACATGCTATTTTAAAATATGAATTTGAACTTTTACCTTCTATAAATAAATTTAAAAAAAGCACAAAATTAAACTTTTCATTTGATCCCTAAAGTTTAAGTATCATTCTCAGCCTAAAAACAATGCGAGCAGGGTTCAGAAAAGCGGCCTAGGCGGCTGCATATGCGTACTCGGGCAACCAACCGCCCCAAGTATTTGATATGCGTTTAAAAGGCGCTCAAAGCGCATATGCGGCCCGAGTATGCCGCATATTCGGCCGCATATGCGCCCGAATTTGTAATAGAGCTCCCCCCAAATTTATTGCTGGATTTTTTCTCTGAAAATCATAAACCTCGTAATACCCTCTCGCAAAAGAAACCCTACGCGCCTCCCTTTTCTCCTCCGCCATCGTGAGAAAAGCCCTAGCGAAGGGAGATTCTCCTCCGCCCTCCCTCTAGATTCTCCTCCGCCATCGCTAAGGCGAGGCAGGTTGCTCCTCCGCCCTCTCATCGCGACGCAGGCTGCTCCTCTGCATTCTCACCGCGAGTCCGTGACGCAGGCTGCTTTCTCTCTCTCTCCCTCCGCGAGTTCGCGAGGCTAGGCAGGCTGCTCCTCTGCGTTCTCTCACTGCGAGTCTGCGAGGCGAGGCAGGCTACTCCTCTACGCTCTCTCCCTCCGCTGCTTTCTCCCGTACGCAAGTTCTGGATTCTTACATCGAAGTAAACAATCTAATTAAGCCCTTTTTGCATTTTTTGCTGCTCTGGATTCTTACATCGAAGTATGATATTTTTTAATAACGATTAATTGGTGAGATTTGAACTATGATTTTTCGGATGAAGAGACACTAGCACTGCTCAACCAACAAATGATTTAAATGGATATATGAAAGTTTCATCATTGGACGACACACAACCACTTAATCTTGGCATTATCTTCGTGATTTTAAGTATGCTTAGATTGAAGATGAACCTTTAATGTGAATACATATACACAACTGATAAGGATTAGGCAGAGATAGTAAGTTAGGAAAGATACAGATATTGTTGCATGCATACAATCATAAATTGATGCAACTATATTATTCAATGAAGTTCTTTATCTTGATGTTGAACATCTTAGCTTTAGCTCCTTGGGTTTGAGCATGAACCTCCATCTTAGTTTTGTTCACCGGACACGTATGTGTGTATTTTTCAACAGTATCAATGGTTAGATATCTTATTCTTGGGCATCTTCTTTCATTAATTGTATGAATACTTTGGATTTTTTCTTTAATTCTGGTATCTTTTGAAAATTGTACACTTCTACTTCTATAAAATATTATAAGCGCAATTATGTCCCTATCTTTCTTATATTATAAGTGCAATTTTAGTTTATTAACTATTTTACCATGAATTTATGTTATCATGGATTCGGAACCAACACCTGTTACGGAACATGTGCTTTTTACTCCACCCGGATCTACCGATCCGGGATGGAAATATGCGTATCTTATGGAGAAGACGGATCCGAATTCCGTGACTTGTCGTTGTGTGGCAAGGTCTTGAAAGGCGGAATTAACTGAATGAAACAACACCTTGGTCACATCAAAGGGAATTGCAAAGGGATATTTACACCCATAACCCTGAGTAATCTCGTAATTACCCCAGGAACCTTGCGTAAGCACGAATTACACCCAGAACCCCGAATAATGTTTAACCCTTACATTACATAACCCTGAGTCAACTTCCATCCATTTAAGCCGTTAACTTTAACAGGTTCCATCCATTAATGACAATTTTACCCTTAAAACAAAATCACATTCTCAAAAAATACCCCCGTCACTCCCCTGCATCCCTCTCCCTCACCGTGCCTCCGCCCCCGAGCCCCGAGGAGCCCCGCGTTCCTGCTGCCTCCCCCCACCGCCCAGCTGCAGCCCTCCCCTCACCGCGCCTCCGCCCCCGAGGAGCCCCACGTCCAGCTCTTGCTACCTCCCTCTCCCCCCGCCAAGCTGCAGCCCTCCCCCTCACCGTGCCTCCGCCCTTGAGCCGTCCAGCTCCTGCTGTCTCCCCCCCTGCCCCTCGAGTTCAAGCTGGCGCCCGCTCGAAGCTCCGTCCTTGGAGGCCCCCGTGGCTGCTCAAAGACCACCTCCCTCTCGAGTTCGCGCTGGCGCCCGCTCGAAGCCCCCCATCCTCGAGCTCTGCCGCCTCGGACCCCCCCGCGGCTGCTCAAAGAACTCCGCCACCCCCCCTCCAACACAGCTCCCCCTTCCCCGACACCCCCACCGCCCGCTCCCCCCTGCTACCGCCCGTTCGGAGCCCCCCCCTTCCTCGAGCCCCGCCGCCTTGGAGCCCCTCGCCCCCCTGACACCCCCACCGACTGGTGCAAATACGGACCCCCACTCCTCCGCCTGCAAAGCCCCCTTCCCCGACACCCCCATCGCCCACCCACCCACGCTCGCACCTCCGCCCCTCGCCCGGACCCACACCCGCCTGCAAATCCCTCCCGACGTACCCCCCGCAAATCCCTCCCGTCGCTTCCCTCCCCCCCCCTCCCCGAGAGCCCAGCTCCCCCTTCCCCGACACCCCCACCGCCCGCTCCCCCCCTGCTACTGCCCGTTCGGAGCCCCCCCTTTCCTCGAGCCCCGCCGCCTTGGAGCCCCTCGCCCCCCCTGACACCCCCATCGCCTGGTGCAAATACGGACCCCCACTCCTCCGCCTGCAAAGCCCCCCTTCCCCGACACCCCCACCGCCCACCCACCCACGCTCGCACCTCCGCCCCTCGCCCGGACCCACACCCGCCTGCAAATCCCTCCCGACGTACCCCCCGCAAATCCCTCCCGTCGCTCCCCCCCCCCCCCCCCGAGAGCCCCCTGCCTCCTCCGAATCTCGCCAAGCCCCCCCTGTCTCCTCCGACTCCCGCCAAGGCCCTCCTGCCCAAGAGCACCCTGCCTCCTCCGACAGGAGCCGATGACACCCCCCCCCAAACCCGACGCCGTCCCTCGCCTGCAAGGCCCCTCTCGAAACCTCCCCCACCTCGGTGTCTCTGCTGCAGATCCCCTGTGCCTGGAACAAAACCCGATTCCTTTGTCTTACTTTTTTTTTACTTCTGATTAATTCAAGCCGTTGGATTGTGCACTGGTTAGATTAACTCATTCATGGGGTTGAGTCAAAGAACTAAATTAACGGAAGGTTACGAGTGTAAGACGGAGTATTTATTCAGGGGTCTGAGTGTAATTCGTTATTATCGAGGGTTTCCGGGGTGATTACGAGATTACTCAGGGTTATGGGTGTAAATATCCCAATTGCAAATCATGTCCTAAGGCGGATTCTGAAGTGCAAAAGGAGATACGTGATTACGTTGAGGGAATTATGAAAAAGAACGAAAAAGCTATCACTTTGAAAGAAATGAGAGAGGAGGTGGTTATTAGAGCGACATGCTCTTCCACAACACCATGTGAAGGAACATGTCCTGGAAAAAGACCACGATCATCTGACGATGAAATTGGGACAATTGGCATAATGCGCCAATCCGTTATCAAGGAATCACTAGCCAAGGAGGAACGTGCGTGTGTCAACAAATATGTAGACAAATTCTTCTATGAATGTGATATCCCTTTTCAACGTGACGACCAAGAACTTCTTCATACGCATGTGCGAAGCAATTGGCCAATACGGAAGCGGCTACAAGCCTCCTTATTATGAAATTGCAGAGCCTTTGTTGAAGGATGAAGTGGAAGAAATAAAAGAATTTTTGAAAGGGCACAAGGATGCATGGAAGAAAAGTGGATGTTCCCAGTGTTGTCAAAAGCGAGCCAGGCGCTCGCCTAGGCGCTAAGGCGAGGCGAGGCGAGGCCATGGCGCCTCGTTTGGAGTCAGGCGGAGCGATTTGGTGCAGGCGCTAAAGAAGCGAGCGCCCTGATGGAAAGCGTGAGGCGCTCGGGCGAGCGCCTGATAAAATATTGATCTCTTTAGGGTCTAATCGGATCCCTGTTGGAGATCCGATTAGATTTACAAAGACCCTCAAACTATTCGCCTTACAAACCCTAGCTTGCAGCCCGTTTCGTAATACTCCCACGCACACAGCCTCTTGTGATCTCCATCGCCCTAATCATCACCGTTAGCTCCTCTGGCTTGTGGTTGCTCCTCCACCACAGTTTTTGTGTTTCGCCTCCTTCTATCGCGCAGAGGCATCATCAGATTCAACACCATCATCCTAATCATTTCGGGTTAGAATTCCGCCGCTTCCTTTTATCTGATTTCTGCATGAATATTGTTTATGTAGCAATCCCGAATACGGATGGATTTGAAAATCTATATAGAAAATTCGTTTCGGGACGGGGGCGCGGGTGGGGCTATACGGCTGGGTTCACCCACCAAATAACATGTAGAGATCTCAGTTATAACAAATATATGGCATGGTTACATATATTTATTATAGTATATATGCAAATGTTTATGTTAGAAATTTAGAATGTTGATTGTGCAAATATGTTCATATGTGTTAGGAATGGCTACGGGAAGTGGACGTGACATGGTTGAAGAAAGAACTAACAAGAAAGATATTGCGTGGAGGTACAATTATCTGAAAGACCCAAAAGAACCAAACAGTGTAACATGCATGTTTTGTGAGAAGACCACTAAAGGTGGAATCTATAGAGCCAAACAACATCAAGTAGGATCTTTCAAGAATGCTGCCGCTTGTAAGAAATGCCCTCCGGAGGTAAAGGAAGAATTGCGTGCATATATGAATGAGAGGAAGTCTCAAAAGGATTCTTTTGAAGGTGGGAACATTGATGTGGATGACATGAATTTTGATGATGATGAATGTGAGGAACAAAATGCAATTGGGATTGGGAAGAGAGCTTGTCCAAGCAGCAATAGTAATTCTATTTTGCAACCTACAAAAAAGGGTAAAGGACCGATGGACTCATTTGTGACTATGAAAGTGTCAAAAGAGAGAGGAAAAACTCCAATGAGACAAACTTCCATGGTGGAGGCTTATGACAAAGAGATGCGACCCAGAACCATTCAACATATAGCTCGCTTCTTCTATCGTGCTGGTATACCATTTAATGCTGCAAAGCTGCAATGTTTCAAGGATATGATTCAAGCTATTGGAGTATATGGTCCTAACTTGAAGCCACCTTCATACCATGAGCTTAGAGTCCCATTATTTCGCATTGAGAAGGATTACACATCTGAATTGTTGTCTGGGCACAAAGAAACTTGGGGAAAGTATGGATGTTCTATCATGTCTGATGCTTGGACTGATAAGAGGAATAGATGCATACTTAATTTTATGGTGAATTGTTCCAAGGGCACGATGTTTGTGGAATCCATTGATGCATCATCATATGCAAAGACAGGAGAGAAGATTTATGAGCTTCTTGATATGTTTGTGGAGCAAATTGGAGAGAGGAATGTCGTACAAGTCGTGACTGACAATGGAAGCAACTATGTCTTAGCAGGTATATATTTATTTTTAATGACTTTAACTATTGAATTATTTGAAATTAATGTTACACCATCCTACTATTTTTATATAGGCAAGTTTTTACAAGAGAAGAGACCACACTTGTATTGGACTCCATGTGCGGCACATTGCATTGATCTCATGTTAGAGGATATTGGTAAGATCCCAACGATTAAGAAGAATCTCGAAAGAGCCATTGCGATTGCGGGTTACATTTACAATCACATTGGGCTACTGAACATGATGAGGGAATTTACGAATGGCAAGGAATTGGTTCGTCATGGTGTGACTCGATTTGCAACAACATTTCTTTCTTTTCAATCTCTCCATAAGAATAAGCACAGTTTAAGGACCATGTTTACTTCAGAGAAATGGGCTACTAGCAAATGGGCCAAGGAAGCCAAGGGCAAGAAGGCAAGGGATATCGCTTTGATGCCCTCGTTTTGGAATTATGTACTTGACACGCTTAAGTACATGGGACCTCTTGTTAAAGTTCTTCGGCTTGTTGATAGTGAGCGAAAACCTGCAATGGGATACATTTATGAAGCAATGGATCGTGCAAAGGAAGCAATTGAGAAAAGCTTCAATGGAAAGGAGGAGAAGTACAATGATGTATTTCAAATCATTGATAAAAGATGGGAATGCCAGCTTCATCATCCATTACATGCTGCGGGTCATTTTCTGAACCCTGAATTCTACTATGGCAACCCGTCCATTGCATTTGATGCGGAGATCATTGACGGTCTATACAAATGCATACAAAGATTGGTTCCTGATGTAAATGTGCAAGATAAAATTATGATTGAGTTAAGCTCATATAAAAATGCTGAGGGAATTTTTGGAAATCCAATGGCCATTCGATCAAGAAACTCAAAATCTCCAGGTACCATTACAATTTGATAAACTCAAATTGATTTAATTCTTGATGTTAACATCTTCATATGATAATGTAGTGGAATGGTGGAGCTCTTTTGGAAGTTCAGCTCCAAACTTGCAACGTCTAGCTATAAAGATTTTGAGCTTAACATGCAGTTCATCTGGATGTGAACGTAATTGGAGTGTATTTGAGCACGTAAGTTATTTTATGTTAATCTAGACTTTTGAGTCTTTGATTTTAACTCTTATAGTGCAAACATTTTTGCAGATTCATTCAAAGAAAAGAAATAGGCTTGAACATCAAAGGTTGCAAGATTTGGTGTACATCAAATATAACCAGGCTTTGAAGGATCGATATGACTTACGACTTACGAGACACCATAGATCCGATCGCTCTTACTGAGATCGATGATGCTAATGAATGGTTGCTAGGTGAAATGGAGACAAATAATGCAGAGGAAGATTTTGTCTTTGAAGATGATATATTGACATGGGGAGATGTAGCAAGAGCATCTGGAATTGCAGAGGCACAAACATATACGCAGCAACGTACAAAACATGGAGCACCTATTGCGGGATCTTCTTCAAGACGAGTTGTTGCTTCACAAGACAACGAAGAAGAAGAAATGGAAGAGATTGAGGGGAATGAAGGTGGAGATGAAGACGATGCTGGTGAAATCAACTTTGATGATGACGAAGACGAAGAACTTACAGATCCATAGACATTTCAATTTTTAGTTATATGCTTGAATGATGAAGATGAAAACAATGCTTTGTTTGCGTAATTTGAACGTTTAAACAATTTCTAGAAGTGTTTGAAGTTTTATTTTTCTCTAATATATGTTTGAATGATATTCATTGCATGTTAGTGCTATACTTGTGGTATATTTTTATTTGAAATAAGTAATATAAATAATTTATTGTGTACATATATTATATATACATACAATATTTCTTTAGCGCCTCGATTGTCTCAGGCAAGCGCCTAGGCGAGCGCCTAGCGCCTCAGGCGTTTTGGACCCGTAGCGCCTTAGAGCGCCTCACGCCTTTGACAACACTGGATGTTCCATCATGACAGACGCATGGACCGACATGAGGGGAAGAAGCATAACGAACTTGTGCGTTAACTGCAGCTTGGGCACATGTTTTTTGAAGTCTGTTGATGCTTCAACCGACGCGCATACTGTTGAATATATATCCTCGTTGGTGGAGGATTGCATCAAGGAGGTTGGAGTAGACAACGTTATGCAAATTGTGACTGACAATGCCTCTGCTAATATGGCGGTTGGAAGGCTCCTCAAGACCAAATATCCAAATATATTTTGGTCATCTTGTGCTGCTCACTGCATAGATCTCATGCTTGAAGAAATTGGCAAGGAGGCAAAGGTCAAAAATTACATAGCAAAGGCCAGAACACTGACTATTTTCATCTACAGCCATGCAAAGACGCTCAGCTTGATACGACACTTTACCCAAAAGGGTGAGATAGTCAGACTGGGGCAAACAAGATTTCCCACTTGTTTTCTCACGCTACAAAGTGTATTTGAAAAAAAAACAAAAGTTGAGATTGATGTTTTCTTCTGATGAATGGAGAGAGTGCAAGTGGTCCAGGACAAAGAAAGGTGAAACTGCTGGATCAATTGTCCTTAGTACAACATTTTGGAGTCAAGTTTGCTTAACCTTGAAGATCTTTTCCCCGCTCGTTCGTCTCTTACGTGTTGTTGATGGTGATCGGAGGCCATCATTGAGTTTTGTGTATGGAGGGCTTGAAGATGCAAAGGAGATAAAGATTCTTTTTAAAGACATTGAGCAATTGAGCATTCATATAAGCCGTACATTGATGCTATTGATTCAAAGTCGAGAGGGAGGTTAGATAGTTCGCTTCACCTTGCAGCTTATTATCTCAACCCCTTTTATTTCTATAGGGATGATGATAAAGCTATTTCTGAAGATAGCTTTGTCATAAATGGATTTTTGTATTGCTTGGAGATATTTTACCCTGATTTGGACGTTCAAGATGTCGTCACAACAAAAGAAATGGTTCTTTACAAAAATGGAGAAGGTGCATTTGGAAAACCCCTTGCTATCAATTTGAGATCCGTCAAAGAAGATGTGTTCGATCCAAGTAGTAGCATGTGTCATTTCTAATATGTGTTCTTTATACATATTTCAAGTACATGAAAAGAATAAGGAGTTGACTTTAATTTTCCTTCTAGCTAATTGGTGGTCTCTATTTGGTGGTGAGACATACATGAAGGCGATGGCAATGAAGATATTGAAGCTAACATCCTCTTCTTCTGGATGTGAGAGGAACTGGAGCTCAGTAAGCTACCACATTTAAGATTTACAATTATTGATTAGACTAAAATTTGTCTATTAATTAACATTGAATACTTGCATTGCAGATTCACACCAAGAAGAGGAATAAACTTGAAACCAAAAGATTGAATGACTTGGTTTTTGTGAAATTCAACTCAAAATTGAGGGAGCAACAATCTCGGAAGGGAAGAGACCCATTTGTTTCTAAGGATAGGACATATATAAATGAGTGGATCGGACAAGAGGAAGACGAAGAAGAGGTGTTTCAAGGCTCAGGACTAACTTGGAGCTTGGTGGTTGAGGCAAGTGGAGCAGATGAATTGGTGCAACATAGGAGGAACCAAAGGAACATGGATGCATTACCAAGTGTGGAGGAGGAAGAAAGAATTTACCACAGGTTCAGACACTGACAGCGATGATGAAATTCCTCCTGTTGTTTTTGACGATTTAGATTAAGAGTTTGATTATTTATGTATGAACTATGAAACTTTTTTGAGTTGGTATGAACCTTTTTTGAGCTGTCATTCATAGATATTTTGCTATGAATCTTATGATCCGCTCTTTTATTTAAATAGACAACTTTGCAAATGCTTTCAACCTTGGGTTGAAAATCTTCACATTAAAATACTTACATTTTAATTTTTTTTAAATATAAAATGTCTAGTATTTGAATTTATTATTATATTACTAATTATTTTTAATTAAAATAATAGAAACCGCATAGTACGCATATACTTCCGCCTGCCCGCTTACTCGCTTCAGACCGCCTGACCGAACGAATACCGCATACCGACTTTCTGAACCTTGAATGCGAGTTTAAAGTCTCCTACATAATTTCTAGAACTTCCTTCTAACGATGCCCTTCGTTCCATACTTCATTTCATAGCTAACCACAAAGTGGTTCTATTTGCATTATATTCCATCCCGTCGGTATCATTGACTTAAGAACTGTCATTCATATTCCATCACTTCTATTAAAAGATCATCGTATAATAATTGAGATATTTTTTTTTGAAGCCATTGAGATATTACAGTAGGAATGTATTGAGATATTAATATTTTATTCTATTATAAAATTCTTAAAATATATTTAGGTGTGTGTGAATGCATGTAGGCATGTATTAAGATAATCATATAGCTTCTATAGTTCGAATATAAAACTCAATGTACTTAATCTCTCAAGTAAATAACACAAATAACACAGGATTATTTTCTTTTCGGAAACTTAATTCTTAAAGAGATGTCACACTCACTATAATCAACTCTAAGGCTCATTCTCTACATTGATTATTATGGAATACATCTTCAATGTGAATCCATTGTTCAATCTTCATAGTAACGAAACTCATTATGGTTCGATAGATGTTAGGACCACATAAATGTGCCAAACATGAGGTTAGAGGATAAGAGGTTAAATCATGGGGTGCACCAAATCGAGTTACTGGCTTGGGGAGAGAACATGAGACAAGGGGGAAGAAAAGGAGTGCGAGAGGGGATAAAGAGAAAGGAAGGTAATATCAAGCTCATGTGTCAATTAGAGGAGAGTCGCCATAAAGTGACTATCCTTTAGCATTAAAGAATAGATGTCGAATGTCTTCTCTTCCGTTGATGATGAAGTAGTGTCTTCCCACTCATACATCTAAACTACCCAAAACATGGACACAAATATCAATATCGTTGTCGTTTCATCAAAACTTGGAAAGGGAAAATATCAGGGAATTTCACTAACATATCAAGAATCGTAGAAATAGCTATAAAAATCGATTTTCCATAAATTAAAGTTTCAAATGTTATTTAATAAATAAATAAGATAGAAATACACACTTATTTGCTAAAATAAACGTGTAAATATAAGTTTTATAGTAGTATTGTCATCATGCACATGCTTATATGTGGTACTATGCAAAGCATGCACCAAAAGTTTAGCCATAGAAAATGCATAAATAAATAAAAATAACATATAATACAATCTCATAAACTCATAATCAATGTACGATAATACAATATTTACCATATAAATATGTTGAAGATTTGTCTTACTAATATCGTGGTATAGCCCATATAGTCGATATTAGCTTACTAATATTGCTCATATAGTACGAAATAAATTAAAAAACAAGAGGAACCTTCATTATTGGGCATATTACAGACATATTGACGATACATCGCCAACATGCCACCGGTCTTCAAGAAAAACATATTCGATGGCTTTCAACATATATCGATATATCAACGATATATCGCCGATACTTAAGGCCAAGGTCCAAAGTTTACACAGCTCTCTCTGCCAATGTACAAGTGTCTTAGTATGAGAGCATGCATTGACAAATTGGCCTTAAACCAGCATGTCTCCTGGAATAGATGTGACATAATCCATCAGTATAGAGCTATCCCTTTCTCCTACGACCTTAATAGTAAAAAATTGGGTGTGACCCCCAATTTGGGGGGGGGGGGGGGGATGTGATTTACCAACAATGGGATATGTGTCATATTTTAGCATCCACATACAGAAGTATAGTAACAAAAAGTGTATAATCCTTTTAAATAAATATAGAGAACTCTTTACAAACCTTCAAAAGGAAAGGGTCTCCCATTCTGACCACACAGCTTTGACGAAAATCTAGGGAAGAATTGTGTTCCTCGTCTTATTTCAAGTTCAAATGATCATGGTTGTTGGGGTCAAGCTTTAGGGAGATGTTCAAAGAGTTCTAGACATGTTAAGGGGTTCACCATTTTAAATATCTTCTCGAAACTTGCAGCATTGAAGAGAGAAGTCCAAGAGTACAAGAAGCACATCCATCGACGAAGGTCACAGAGGAGAGTGTAGTACTAGGGGTGCACATGGATCGGACAAAATCCGTAATCCGATCCAATCCGATGTTATTGGATTGGATTGGTTTGGTTTTATTATTTTAACGGATCGGATTGGATTGGGATTTTTAAAATCCGTTAAAGTGTGGATTGGATCGGATCATTATCAAAATCCGATCCGATCCAATCCGTTAATCCGTTAACATAAATTTATATATTTTCATATGTAAATATAATACATACATAATATCTATTTTCACCCAACCGTAATTTCCCATAAAGCTATAATCAATGTCATTCATCGCATATTTGTTGGATACAAGTCCTATTACCATCCCATCTCTTTCTCTTGAAAATCAAATGTTAATCTCAAAAATAATAAAATATGATTATAACTTATAACGTTCTGAACCCTCTTTGGTCATTCCTCTCTAACTCTCTCCCTCGCATTTCACTCTCAATGACATCTAAGTATTAGTTCCCTCTCCCTCTCGGTCCAATTTGATGGCCCCTCTCCTACACAAGACTGCCCCCCTCTAATACAACAATGTCACCATCCCTTATGATATCGTCACATATCTCACGCAATGTCGTCCCTTTCCGATGTGATACCATCTATCCTGAGCGTGTTGTAACTCAATTGATCTCCGTTAAAATAAAATAGATTTGGGATAGTTGTGTAGTACATGTATTTTTTATTCTTGGTTTTTTTGCTTGTTTCGGCTTGCAATCTTACCCGTGTATAAAACTAGATCAACTATATATTGAGATGTACCATACAATCTAAGAGCAAACAAGTATACTTGAATTCTTTTCCTTTTTAAATTGTATACGAATTTAATTCATATTTTCAGAAAAATGCACATTTTGACTATAGGTACTAATATGACAAATAAATTCCATTTCAAGTCTATTATAAATGAGAGGATGGTGTCTAATTGATGGGTTATATTAACTTGGTTTTGTTTTGGATACCCAATCGAATGTGAGTGTTTTATGATTTTTGTATGTTGATGATATGCTATAGTACCTTGAAAGGTGTTCTTGGGAGTGTTTTTGATTTTGACAGAACTTAACAGTCTAAACTCACCACGATCTCATCAATATCCATACAAAGAAATCGTATTTTTTGTTATCTAACTAATTTTTGCATCCACATTTGGTAACTTGCATAGTTCATATTTGAACCATATGTCGGAAATCATTTACAAATAAACATAGTAATGCATCATTAATAAAAAAAACTTAGATACCTAATTCAATATAATCCTTTAGCTTCATCGTGTAGTCTTCAACTTTTTATAATAGAGTAATAGAGTCCTTCAACTTTAATTTGATTGTGCACTATTTAAATATTCTTTTCAATATATCTATCCATATTATCAATTTGAAGTTATAATTCAAAAGTCGAAGGCTAGTGTGATATAAAAAACAAACATTACTTGGTAAACTACCAAGTAGAAATATGTAAGTATAAAAAATCCGATCCAATCCGATCCAATCCGTATTCCGATGGATTGGATTGGTTTGGATTCTAAAATTTGATGGATTGGATTGGATTGGAAAATGTTGAAATCCGTTAAGGTTAGATTGGACACGGATTAGGCTAAAATCCGATCCAATCCGATCCATGTGCACCCCTATGTAGTACATGATAATGACAAACCGGACATTGTGGTGAATGTCAAACCTCTTTCTAGCGAAGAGGGGAGGGAAAGAAGAGTGCAAGAGAAGAAGGTAATATGTGAATTATTTAGGAGGTTTTGTGTACATAATTCAATGGTCTAGTGAAACCCACTCAAATGGTTTGTTGGTAGTGCAGTGTGTCAACCGCTCAAAAGACCAGGGTTCAAATCCCCCCTTGTGGGGGTTGCGTTAGGTAGCTGATAACCAGTGTAAAAAATAGTCAGATCTTTCAACATGGATTTGAGCAAGAATCCATGTGGCCGACCCTACTTAAAGTGGGATAATGCTTCGTCATTTTCGCCATTTCAATGGTCTAGTGATAGTGCGGTGTGCCTACCACTCAAAACCCATGGTTCAAATCCCTCCTTGTGGAGGTAGCGTTAGGCAGCCGACAACCAGCGTGAAAATAGTCGGATCTTTTAACATGAATTTGAGCAAGAGTCCATGGATGTCTGAGGATAGCTAAGCCCCATCATACCATGGACGTCCTCGAATTAATGCAATGTTTGGTTGAAGGAATAGGGTTGAAGACTTGTGTTAGGAAGAATAAATCTTCTTTTTTAGTGTAGTATACGAGGAGAAATAGATCTTTAGAAGTGGTCCGCATCAATGGATAAGTTTAAAGTAGTTTCGTTGAGGAAAGACATCCTAATATGGTAATGATAATTACATCACATGCAAAAATAGATAAATAAGGATTGACGAAACTAAAGCCCGAAGGGGAATGGAGAGTGGGAGCAGCGTCGGAGGAGAAGTTGCGGCCAACCATGGTGATCAGAGGGCCATCGACATAGTGGGGGAAGAAGGAGAGGTGCAGGAAAATGTGGTTATTGAAGAGCTGGCGGGGGAGGGCACGTGGAGTCGCTCGAAGGAGAAGAAGCGTTCATCGAAGTTTTGGAGCACTGCCGCGAGATGGTGCTTCCGTTGTGGGGTTGTTGGTCACCTGTCCAAGGATTGTGAAGGGACACATCAACTATGCTTTCACTGCAGAAAATCGGGGCATCGGCGGAGGGAGAGCGCAATGAGGGGAACTTGGTCGAAAAAGGGAGCTACACCGGCAAACTCAGAAGGTTGCAGTCGTGGAGGCTGTTCCGATGCTCTTGGAGGCGGTGAAGTTGGTCCCTCTTGTGGGCATGATGTCTAATGTTGCTTCGAGGGTCTTTGTTGTTGTGGTTACCGAAAGAGGTGACAAAGGAATGCATGTTGGTTGGGCTTGTGGTGGGCGAAGGTGACGCGGGAGCTCTACGAAGATTGCAGGAAAGGCTAATGTCAACGAAGGAAGGAGGCACCTACGTTGACATGATTTGCTTGCACGGAGGAGCTCTTTGCATCAGGGGTTCGTTGTCGGAGGGTGTGAGGGAAGCGATTGCGGGGGCGTTGGAGAGCAAATAGCACCAGATTTGAGAGGAGAAATTACATGGAGAAGGCTTCGATTCCGTGATGGAGGTGCAAGGGGTGAGGAACTGGCATAGAGGCTCTAGGTAGCTGGGGTTCCGTTGAGATGCAGAAAGGTGGAGGTAATGAGGGAAACTTTGAAGCATATAGGCGAGGTGATGGAGGTATGTAACTCCGGCATGTAGCCAGGAGAGGGCTCGGAGGCGGTACTCACGATGATGGGGAAGAAGTCCCAATCTCCTTGTATGCTATGATGTGGAATGGTCGGAGACTGGTGCCATTGTGGCTTGTGGTCTTAGAGGAGGGGGGAAGTTGGTGATGGTGTTGCCAGTAATCAGGGGAGGTTAGGGGCTGCGATAACAGGGGAGAGGTTAGAATAAGGTTTTGGGTTTCGGGAACAAACTTAGCCCAATAAGAATGACGGACACAAACCCGATTAAGGGGTCTCCGAGTATGAACTCGAGTAGGCGACACTCGAACCCTCCTATTCCAGATGTGGTGCACTATTCGGGTGCGGTCCTCCACCCGAACAAGGATGTGGTTTTGGGCCCAACGACTATCTCTAGATTGGAGAAAGGCGTCGATTGGAGGGGCACTTCGATAGTTGTTGTACCTCTGAGTATTCAACAGTTGGTCGCAGGGCCGTTCTCGAGGGCTTAGCTTGGGTCTCTTTCGGCCTTGGGGGTTGGCCTCACAGGGGCCATGACCTCTCCAAAGCGCGGGGTGGCGAGTATGATAAATATCGATGGAGTTGTTGGCGGTTCTTTGAGCTCTAGAGGCTACTATGGTAGTGATGGAAGAGGAGGGCTCCAAACCTAGGGAGAGGGTGGCCCTTCAAAGAAAAATGGTGGCATCTTCACCTCAGGTGAAACTGGGTTTGGGGGGGGGGGGGGGGAGCACCTGGCGTTCCGTACTGCGCAGCTACGAATGGTGGATCATTAATGGGTTGGCATCCGATTTGACGTCACAGTTGTTGACATTTTTGCGGAAGCATCGTTGGCCAAATACACTTGATGGGAAATCCAAGCTGCTTGAG
The DNA here is from genome assembly GCA_037367405.1 of Ottelia alismoides. Taxonomy (NCBI): domain Eukaryota; kingdom Viridiplantae; phylum Streptophyta; class Magnoliopsida; order Alismatales; family Hydrocharitaceae; genus Ottelia; species Ottelia alismoides. Next base: position 227,213 of record JAZKJV010008659.1, on the reverse strand, counting down.
CGAGATTGGGTTATGGATGGCTTTGAGGGATCTGAGGTTGGGAGTGGAAGAGGGGCATGTAGTGATGCGAGAAGAGGCATATTGAGGTACATTGCAGGGGAGCAACATTACCCAGGTGGAGGTGAATTTTGCTATTGATGCGGAAAAGGGTACGGTTCTTGTTGCGGCATCGATGAATGAAGAGAAAGAAGATGAGGGGCATTTGGAGCACGGGATTGGGCAAACAATGGGTGTTCGGATGGTAGGGGCTTTCCCCTTGGTTTCCCAATGAAGCTCATTTCATGGAATGTGAGGGGTCTAGGCCAAGCAGATAAGCGATTGGCAGCTGGGTCCATGTGCAGGGGGCTAAAATTGAATCTTGAGACTCGGTGAGATGGAGCTCCACCTCGGGTCCCCATCTTAATGAATTCAGAGCCGTGTTGGTGAATGAGAGCTCATGGGAAATCATTGTTGCATGGATTCTAAATGGAGACATTTATGATTTAGTTGATGAGGCGAGCATGGCTCATTCGGTCTCTATAGCTTTGGCAAGCAAGGTTGGTCAATCATGTTCGGTGTACGGTACTGAGGGATCGTCCGCAAATATGGTGTTGTAGGATGAGTTGCGTCAGATTAGAGTAAGATTCCCGGAGATGGCCTAGCTTACGGGGGGACTTCAACGCCACGCTCTATCTGGAGGATAGATCGGGGGAGAGAGGTGTGCAGGACCCTGGTTCTGGTCTTTTTGCGAAGGTAGTGGAGGAGCTTGCTATGGAGGTCATGGACGTTGCTAACTGTAAATACACATAAAGGAGTCCATCATCCCGCTCGTGCAATGATCATTTTCTTATATCTGTTGAAGCCTTGGAGATGTTTAGCTTGGCTACTGTGACTACCCTTCCCAGGTCAAGATCTGACCATACACCTTTGTGTCTTGATTCTTGCAGTGGCATGGGTTCTTCTTCATACTTCAGATTTGAGCAGTGTTAGTTGCCGGCGGAGGGTTTCCGTGATATGATGTGTTCTTTCTGTCGGAGTTGGAGGTGGAGGGGCTAAATACGGTGAGATTTGCGATGAAGTTGGCTACACTACGACGCAGACTTTTGGTGTTCAAGAGGGAGACTCGATCTGAGCATGAGCTAAGGAGGACTCAAGTGCAGGAGGAGTTGGGGAGGTTGGACTTGTTGGAAGATGATGGGAGTTGGACGAGGAGGAGCTCGTGAGTCGAGGGGTAGTTCAAAAGATCTTAAAGGAAGAGGATCGAAAGCGTGGGTATGAGTGGCGCTAGAGGTCGAGGCAGAAATAGTTGACGGAGGAGGATGCAAATACTAGATTTTTTACGCAATGGTGAATGGTAGAAGGAGCAGAAACATGATACACTCAGTAGAGATGGGGGGAGAGGAGTTCCTTGGGGGGGGGGGTAGCAAGGGTAGTTATAGAGTACTTATGCAGCATGAGCAGGCAAGGCCCTAAATGCCGGTTTCGGTCACCATTTCGGTGAGCAACCGAAACGGAATTTTGGTGGAATTTCGGTCGAAGTTCGACCGAAATTTCGGTCATTTCGATCATTTTTTGTACTAGGGCCCTCATATTTCGGTCATTTCGGTCATTTCGGTCGAATTTCGATTCGACAAGATATCGATATTCGACAGAAATTTGACTGAATTTCGCTGAAATTTGAGGCCATGTGAGCAGGCGACTTCCATATTGTGGATCACGATGGTTGGGGTTAGTGTGAATCAAATCACTAGCCCGGATGTGGAGTCTTTGACGAGGGGGTTTGGGATGTTGGAGGCTCGCAAGGACGTTTTTGGGCTGAATCAGAACGACTGCCACGGGCCAGATGGCTATCATGTCTTCTTCTATAGGGAGTTCTGGGATCTCATTGCCGAGGAGGTGTTGGGAGTTGTGGTAAAATTTGATGAGGGAAACTTTGGCTTTGATTGGCTTAATCGTTCATTTATTTTCCTGCTCTCTAAGAAGGATGTGGCAACGAAAATTGAGGATTATAGACCAATTGCTCTATCTAATGCGATCTACTTAATTTTGGCCAAGTTGTTGGTCAATCGTCCGGGGTGGTGAACAAGATCATATCACCAACCCAAAGTGCCCTCTTGCCCACCAGACAACTCATGGAGAGTGTGGTTTTGGCTTCAAAGATTGTAGCAAATTAGCGCAGGAGGAAAGTAAAGAGAGTCTCTGTACAGGCAGGGTTTTTCGAATAAATAGATTTCATGGATGAAGAGGTGTGTGACGACTGCGTCGTGCGCTGTTATTGTGAATGTGTAACTGAATGGGGGTTTCTTTCAGCCTCAATGCAGTGTTCGTCAGAGATACCCATTAGTGTCGTTACTTTTTTTCTAGTGTCTAATGCATTGAAGGTTATGGTTGATCAGGTCGCCTCAAGGCGCTACTGCATTCAAAGGATGGGATCTCGATTCCCATCCTCCAGTATGCAAATGACATGATTCTTTTTGCGAAGGTGGGATCGATAGTTGCATAGACGTATCAGTGGTCCAGGACATGTTCGGAGTTGTTTCTAGTTTGAGGTTGAATGGGGACAAGTCAGAGTTTGTTCCTTATGGTCTGACGGATGCAGAGATTGATTTGTGCACTGGCTGGTTGTTGTCATCATGTAACCAGCTGGCATTGCGATACACTGGTGTATCGCTGGTGGCTGACCGGATGCACGCCACCGATTGGTTACCAGTAATTGAGAAGATGGAGCAGAAGTTGGCTGGGTGAAAGTCTGTTTGTCTATCTAGGGGTGGTAGGCTAGTGTTGTTGCGTTCAGTTCTATCGACGATCCTGATCTTTTTCTTATCCTCTAGGCTTGTGCCTGGTGGTATTAGGAAGAGGCTTGAGACCATCATGAGGCGTTTTTTCTGGTCATCATCTGGGTAATCAAGTGATTTTCCCTTGGTGGAATGGAGGACAGTGTCGTGTTCGAAGGAGGATGGGGGCCTTGGTGTGCGTAGCTTGGGGGAGATGAACAAGGTCTTGTTCAGTATGTGGGTCACCTGTATGTGGCGCGATTGTGATAGTCTAGTGTACGATCTTATTCATAGAATCTATGTTCCTGGACTTTCGTTCCCCAGCTCCGAGAATCTTGGTGGTGCACCCTCTTCTTCTGAAGGGGCATATGCAGCGTGGTGCGGGAGATACGTCCTTTTATGAGGCCTATGGTTGGGGACGATGCATGTTTTCGCTTCTGGACAGATGATTGGAGTGAGGGTGGGGTGTCAAACGCAAGGTTCCACCACTGAAGGTGTCGACGAAACATTCGGATTGTTCGTTGGCGGAGGTCTGAGATGGACATACCTTCTTTCCTCAGTTTAAATCTGAGCTCTCTTAGCAATAGGTGGTGGATCTTTTAATTATGCTTGCGGAGCTCGACGAGGTAGCTAGGCCCATGGATGGATAGGATTATTGGATCTGACATGAGGGCTCATTTTCGATTGTGAAGGCTTACAGGGTTCTGAGGAGTCCCATGATTTTTTATCATGGGGAGTGTGAGGCGGACTAAAGGTGGTTCTGGAAATGAAAGGTTCCAACTCGTGTAAAGGTATTCTTGTGTCTCTTTAGGAGAGGAAGATTACTGGCAAAGTACAGATTCACGCGTTTCGTTCAGGGGGGCTGATCAGGAGTGCCCCAGGTGCATGGAAGTCGTGGAGGATGTTGATAATCTCTTCTTCACCTGTAAAAGCTCTGTTGAGATATGGAACTGCTTTGGGAATAGAGATGCGAGCTCTGACAGTGTCTCTAGTTTCTGACGCTCTATTGGGGCTGATGGTACAGCACGGAGAAGGAGAGGTCGAGGTGTATGGCTGTGATCTGGGCACTTTGGTTGGCCAGGAATGGGGTGGTGTTTCGATGTGATGGCTTTTACGCTAAGTGATCTGGGCACTTTGGTGCATGCCAATGCAATGAATGAGAGTCGGACCATGTAATCTTGTAGTATAAATACATGTAATAGGCTTATAATAACTTTTGGTGATATGGTGAAGTTTTTGGACATACACATATACAGTGCATGTCCTTTTTTCTTTCAAACAAAATTGATAAATAACTAAAAAGGCAACTCATGATATCTACTTCATCAGGCAAATAATTTTGCAAAGGATTAACATCTCTACAGTAGAATAACTTTAAACTTTTTTCACTCGTGCCAGAAGGGAATTTGGATTCTTATACCTAACCCTAGTTGTACAAAAGGGATTTACCCTTACATTTCTTGAGGGCCATTTCCATTTATTGGTCATCTTAGTTATATGATGGAACTGCAATCTCGGTCTGATTTCCTAGCCCTCAAAGAACAAGTTCCTATGAAGGCATGAGAAACGAGGAAGAACAATTGAAAGATCGTAATGGAAATTTGACCAAGGTCACACTTTGATAGCATGCCAAAGAATTTGCTAAATCACTCTCATTAACTTAAGAATCATGCATAGAGAAGATTAGCAAGGAAAGATGAAATATACAAGGACAAAAGTAAATAACTGAATGAACCCTTAAAATCACCAATAGCTTATATTTATCTTTTCTCCTGACAAAAGACAACCTGTATTACTACTATTTGTAATACTTGACCATACAACCCAATAAGAACAGCTTTCAACCATAAACTCAATAGAGAAAAATAGCAATTTCAATCCAAATGATAGGATAATGGTCGTCCATAAACTTATTACTAGAGAAACAATACAGGACAGAGGTAATAAACTTAGTAATGCCACGGTATTCGTTGCTATATATCATAACAACCTTTGTGAAGTAAAGAGTAGACATAAGATATTGCATAGGCTAGACAATGAAAAATTCTATATGTATGTGCCTTTTGAGGAAAAAATATAATCATATTTCTGTTCTTCCAAATGGAAGAATGCCATTGGGTGTCTATACAACCTAGGAACAAGCTTCCACATGCTATAAAAATTGTCAAATACGTAACAAATATAATATACTGACATGGATATTTCAAATCCTTTGCTCCATGCTACAGTTGAATTTCACTATTTTGTAATCACGTGAATTCCCTACTTACATTAACAGCTCACAATTAAAGTTTACAATAGAGATACAAGTTTTTTTTTTTGACACTCAAAATAGGGGGATACACTCATAAGTGTTCGCCCCAATTTATTAAGAAAGAAGATAGAAAATACTTACAGCGGGGATTACAACATAAGTCAAGGTAGATGGTAAGAGAGAAGATACCATCTACCTCCCAAAAAAGAAAAACGCTACATTGATAACCATTCCGAACAAAAACAATTTGCAGCGATACAAATACTTTCCTTATAGAAACGCTGCCCCGCAAAAAGCAATTTGTTTCTTCCCAGCCAAATACTCCAGATACGCGCAATGGGGACAATTCTTTCCGCCCTTGGCCGATTTGAGGCAGCAGCAATGCTCTCCCAGAAATCATCAATGGAGGAGCGATTCACCCATCCCACGTCATCCCAGATGGCCTGCACGAGGAAGCGTTGAAGGAAAAGATGGCTGGAAGTCTCGACGTCGGAGCCGCATAGACCACAGAATGAAGAGACATTCGGTAAGATGGAGGCGCAACGGTCACGAGTAAGTAATCTTCCACGTCTAAGAGTTCAAAGGAAGACGCCAATCCTTTCCGGAATCTTGAGGTCCCAAATGAACTTGCAGTGACGAAGAAAAGAAGCATCCGCATTCAAGACGGGGGGTAGAATAGAGAGATAAGCCTTCCGAGAAGTGAAAGTCCCGTCCACCACACAAAATGATCACGGCCCGTCGAAGGGGCAGGAGCGTCCGCAAGGAGAGTCATCAAAGCGGTGAAGTCAAGGAGCCGCTGGTCCGAAAGCGTGCCCAACAAAATCGGGCACCAGGCGCCATCGCTCCAGCAAGAAGCCACCGAAGCGAGTTTATCCCCGGCCATCGCATAAAGACGAGGAAAAAGATTCATGAAAATACCCTTACCGGACCAATCCATCGACCAAAAGCGGAAGGATCTCCCATCGCCGACAGCCGGCCCAACCAACGACTGGTAAGAGTTGAAGGCAGAGAATACATCGCGCCAAAATGAATGAGAGAAAACCTGGGAATGGCCGCCAAAAACGGAGACAAAGGCATCCCCAGCCGCCACTCGGAGGCACTGCACCATGAAACTCTCATCTCGGCCTAAAAGCCTCATCGCCCATTTGAGGAGCCAAGCATCACGAACCACCGCCAAACGCCGAACGCCAAGACCCCCGTCACATTTTGGCCGAGAAATGTCATCCCACCCAACCAAGTGCATTCCTCTTCTGTCAGAACCATTCTTACCCCAAAGAAAACGCCTCATTGATTTCTCCAAACGAAGCCGGATCCCCTTGGGCAGCCCGCGAGCCGATAAGAAATAGATGGGGATAGCCGAGAGGACAGATTTGATAAGAACTAACCGTCCGCCTTTGGAGAGCAACGACGCACGCCAACCAGCCAATCTGGACTCGACCTTCTCAACGACCTGCTGATAATCACGCAAGCGCGCTCGGCCGAACGATAGCGGCAATCCCAGGTATTCCAGCGGAAGCTCCCCGATGGGAGCCCCCAAGACAGAGGAGCAATCCCCGGCCTCCAAAGCCGATAAGCCAAAAGGCACCATTTTCGATTTGGCTCCGTTGAGGCGGAGCCCCGAAATCTCGCAAAAAAGTTGAACCGCAGTGGCCATCCCCGAGGCCTGAGACCGGCCTCCCTCAATAAAACAAAGGGTGTCATCCGCAAATTGAAGAAGAGGAATATGAAAGTTACCCAAGTAACAACCGCGAGTAAAACCAGCATTTGCCACACCCTGGATCATACGAGGCAAAACGTCCGCCGCCAGAACGAAGAGAAGAGGAGCGAGGGGGCAACCTTGACGAACCCCCCTGCGCGGCTGAAAAAGTCCCCCGGCCGGCCGTCCGTTAAGCGAGATGGAGAAGGAGACAGTAGTAACACATCGTCTAACCCAGGAGATCCACAAGGGAGGGAAGCCCCGAGACTTCAAAACCGCCCACAGGAAGCGCCAGTCCAAGGAATCGTAAGCCTTAGCAAAATCTATTTTCCATAGAATCCCCATCGTGCCATTACTATGCCACCCATCAATAACCGCAGAAGCCAGCGCGAAGCAGTCGGAGATTTATCTCCCTTGGATAAAAGCGGCCTGAGCGGGAGAAATTAGAGAGTCAAGCAGGGGAGCAAGCCGTTTAGCCAAAGCCTTGGCAATGATCAAATAGATGCCATTAGATATAGCAATAAGGCGAAAGTCCTCAATACGGGTTGCCCCATGAGACATCGGAATAAGAACCATGCTGGCCCTGTTAAGCCTGTCGAATCCCCGATTTTCGTTGCAAAATTCGAGAGCGACCTCTAAAACATCATTTGATATCACATCCCAGAAGTCCCTATAGAAAGCAATGGGGAAACCATCGGGACCAGGGGAGGCGTCGACGTTAAGGTCCCAAACCGCCCCCTTAAGCTCCTCAAGCGTGAACGGCCGAGTTAAAAGAGTCGAATCCGAGGCGGCGAGAGCAGGGACCCCGTTGGCAGTCCAACACCACGAAGAGGAGGGCTGACGATCGAAGAAATTCTTGAAGTGGTTAACCAATGCCGAGCCTAACTCGCGAGAACCCTGAATAGAAACGCCTCCAATTTCAAGGGAGGAGATACGATTAGCGCGCTTACGAGCACTGGCAACCCGGTGGAAGAAAGCAGTGTTAGCGTCCCCACTCTTAATCCACCGAATCCGAGAGCGCTACCTCCACTCGATCGCCTTCTTCCTGTCGTCCTCCGAGATAAGATGAAAAGCCGAGGATCGCTCAGATAATTCCTCAGGAGAAAGCTCCCTATCGTTCTCCAAACGATCGAGACGAAGAATAATTTCCTCCGCGCCGTTGCGAGCAACAAGTCTAGCCTGGCGAATGGAAAATTTGAACGAGGCGAGGGCACGACGAAGGGACGAAAGCTTAAGATCAAAACGGTGAGCCGCATGACCAGAATAAGAAGTTTGAGACCAATGATTGCGGACCAAATCCTTAAAGTTTGATTCCAGCAGCCAGCTCCTCTCATAACGGAAAATACCACGCGGACGGGAGGACTCGTCAGCCTCCCAAATAATGGGGGAGTGATCAGAAAAAGATCTCGGCCTAGAAGAAACCGAGCAAAGCGGGAAGGCCTCCATCCAGCGACAATTTGCAAAAAATCTGTCAATACGTGATCGAGAAGAGGAATTGCGCCAAGTGTAAGAAATATCATTTGCCACCAAATCTTCGAGAGCTAAACCATGGATAAAGTCCAAAAAATCGGTCGAGCCTGGATCTCTTCCCCCCCTACCACGAGGGCGGTCGCAAGCAAGCAGAGTAACGTTAAAATCCCCCCCACAATCCAAGGAATGTTCCCCAAAGCCGCAGCATCTGCATTTAGATCCTCCCATAATAATCGACGAGCGACATGGCATAATGGCGCATAAACGCAAGAGAAAGCCAATGGAACATTCGAATCCACATGAACAAGGGTGACAGTGATAGAGTGACGTCCAAGACGAGAGCAAACGACGGAAAATCTTGAAGACCGCCAAGCAATAATAGCCCCACCAGAAGAGCCAACCGCGTCCAAGGAGCAAAACGCGTCGATAGCACCCGCCCCAAAAGATTTCCACATGGCGTCATCGACCCCAGCAAGTTTAGTTTCCTGAATAAATACAACATCACATTCCCATTCGCGCAAACGCGAGCCCAAAGCCTGGCGACGATTCGGGTCGCCCAAACCACGAACATTCCAAGATAGTAGCTTCATTTAAATTACAAAAAGGGCCCCAAAAAGTGAATATAGCCCAAAACAACTACAGATGGGGACGGCGCTGGCCCGCCCGGCGAAGCCCAGCCGCCTCCGCAACAGCCTCGCGAACCGGCGAAAAGGGATCATCATGGAACGATTCGTGGCGACGAGAATAGACAATTCCATATCTTGATGGGGAAGCATATATATCATTCCAAGAGCTCCAAGATGTAGCATAGCGGGTCGGCGAATCCGGGGGGGCATTCGAAGAAGAAGCCGTAGCTTCGCCAGCAAACCTAGAAGCCCGATTAGAGAAAGAGGGCAGACCACCAGTCTGAGAGAACATACCAGCCATGGGCGTGGAGACGGCCCCCGAGGGCTCCGAGGCCAGCGAAATGAGGAGAGTCGCCGGAGAGGAAGAAGACTGATGAGCGGACGAGAGCGTCTGATAATAGGGCAGCGATGAAACCGGAAGAGGACAAGGATAGTCCGAATAGCATAATAGAGGTTCACTGGAAATAATCGAGTCAGAATCCGCCCGTGACAGGCGCGGATTGACATCAAGATCCGACCCGGATAGCGGAAAAGGAACCGCCATCGCATAGCAAGAGACCACCCCGCGGTCCAGAGGATCGGGAGTAACAGAAGCGTCACCCTGCAGAGAATCGTTCTCGAAAAGGCTCCCAGGCACGTGAGAGGGCGACCTTCCCGCTTCCCAAGAGAAATGAAGCCCAGCCGACATTTCATAACGCTCGACATGCAGCTGCGGCGCTTCGATAATATCTTTGCAAAATGACACGTGGCCCACGGAAGATGAACCGCCGAATGCAGCATCGGACGGTGAGCCGTTGCCGGAGATAGGAGAAGGCTGAGGCGGATCGTCCGGCGAGGGGAAGAAGAACTCCAACTTGAATGACCATCTGTCGAGAGACAGCTTCTCGAATAGAGCCTTGCCCTTCATGGAGAGGCAAAGAGTAGAGGAGCACTCCACCAAAATCCTCGTACAGGTCCAGTCAGAACCGGGGGTCAGGCCGTCGTCCAGAACAGCCACAACCTGACCCCAGTTGCCGATAATCTTGGAAAGACAATGTGCCGAGCGAGAAAGGAAAGGAACGCCGCGTACCTCCACCACGCAACGTCCGGTGCCCAAGGTCGCCCCATCAGCAACCCTAGGCCGCCGCCATTTGACCATAGAAGCATCAGCACGGTGAAAGAGAATCTCCCGTTGCTCCGGGGAGAGTCCTCTAACACAGCAACGGAAATCGTCCAGGAAGAAGAGATCCCCCGAGAAACCCTCGCCGAGGAGAGACAAAGTATCAGAACGAATCAACTCACGATCAATACCCGGCCGCTGCACCACGCCAATCGCCACAGCAAGCTTGTCGCCCAGCACCTTCGGGCGGAAACTTCCCGAAGCACCCTCCTCAAACCCAGCCGCATGAAAAGCACGAGCGCAAGAAGGATCTCGACGCCCACGAGGAGGCCGTGGATCGTCGTGGACGAGTGGAGGGGGAGGTTTAGTGCACTTACCCTTGACATCATCGCGAACCCCAGAGACCACCTGAGCGAAGGAACGAGAGTCCACACAGGCGGAAGAGTGACGACCGCGGATAGGGGCCCCCAAGCGAGAGGAGAACTTCTGGTGTCGCGATTCCATGCCCCCCGAACTGCATGAGAAGGAGCGATGGCCGATCCTCCCGCACCGGAAGCACCTGGGGGGAGCCCAGCATGCAGACGCCAGATGCCCACGTCCAGCGCAGCGGAAGCAGCGTCTACCCGACTTGGAATGAGACACCGTCACCCAATCTTTCCCAGAATCTTCAAGCACCCGCTTCTCCGCGTGACGAGTGTCACCGAGAGAATCACCGCGATCATCCCGAAGCCGACGAGAACCCCCCTGCTTCGGAACCCAAATTCGCTTCTGCAGGCGCTCCTCACGACCCATCCTCCCTCTATGAAAATAAAATGCTGTGGAATCAAGAGGTTTCGAAGCTTCGCATTGAATACAACTATGAAAATAAAATGCTGTGGAATCAAGAGCACTGAATAAATAACTTACACTGGAGCTAAATGTGACACTAATTTTCTCAATAATATCCACAAATATTTCCTCCCTCTTCCTACCACCAGGCTCATTTGCAACCACTGATTTTGTAACTGCAGTTCCTGGCATCCGCTTAGCACCTTGCTGCCATTATAAAAAGTAAGAACAAACTGACTAATAAATGAAAAATAGAAGCAACTCAATAATTATCCTTATAAAAAATAAATACAAGATATTTGAAGCACAGTGCTCAATTACTACCATGAACAAAGCTGCGGGACCAAGAGGAGGCAACCGGGCACTCTCAACCACAATTGGTTCATTAAATACATATGACTTGAGCATCTCCGTGGAAGTTGTTTGTGGAAAACCAAAATCCTAAACAAGCAGTCATGGAGCATCAGATATAGGATACAGTGGTGCAAGGTAATGCAGATATGCTAAATAAGAAAGCTCTTCTTAGATTTTTAAGGATGTACATTAAACATATATTATTTCTAAGTTCTGGCCCTGCCTAATGGCATAGCTTAATGCTTAGTTGGCAGAGAATTGACATTTGTTCATGAATTTATTGTGAACTACCCATAAAAATCACCATAGATTTTGTCTAGTATGACTCGAAAAATGTCAAAACTAGGAAAACATATGGCAAACTCCATTTATGCAGTAAAGGTGCATGTGCATATATCATCGAATTACTTGTCCACAGGTTCAAAATTTAATTCAACAGGATGCTTAGATTGTTAAATATGCATATGTTCACAACCTATTAAATTTCCAGCAGTGACATACATCCTTGTTTTTTGGAAAAGCTGAGAAATAAGACTCATCAGCAGCTAACCCAAATTTTGTATTGAAACAACAAGAATCAACCTCATCAGCTAAGCTCCTAAACATTTCAAGAATTGCACTAGATACCATTTTCTCCACCAAATAGCACATCGGCAAAATAATTACTGCAACACCTGAAGCCAAACAACCTAAATCAGGAAGCATCCTCCATAATCTCGCACTTGTACACATTAAGATAAGCTGGCCTCCCTTCCCCGAAGGAATAAAAAATGGAACCGTCCAGCAAGAAGATTCCCAAATTCCACCCAACCCCTTTACGTAAAAGACAAAGGCAAACACCAATAATTCTTTCTGTTTACTGAAAAGACTGGATAGGTTCTCGAGAGTAGCCCTCTCAACTTTCATCAATAAAACCTTGTTCATCACTGAGACAGCCAGTTGCCACATAGATGGTGCACTGTTTTTATTGGATATATATATATATATATACATACATATATATAGTCCGTTGAGAATGAACCTGAATCCTCTAGAAATAAGAGGAGGCTTGGGTTAGGGAGAGTAGATAAGAATAAGAATATATAAAACTCTCATATGCACTAACACTCCCTCTCAAGCTAGAATACAACTCTCTTAACATGCTCAGCTTGTGTGGCATCATTCCAAGGAGGCTATCGAGAGTGCCTCTGTAAATATATTTTTGGTCTAATCTATAGAAGGAACACTGGCAGTCCATAGGAGCCCTCATTGGATGAGGCCACACGTGAAATAACAATCAACCTCTATAACTCTCGATAAATGAGGTTGTTAGATATGTGCATGGTTCCAGTGTTGTAGCATCTCAATTCCATCATTTCTCTAGTAGAAGATGAAGGCCAATAAGCATAGCCTAAATCCACTACGTCTATTTTTCTTTGTGGGTCAATGCCATGTATTCATTTTTTGCACTCGGAAAATATACCGGTACCACCACTTAATACTTGCTCATCAATCTAATAAGATTGCACCTAAAGTAAACATTCACCCTGCGTAATCGGCATACAATATGCTGAATATATAGCAACGTCCTTGCTATGAAAAACATCTCATTTCCAAAGGCGACCTTGATGTACCTCGAGACAACCATAATTGCACCACCACCTCCGTTGGGCACCTACCCTATCACCACCACCAATGCACTACCATTCCTCCTCACTCCTCTCATCGTCACCGAGAAGTGAGAACCCATCATGACTGTTTCCTATTTCTCTGCGCCACCACCGGTATTACCCTTTCCATTCCTACCCTCCCTTAGCCATGAAACCCAAACCAAAAATCCATCTCCTATATTTGATGTCGTATCTCCTCATTCTACAACGCATAGCCTTCAAGATACAAACGCGTCGTGTGCTTCGTCGACCTTTGTTGCACTGCCATCGACCTCTTTTTCCACATGTGCTTCGTGGATGTTCTCTCTATCTTCTAAGAAGTTTCTCGAATACACATGGTTTATTAGAATTCTGAATGAAATCATAACTCTTTATGGTTTCATCGAATCAGATGTTCCAACTATGAGAAGCTTGTTTAAGGCCACAAATGGATTTCTTTATCTTGCATAATTTGTCTTCTCCTATGAAGCCTTGAGGCTGCTCCATAAAGATATTCTCGTTGTTGTATCCATTGAGGAATAGAGTCCAGTGTTGTCAAAGGCGTGAGGCAAAGGAGCTCTGGGTCCAAAACGCCCGAGGCGCTAAGTGCTCACCTAGGCGCTCGCTTGAGACAATCGAGGCGCTAAAAAAATATTGTGTATATATAATATTATACACATTAAATTATTTATATTACTTATACCAAATAAAAATATACCGCAAGTGTAGCATTAGCATGCATTGAACATCATTGAAACATATATTAGAAAAAATAAAATTCCAAACACTCCTAGAAATAGTTTGAACGTTCAAATTACACAAATAAAAGTGAAATAAATAACTAAAAAATGAAATGTCTATGGATCCATAAGTTCTTCATCTTCTTCATCACCAAAATTGACATCACCAGCATCGTCTTCATCTCTACCTTCATTCTTCTCAACCTCTTCCATTTCTTCTTCATTGTCCTGTGAAGCAGTAACTCGTCTTGAAGATCCCGCAATAGGTGCTCCGTGCCTTGTACATTGTTGTGTATATGTTTGTGCCTCTGCAACTCCAGATGCTCTTGCTACATCTCCTCATGTCTCTTCAAAGACAAAATCTTCCTCCGCATTATTCATCCCCATTTCACCTAGCAACCATTCATTAGCATAGTTGATTTCACTAAGGGCGATGAGATCTATGTTGTCTTGTAAGTCATATTAATCCTTCAAAGCATTATATTTGATGTACATCAAATCTTGCAACATTTGATGTTCAAGCATATTTCTTTTCTTTGAATGAATCTGTAAAATGATCGCATATATTAGGATTAAAATTAAAGACTCAAAATTCTGAATTAACATAAAATTACTTATGTACTCAAATATACTCCAATTACGTTCACACCCAGATGAGTTGCATGTCAAGCTCAAAATCTGTATAGCAAGACATTGCAAGTTTGGAGATTAACTTCCAAAAGAGCTCTACCATTCCACTACATTATCATATGAAGATGTTAGCATCGAGAATTGAATCAATTTAAGTGTACCAAATTGTAATGGGTACTGGAGATTTTGAATTTTTTGATTGAATGGACATTGGTCTGGTGGTAGTGCAGTGTGTCAACCACCACAAAAGACCAGGGTTCAAATCCCCCTCTTGCTTGGGTTCCATTAGGTAGTCGACAACCAGCGTAAAAAATAGTCGAATACTTCAACATGGATTTGAGCAAGAATCCATGTAGCCGACCCTACTCATAGTGGGAGAAGGCTTAGAACTTTAATGGACATTGGATTTCCAAAATTCCCTCAGCATTTTTATATGATCTTAACTCAATCATAATTTTATCTTGCACATTACATCGAGAACCCATCTTTGTATGCATTTGTATAATCCATCAATGATCTCCACATCAAATGCAATGGATGGGTTGCCATAATAGAATTCAAGGTTTAGAAAATGACCTGTAGCATGTAATGGATGATGAAGTTGGCATTCCCATCTTTAATCAATGATTTGAAATACTTGCACTTTTCTTCCTTTCCATTGAAGTTTTTCTCAATTGCTTCCTTTGCACGATCCATAGCTTCATAAATGTATTCCACTGCAGGTTTTCGCTCACTATCAACAAACCGAAGTACTTTAACAAGAGGCCCCATGTACTTAAGTGTGTCAAGTACATAATTCCAAGATGAGGGCATCAAAACTATATCCACTGCATTCTTTCCCTTGGCTTCCTTGGCCCATTTGCTAGTAGCCCATTTCTCTGAAGTAAATATGTCCTCAAACTGTGCTTATTCTTATGGAGGGATTGCAAAGAAAGAAATGTTGTTGCAAATCGAGTCATACCATGACAAACCAATTCCTTGCCATTCGTAAACTCCCTCATCATGTTCAAAAGCCCAATGTGATTGTAAATAGAACCAACAACTGTGATGGCTCTTTCAATCCTCTTAATCGTCAGAATCTTACCAATATCCTCTAATATAAGATCGATGCAATGTGTCGCGCATGGAGTCCAATACAAGTGTTGCCTCTTCTCTTGTAAAAACTTGCCTACATAAAAATAGTAGGTTGATGTAACATTAATCTCAAATAATTCAATAGTTATAATCAATAAAAATAAATATATACCTGCTAAGACATAATTGCTTCGATTGTCGGTTACGACTAGTACGACATTGCTCTTTCCAATTTGCTCCACAAACATATCAAGAAGCTCATAAATCTTCACTCATGTCTTCGCATATGACGATGCATCAATGGCAACAACAACAAAGCCTTTTCCCACTTTAAATATGGTCGGCTACATGGATTTTTTGCCTCCATTCGGGTCTATCTTGGGTCATTCTCGGGCTTAGATCATAAAACTAAGATCCCTTCGTATAGTCTCATTCCAACACTTCTTGGGCCTTCCACGCCCTCTTTTAGCCAGCTCAACATTCCAAAACTCACATCTCCTCACCGATGCATCAGCTGACCTCCTTTGCACATGGCCAAACTATCTTAAGCGATTTTCTCGCATCTTATCTTTGATCAGAGCTATACCCACTTTCATTCTGATGGCATCAATCCGAATCCGATCTTTATGTGTGTGTATCCACACATCCACCTTAGCATTTCATTTCTGCTATTGCCATTCTCTGCACATGTCTATGGTTCGCAGGCCAACATTGATGATGCATCAATGGATTCCACAAAAATTGTACCCTTGGAACAATTCACCGTAAAATTAAGTATGCTTATATTTCTCTTATCAGTCCAAGCATCGAATATAATAGAACATCCATACTTTCCCTAAGTTTCTTTGTATCCAGCCATCAATTCATATGTGCAATCCTTCTCAATGCGAAGTATGGGACCCTAAGCTCAGGGTATGAAGGTGGCTTCAAGTTAGGATCATACACTCCAATGGATTAAATCATATCCTTGAAACATTGGAGCTTTGCGGCATTAAATGGTATACCAACACGATAGAAGAAGCGTGCTATATGTTAAATAGTTCTGGGTCGCATCTCTTTGTCATAAGCCTCCACCATGGAAGTTTAACTCATTGGAGCTTTTCCTCTCCCTTTTATCACTTTCATGGTCACAAATGAGTCCATCGGCTATTTACCTTTCTGTAGGTTGTGAAAGAGAATTGCTATGGTTGTTGAGACAAATCCTCTTCCTAATCCCAATTGCATTTTGTTCCTCGCATTCATCACAACAGCAACAACAAAGCCTATTCCCACAATTAAGTAGGGTCGGCTACATGGATTCTTCGCCTCCATTCAGATCTATCTTGGGTCAATTCTGGGCTTATATCCAAAAAACTTAGATCCCTTCGTATAGTCTCTTTCCAACACTTCTTGGGCCGTCTTCGCCCTATCTTAGCCGGCTCAACATCCCAACACTCGCATCTCCTAACCGGTGCATCTGTTGATCTTCTTTACAAATGACCAAACCATCTTAAGCGGTTTTCTCGCATCTTATCCTCGATCGGAGCTACACCAACTTTCTTTCTGATTGTATCATTCCGAATCCGATCTTTACGCATGTGTCCACACATCCACCTTAGCATTTTCATTTCTGCTACAGCCATTCTCTGCACGTGTCTATGGTTCACAGGCCAACATTCAGATCCATAAAGCATAGCAGGTCTCACGGCTGCTTTGTAAAACTTTCCATTAATTTTTAAAGGAATTTTCTTATTAGAGAGAACAACAGAGGCTCCTCTCCACTTTAGCCATCCTGCATTTATTCTATTAGTGACATCTCCATCAATTTTCCCATCTTGTTGCAAAATAGATCTCAGATATCTAAAAGAATCTCTCTTCTGAATGTTATTGTCACTAATCTTCACCTCAATTCCTTCACCATTGCTTCCATCAAAGGTGCACTCCATATATTCCGTCTCAGCCCTATACGAAATCCTTTAGTCTCCAATGCATGTCTCCAGACCTCAAGCTTCTCATTTATTCCATCTCTAATCTCGTCAATCAACACAATATCATCAGCAAATAACATACACCAAGGTAACTCATCCTGAATGTGACTTGTCAACTCGTCCATAATCAAAGTAAAAAGAAATGGACTCAAAGCTGAACCTTGATGGAAACCAATGTTGATGCCAAAATAGTCAGTCTTCCCATACATGGTCCTTACACAAGATAAAGCCCTATCATACATGTCCTTTATGAGGTTAATGTATAGGACATGTACTTGTCTCTTCTCTAAAACTCTCCACAATATCTCTCGTGGGACAGAATCATAAGCCTTCTCCAAATCAATAAAGATCATATGGAGGTTCTTCCTTTTAGTTATTGATGCAGAATAGATTTTGGAGACGGAGAAATAAATTTTCTTGCGGATTTTTGGTGGAAGAATAAATTGGAGGGGAGGAGAGAAAGCTCGTCGGGAAAACGAGGGATGTTGGAGAATAGAATCGTGAAGACCATGTGGGGAAGGAGAGAGACAAGAGAGAGATAGAGATAAAAATCTCAAAATTTCATATAATCTGACCTGTCTAAAACAATAGCCTATCATCCCTTTATATAGGAGGGATGAGATTACAAAAATAGAAATTCAAATTCAAATTCAAACTACTTGTCCTAATTTGACTCTAGCCGACTAACTAAATTTGAAATTCAAATTGAAATTAACTAATTTGAGATCACACACGATCTCGTTTATTTAAATAAAATTCGACAATCGAATAAACGTAAATAAAATTAACGGATAAAAATATCAAGCCCTATATTTTAATTTTGTGCTGCATCAATTCTCCTCCGCTTGAAAAATTCGTCTCCCGACGAATTGTTGGATCTGTAGGCTTGGAGGTTGATAAATTTAATTCAGCATTTTTTATCATCCCCTGGAAGAACTGGTGAGGAGCAAATGGCGGAATCCATGCACGCGCCGTGCAAACGTTGGAGCCGGTAGTTTCATGATGGAATAACATGTGTAGCGCGAATGCGGGCGTCTACTCGGATGTCGTTCCCTTGATATGGTGCTTAAAAAACTGATGTGGCATCTTCATGTCGGATAACTTGGCCTTTAGAGAATCCATAGTAAAGCAATAGCACAAGTAGAGTAGAGGAGGAGATGTGGCCAATGACTTAAGCCATGGGGCCTTTAAATAGGTGAAACCCATGATCCTAATCCTAATTGAATAAGGAAGCCTCCCAGATTTCTTTCCTTCAGCACTCCTCTTTAAATATTGTTGCAGGGGGGGGGGGGGTGGATTGCAATTTCTGTACCCCTTCACTTACATAGTCTCCTCTTACATGCCCATTTATTTTAACCTTTATACCAAAGGTTTTAGGTCTAGGTGATTTCCTGAAATTTTTCCAATTTAACTTCCAATCCCAAATTTCATGGGATCTGGATCGTATAGATAAAAGACCTCTTGTTAGGGTTCTTCTTCCCTCAAGCAGTGGCGGCGGCGCCGTTGAAGTGGGAGCTGCAGGCGGGGCGTGCGTCGAGCAGGAGGCGCACAGGAGGGCTGCGGCAGGGAATCATGGCGGCGGCACGGGAGTGTAGGTGGGTAGCAGTGATGGGGCAGATAGGGTTGCCGTGGGTGGGAGTGGGGAAGGGGGGTCGGGGGTGCGAGGGTTGCAGTTAGGAGTGGTGGCGTTAGTGGTGTTGGGGGTGCGATTGCGGCAGGAGGAGGGGTGATGAGGCTGGGGGTTGGGGTGACGAGGACGGGGGGTGCGTCACAAGGGGTGTGGGAGTGGCGGGAGGGGGCACGAGGGTTGGGGGGTGTATCGTAATGGGTTCAGGGATGGCGGGAGTGGATGCCGGGGCTGGAGCAGGAGGCATTGGGACTGGGGTTTCAGTTTCGGGAGCAGCGGGAACGGGTGGTGGCGGCGGCGAGGCTGTGGCTGGGGGTGCGAGTGCAGGGGTTGTGGCTGGGGTTGGTTGTGGGGCCGACATCGATGCTAGGATGAGGGTCGGAGGTGAGGTAATGGTGAGGGGGACCTGCGAAGGGGTCGTGGATGGTGCCGGAGTTGATTTCGGTGGCGTTTGCAGGTCTGAAAATACCTGGACAGCAAGCAGATTGTCGTCTTTTCCTTCTGGAATGACCTGGACAACGAGCAAATCCTCGTCGACGGTGAGGTTCTCTTCGTCAACATTCCGGACAGCGGCTTTGGTAGTGGAAGACTTTGATAGGGCGGCGCACATAGTCTCGAAATCCGCCATCATATCTCGCCACTTAGTCTGGAAATCTTGACATTTGGACTGGAAATCTTGACACTTGGGCTGGAAATCTCGACATTTGGACTGGAAATCATGCAGTGCGTCCTTATCCTTGTTGTAAGCTTCTTCGGTTCGTCGTTTCCGCTCCGACGAATGATGGTGTTTCGTCGCATGTCGGCGCGAATATCTGGACGGATCGTCAGATCGTGAGGACGATCTGTAGGCCATGCTCTGATACCAATTGATGCAGAATAGAATTCGGAAATGGAGAAATAAATTTTCTTGCGGATTTTTGGTGGAAGAATAAATTGGAGGGGAGAAGGAGAGAAAACTCGTCGGAAAAACGAGGGATGTTGGAGAATAGAATCGTGAAGACCTCGTGGGGAAGGAGAGAGACAAGAGAGAGATAGAGATAAAAATCTCAAAATTTCATATAATCTGACCTGTCTAAAACAATAGCCTATCATCCCTTTATATAGGAGGGATGAGATTACAAAAATAGAAATTCAAATTCAAATTCAAACTACTTATCCTAATTTGACTCTAACCGACTAACTAAATTTGAAATTCAAATTGAAATTAACTAATTTGAGATCACACACGATCTCGTTTATTTAAATAAAAATTCGACAATTGAATAAACGTAAATAAAATTAACGGATAAAAATATCAAGCCTTATATTTTAATTTTGTGCTGCATCAGCTCTATAAATCTCCATTGTTCTCCTCAGCAAATGGATGGCTTTAATAGTTGAGCGACCTGGCATGAATCCGAATTGATTTTCTTTTACGTTGGAAACTTTCCTCAGCCTTCTTTTGATCACATGTTCCCAAATTTTCATAGTGTAACTCATCAACTTGATACCTCTGTAATTTGAACAATTTTGAATGTCTCCTTTATTCTTATAAAGAGGCACCACGATACTCCTCCAATCTTCAGGCATTTTCTTGCTTTGCCAAATAACATTGAATAGATTCGTAAGCCAAGTCAAACCACGCTCACCTAAAACTCTCCATACTTCTACAGGGATGTCATCCGGTCCTACACCTTTCCCATGTCTCATAACCTTCAAAGCCTCCTCTACTTCCTTTCTTTGTATTCGTCTATAGCTTGTACGATTCAAGTAACTTTCACTACTAGCTAGATCACCCAAAGTGATCTCTCTACTTCCTTCTCCAATGAAAAGTTTAATGGAAGTACTGCTCCCATCTAGTCTCAATATCCTTCTGAGTAACAAGCACGTGACCTTCCTCGTCCTTAATGCATCTCACTTGAGAAAGGTCTTTGGTCTTTCTTTCTCTTGCTTTGGCCAACCTGAATAAATCCTTCTGGCCCTCCTTAGAGTCGAGATTTTTATTAAAAAAAACTTCATAAGCTTTTGACTTAGCTTCGCTTACAGCCTTCTTTGCTTCCTTCTTCGCTATTTTGTAGTTTGTGACAGTTTCCATTGTTCTATCCTTAGACATAGCTTTAAAGCAAGCTCTTTTAATTTTTAGTTTCTCTTGTAGCCCTTCACTCCACCACTAAGCCTCTTTTTGACCTGGAGCTCCTCCCTTCGACTCGCCTAGTATCTCTTTGACCACCTTTCGGTCATTCATCATTGTTCCTCGCATTCATCATCATCAAAATTCATGTCATCCACATCAATGTTCCTACCTTCAAAAGAATCCTTCTGAGACTTCCTCTCATTCATATATGCACACAATTCTTCCTTTACCTCTGGAGGGCATTTCTTACATGTTGTAACATTCTTGAAAGATCCTATCTGATGTTGTTTGGCTCTATAGAATCTATCTTTAGTAGTCTTCTCACAAAACATGCATGTTACATTGTTAGGTTCTTTTTTATTTTTCAGATAATTGTATCTCCACGCAATATCTTTCTTGGAAGTTCTCTTTTCAACCATGTCGCGTCCACTCCCTGTAGTCATTCCTAATACATATGAACATATTTACACAATCAACATTCTAAGAGTTTAACATAAACATTTACATAGATACAACAACAACAAAGCATTTTCCCACAATTAAGTAGGGTCGGCTACATGGATTCTTCGCCTCCATTCAGATCTATCTTGGATCAATCCCGGGCTTATATCCAAAAAACTAAGATCCCTTCGTTTAGTCTCTTTCCAACACTTCTTGGGTCGTCCTCGCCCTCTTTTAGCCGGCTCAACATCCCAACACTCGCATCTCCTAACTGGTGAATATTTATGACGTGCTTATAAATATTTATCACAGTATCTATGTAAATAAACATTTACATAGATACTGTCATAAATATTTATAAGCACGTCATATATTTTTTTATTATTGTGACATCCACATGTTATTGGCGGGTGAACTCAACCATCTAACCCCGCGTGCCACCATACCCTGCCAGCATGGGGGTCTCGAAACGAATTTCTATATGGATTTTCAGAACCATCTGCATTCAAGAACCATCTGCATTCAGGATTGCTATATAAACAATATTCGTGCAGATTTCATATAAAAGGAGACGAAAACCTAACATGAAAAAAATAGGGTGATGGTGTTGAATCCGATGATGACTCTACATGGTAGGAGGCGGAACACAGAAACCGTAGAGGAGGAGCAACCACAAGATAGAGGAGCTAATGGTGATAATTAGGATGATAGAGATCGCAAGAGGTTGCAGGCGTGGAGTATTTTAAAATAGGTTGCAGGCGAGGTTTGTGATATGAATAGTTTGAGGATTTTTTTAAAATATAATCGGATCTCCAAGAGATATCCGATTAGATCTTAAAGAGATCAAGTTTCTATCAGGTGCTCGCTTGAGCGCCTCGCATTTTCCATCAAGGCACTCGCCTCTGTTGCGTCTACATCAAATCGCCTCGCCTGACTCCAGGCAATGCACCAAGACCTAGCCTCACCTGAGCGCCTAGGCGAGCGCCTGGCTCGCTTTTGACAACGCTGGTAGATTCTTGGCATCCATCTACTAGATGTCGTCAACTTGTGCATCGATGGCTAGCAATATCCTAACAAATTTAAGCACAACCACAAGGGAGAATGTTTCATTGTAATTGATACATTATCTATGTGTGTAGCCCTTGGCTACAAACCGTGTTTGGAAGGCCTCTACCTTCCTGTCGAGTCCCCTCTTTTTTTTGAAGATCTATTTATACCTCATGGATTTGATATCTTTAGGTGGATCTTCGAGGCTCTGCACACCATTCTTGTGTGCGGTGTCTAGTTCAGGCTTCATTGCTAGCATCCATTCCACGCCATGATTTGCCAATGCTTCATTATATAAAGCGATCAACATCGGATTCTTCTGATACATGGAATCCACACCTCTTAAGTGGTGTTACCAACATTGAACTCTTTTTAAGAGGTATAGGTGTGTCATCCTCTATTATCGTTTCAATTTTTGATATTGGAACTCCATCAATCTCACCAGGCTCTATGAGTTCCTTTGCTTTATTGTTTTTTTTAGGCTCGCCTTTGCTTTACTGTTATCTTAACTCTTAAGAAACTCGTCCGAATTTGAGTGCTTTTTTCCAGTGAATTTATATAATAATGGACCGTGACAATCTCAGCCATTATCATCGACCATTCTACATATGTCACCTCAATTTATATCTATTGATGCTTTTGAATAATACTCTTAATAAAATTCTATCCACAGTGATCGGGAACTTGTCGACTCACACCCTCTTATAGACAGCAATTAAGCAATTAGCATCTGGATATCATTTGGGTAAAACATGATTAGTGTTAATGCTCAGGTCCTCATATTATTGTAATTTATTGTTATAGTCTTCCAAACAGTTTGTCAATCATTTAAAATCCTATATGTTTTTAAATAGAAGTGTTGCTACACCATCCTCCCAACAATCTGCTAAGTAAACCAAATCATATATACAAACCTTCTCTTTTTATTCAGTTGTGCATATATGTATGGAAAGAAATTAAGAAAGTTTGGTTACTACTTGTTAACCGTTATATATAAAACTTCTTGCATATTCAACGAAATTTAATCAACGTTAAATGAACCAAATCATATATACAAATCTTGAATAATTCTTAATTGAAGTCAAAAGGAGTATACAACATACATCGTTGAAGGTTTATTCTCAAATAAGCTCCAATCAATGTTAAAACAGGCAGAAAATAGGCATTTGAAATGTTCTTCTAAATCAAACATTTAATGAACAAAATCAAATCTTCATGAATCAAGACAGAGCCAAAGCAAACCCGAGCACCTTTTCATTTTATCAAATTGAACCGAACCTGAACCCTTAAATATGTCAAACAAGTCGAACTGGATCTGGGTACGTTCGCAGCTTCAGTTCATTTACACCCCATAGGCAAAACCCTAGTTATCATGGTTGAATTTTGTAACCGACTCCATAACATCACTCTCAACCACATTCGGAACTAATTGAAGAAGAAACTAGGAACATTTAAGAAAAACAGAGGTGATTTACGTCAACAATGAAGAAATAGCTTCTTTTTTACAACCCACTGCATGACACTTGTATTTCTCTCCCACAGCATCATTTTCATTGTTTAGGTTGTTGTTGTAGTAGTGCGAGACTAACAGACATCCACGTATATTAAGTATTTAAACTGTGAATATAAAGAATTACTAGTGTGTTTGCCCGCACTTCGCAGCGTGTTGAAAGGAAAATTATTTTATTTGTAATATTTTTAAAAGTATAGAAATTAAGCAAGATATCATATTACAAAATTTGTTTACAAAATGGATAAGTAAATAGAACATATCGTGAAACATCAATTCATATAGACCAATTATTTATCATTGAATACAAAACATTCTATTTACATTTATCATAAAATTATATTTTAAAAAAAAAGATGTATATGCTAGCATTACTACATAAGACTTTTGATAACAAATTAAAACTATTCAGCTGCACTATACCCATGCAGTTTATTTCAATTGTAAACTACAAGTTTAACTAACACACATCTAACATTATAAAATTTATATATTTTTATCAAGAAAAAGATTACATAAAATAGAGTATATGGTAAAAAGTTTAAAATATTCGTTCATTATTTTTATATATATTTTATATATTTCACATTAGTTTTACCTACATTGCTAGTTGTACCATAACTATATCAATTTATGATGATGGATTGTCAGAATACACTTTTAAAATCCAAAAAAAATAAAATAGATGATAAATAATTTGTAAAAATATAGATATAAGATTTATTCAATTGATGGATATAAACAAAATGAAATTTATTATGTACATGTCTCCTTTATCTCATAATATGATGGGAACTAAGTCAACTATGTGTACATATATTGCATTTTAAAATTATTTTTAATTATATTTTTAAGTTGTTTTTTAAATACATTATGATTAAAATATTTAAAGATTTGATATTATATCACTTATCCTTTCTGTTATTTTAGGAATGTATATTTATTGAATTCCTCTTAATTGCATTGAATATTAAATTATTTTTATTATGTAATATGTATATACTAATTTAGAATTAGTTTCTAAATTTCTACTATATAATTTGTAAATCTATGAAATTAATTTTATTTTAAATTTAGTTATTAATTACTATTGAATTATAATATGTTAAAATCATAATAGATATGTTCTAAATATTTAAAAATTTAAAGTAATTTATTTGTGAAAGATAATCTAGAGAGATAAATCAAAAAGGAGGTAGAGAGTTTTTTATTTTTTTAAAAAAAAATAGTCTAAAGTGAGAGAAATTTTTAATTCTATATGTCAAGATAATTTAAAACATGGTCTAATAAAGAAATTGGAGAGAGAGAGAGAGAAATTGCATAGATAGATAAAAAAGGAAAGATGGGCGGGGACTTGAGAGAGAGAGAGAGGAGGGTGGGGTAACGTGGTCCTGTGAGACAATGGTAGGGCGTGAATGCAGGGAGAGCGGGAATGCTTAGCGAGTCGGGGGATGCTAAAAATAGACGGGGAGAGGACAGAGGCTCTACGTGAAGCCACGTGTCCATCTGAGGAGGAAAGATGAGAAAACTCAGCAATAGTTGGAGTTATAGATTTTGGGTGGGTGTTTTATCGAGATCAGACCCTTTTTTCCTTTTAAAAGAATGTACGTTAAGCATTTGAATCCCACGATTTGAACGGACGTTTTAACCCCGTCTATTAGATTAAGGTGATACTAAAACCATTCTAGGTACATGATGTTCCACAAGAGACTGGGCACAGGGAGGTAGACAACCATTACAT
This sequence comes from Ottelia alismoides, assembly GCA_037367405.1. NCBI lineage: Eukaryota > Viridiplantae > Streptophyta > Magnoliopsida > Alismatales > Hydrocharitaceae > Ottelia > Ottelia alismoides. The sequence goes on along the minus strand of JAZKJV010008659.1, from coordinate 201,615 downwards.
TGGTGATGTTTCTCCACATCAGAATTACAAGGCATATTCCTACCAAGAACTTACTTGTGTAGTTTGACTGAGCCATTGCTGAAAACTCATTTCCAATTTCTAAAACAAGACAAACTTGCTTCATAAGACAAATTTAGGGAAAGATTAGTACTTCTTACATAATTTTTAATACTTTCACTTCTAAGCCATATCAAACACCAAGAACTTTCAAGCGACAATTAGGAGATTTTTAGGCTTTTCAATTTACAATGATTGGTTTGACATGCTTTTTTTATCAATGAAGTAGGTTAGGAATCAATTATAAATCACTTGTCTCTTCTAAAATAACCAACATCAATGAAATGTCATGCACAAACCACTTTAGCTCTGAGAGCAAAACTAAGATGAATTTGAATCACGTGACAAAATTTCAAGTGGTGAGGACAATCATAAGGTCTTTGGGAATTAAAGATACATAATATCACAACCTAGATATCAAATTTTGTCAAGCAACTTATAAGCAAAAACATTACTTGTTAGCTTCCAGACAACTATTGGATGCAAAGATCTTAAAGCGGATGGAACTTACAATAACTTCATCAAGCAACTCATATACAAGCACAAAATTTCTTCGCAATGAATCTTCATTAAGAACACCGAGATAATCTTTTATAACACGTGCAATTCTCTGTAAAAGCTCCAACACAAGAGACGGTGAAGTGTTGACTCTTGTAGTTGCTACAAATAACAACCCAGCAACCTTCACATGAATGTAGTTGACCCCATCAACATTCTGCAGGAATAGATAATGAGAGAAGTTAGCTCTCTGAGGATTCATGCTCTAAATGGCATCTTATAGTGAAGAGGTGGTTGGGATTCATAAGAAAACCAAATCTTCGAAATCATGCCACCATTTTCTCCAGGACCTATGTTTACACTTGCAAAAGAAGTCACTTAAGAAGATGTATCAGCATTCTGCAGAAGTAACTTTAAGGTAACCAAACAAACATAAAAGCATATATTCTCACTCACTGTGTTTCAATTAATTTATGCACTCCATTCAATTGGGGATTTAGGAAGAAATGCATATTTTTATTACTCGTTCGAAGGTTGTTAAACTCAGCCATGGACGGTCTCAAGTCCGGGTAAATTGAGGATGGTTGCGTGTTAAGTAGCCGACAGCCAACACAAGATAGACGGTAGAGATATTATTAATTCTATGTATTGTTTTTAAAGTTTATATTTATTTCTTCCATCCTATGTAATTTACTCATGGGTCTCTCCTCTATATAAGAGATCCCTAGGGTTCTTTGGAGAATAGAATTTTGATATTTTTCCCAACATGGTATCAGAGCGGCGGTCCTAGACCGGAGCTCTTGTACCCAAGAAAAAAAACCCTAGCGCCACTTGTCGCCCCCCATCCCTCCCGCTCCTCTCGTCGTCGCTCCTCTCTTCTCGAAGCACCGCCGCTTGCGGATCCACGTCGCAGCCACTTGCGGCAGCCATAGCCAACGGTACCTGCTACCATCCGTTATGGCTTTTGCGTCTTCGTCGCTCCCCTGGCTTCCGTCACACATCTGCTGCCTGTGACTCCGTTTGTAGCAACAATCGTTGATGGGAATGGTTGCATCCTGAGTCTATAAATGCAACCACTTCCTCGAATCATGTGCAGATGAATCTTCTTTTGGTCTAAAACCCCTAGTTTTTCTCAATCTGGCAGCAAGTCAGAAAACAAGGTTGACATCTGTTGACGCATATTGAGTTATTGTGTCTCTTTGCTATTTTATTTTCTTGTTATTCTCTTTATGTAATTTACCCATAGGCTACTCTCCTATATAAGAGAGCCTAGGGCTATGGAATAGACAACTCATTCACGTTTCCCAACATGGTATCAGAGCGACGGTCCTAGGCCGGAGTTCTCGAAACCCTAAACCTACCCCATCCCCACCCGCCGGCCTCTCTTCTCTCCCTCTCTCTCTCAGCGCCGCCAAATCCATCCCCAGCCGATCGGAGGCCCTTCTTCTCCGATCTGCGGTGATCTAGGGCGCCTCGGAGACCTCGTGCACATCCAGCGCATCTGGCGCGCAACGCCTCCTGCGCATCTTGCGCACCTTGCGCATCCGGTGCCTAAGCCTCTCGCACATCTGGCGCACAGCACCTCTCGCTCACAGCGCCTCCCGTGCTGAGCGACATCTGCGCATCTTCAACAGTGTGCTGTGCGGCATAGCGCCTCCCGTGTTGTGCTGTGTGCGGCACCTTGCGCCCCTCCAGCGTGCTGTGCGGCATTTGCGCGATGCGCCATAGCGTGCACTCCTTCAGCGTGCTGTGCGCATCTCGCTCATAGCGTGCACTAGGGCCTTCGTGCACTAGGGCACGAGATACCGCGCAACAGGAAGCAGTAGCGCGCGTCATCTCCAAGCGCGCGCGTCATCTCCAGCGCGTGAGGGTTACATATTGTGTGTACATACTGTGCGTGTGCGGATCGTAGCGCGCGCAGATCCATGGGGATAGTTGCTTGAGGTCTACACATGCAACTAATCCCGTCTATGTCATTGTAGACAAATATTATCTATTGTCATTCGCTCCAGTCTTCCGTCTCCAGTATGTCAGAAAGCAAGGCGGATATCCCGTCTATGGGCGCATTTCGTGGTCCAGCGCCCATCGTCAAGATGGATGGTACGAACTATGAACTGTGGGCAATGCAGTTCATGAGTATGATGAAGTCCACAGGCAAGAAGCATATTCTCACCGAGCCCGAGCCTGCAGAGAAGACTGGAGTTCATGCCTCATGGGAGGCCGACGATGCATATGCCAAGGTGTGGCTATCTGGCACATTGGCTATTGAAATCGCCAATGACATTCTACATCAACCCACAGCCAAAGACATGTGGGATATCCTGGCAGCGACATATTCTCAGGCGAAGAATGAGACGAAGATCCTGCAACTACAACATGATATATTCACAATAAAGCAGAACGGCCACCCGTTACATTCTCTCTATACATCATTGAGAGGAATGTTTGAGAAGCTTTATAGCTTCATGCCTCTTACCGCCACGCCAGAACAGCAGAAGACATACAGGAATGCGACGATGGTGGGTGTGTTTCTCGCTGCACTTGATCCAGAGTATGAGGCAGCACGTTCACAGATTTTGGCGGACTCGACTATTCCTCCCATGGAGGAAGCTTTTCACAGATTGAGCAGGATCACAGTACCTTCAGCAGCTGCGAGTCAGAATCCCTCAGCTATGGCGGCCAACAGAGGCTGTGGCTTTCATCATCAGGGCCGTGGACGTACTCCCCGTGGAAGGGGTGGCCGCACTAGGCCAACATGCTCATATTGTCACCGAGTCGGACATACTAAAGATACATGCTACTCAAAGCATGGATTTCCTGCATCCGCACGAGCAGCTGAGCAGATAGAGCCCCCGTCTGCTGCTACACTGGATCAACGATTTGATGACCTAGTTGCCCGTCTCAGGGGCATTATTCCACCATCTGGTCCAGCACCGACTGCAGAGAACCATACTGATGCTGCTGCTTCCGCCTCGGCCTCTACTAGTACTTCAGGTAGTCCACTTGCACTCCACAGTAGTAGATCTGATACACTGCCATGGATCATGGACTCCGGCGCTACACATCATCTATGTGGCGACCAGAGCCTACTTACAGGATACACCCAGATTCCTCCAGGACGGACAGTAGTTATTGCCAATGGCACGCATTCTCCTATCACGGGTCAGGGGGAGATCAGATTGACGTCTTCTATGCAGCTCAAGAATGTTTTGCATGCACCGCATTTTTCTATGAATCTGTTGTCAATTAGTCAGATTACGAAGGATCTTCATTGTCGAGCTATTTTTTATTCATCTTCATTGATTTTTCAGGACATCCGTACGGGCAACGTGATTGGTCATGGCTATGAGCAAGGAGGCCTTTATCGTCTGAACCAGACCCCGTTTGCCGGAATCACAGCTTCTCCCACAGAACAAGTATCTCCTCTCCTGTGGCATCTGCGTTTTGGTCATCTACCGCTTCAGAAGTTGCGTCTTGTCTTACCTTATAGTCTTTCTCACAGACCTATCCAGTGTGAGGCGTGTCAGTTGGGAAAACATCACAGGTCATCTTTTCCCAGTAGTCAAGGTCGGAGTAGTAACTCCAAGTTTGAGTTGTTTCATGTCGACGTCTGGGGTCCAAGTCGTGTTCCCGATCATCAGGGGCACAGGTTTTATATTGTATTTGTGGATGATTTCTCTAGAGCATCATGGGTATTTCTAATGAAAAATAAGTCTGAAGCTGGAAATATTATTATTCACTTTCTAAATGAGATTCAGAATGTTTTTTCCACAACTGTCAAAATTATGAGAAGTGACAATGCCTTAGAGTTGTGCACCAACAGTCTAGCCAACTACTACTCCTCTAAAGGAATTGTTCACCAAACATCATGTGCTCATACGTCTCAACAAAATGGGGTTGCAGAAAGAAAACACCGTCACCTACTTGATGTCACAAGGTCACTTCTTATTCAGAGTCATGTTCCGTATTCCTACTGGGGTGATGCAGTCCTCACTGCATGTTATCTTATAAATCGTATGCCCTCGTCTGTCTTGAATGAACAGGTTCCTTTCTCACTTATTTATCCTGACAAGAATATGTTCACTCTTACCCCTCGTGTGTTTGGGTCAGTCGCATTTGTCCATCAGTTGTCGCCTGGTTCTGACAAGCTCTCTCCTAGGGCTGTCAAGTGCGTCTTTGTGGGGTACTCCAGAACCCAAAAGGGGTACAAGTGTTTTGACCCTGTGCGTCGGCGGTATATGATCAGTGCAGATGTTACATTCTTTGAATCCATTATGTATTTTTCAGAATCCGGGAACATGCAGCCACCACCTATATCTCCTGATACCGTATTCATGGCACCACCAACAACACCACCATCACCACCATCTCCACCACCACCACCACCACCGCCGCCACCAATAGTATCCCCGTTACCATTCCATTACACCCGCAGGCCGCATCCAGCTCATGGTCCTGACCAGTCAACTAGCTCCCCTATGGTATGTAATGAAAATATTAATGTTGATGGATCTGACGACATTTCTCAGCAGGATGCATTACAGGAGCATGGTGATACCACAGAGGATCTGGATGTTCCAATTGCTCTACGCAAGCCAAAGAGAAGCTGTGCCAAATATCCAGTATCAGCAGCGGTGTCTTTTGAGAGGCTATCTGGACACTTCAGGACGTTTGCATTGGCACTTTCAGCTACAGACATTCCACGGAACCACCATGAGGCTTTGCAGGATTCTAGATGGCGGCTAGCTATGGAGGAAGAGATGGCGGCACTTCAGTCTAGAGGAACATGGAGCTTGGTTACTATACCTCCAGATGTCAACCCGGTGAGTTGCAAATGGGTGTTTACAGTGAAACATAATGCAGATGGCTCCATTGACAGGTACAAGGCACGCCTAGTTGCAAGGGGATTCACACAGACATATGGGGTAGATTACCTTGACACGTTCTCCCCGGTGGCTCGTCATTCCACTCTGTGGATCCTCTTATCAGTTGCAGTTACTAGAGACTGGCCACTCTATCAACTGGATGTGAAGAATGCCTTTCTGTATGGCGACCTGCAGGAGGAAGTCTACATGCAACAGCCACCAGGTTTTGCTGTTGAGGGAGAGTGTTCCAAGGTTTGCAGATTACATAAGGCCATCTATGGCCTTAAGCAGAGCCCCAGAGCATGGTTCCAGAAGCTGTCAGACCTCTTTGAGAAACAAGGATATAAACGCTCCAATGCTGATCATTCCTTGTTTGTACAGAAGACGGCAAGAGGTATTGTTGTAATCATGGTTTATGTTGACGATATCTTGATTACAGGTGATGATGACCAGGGCATTAAGCAGGCAAAGGAAAGGTTGAGGACCGAGTTTGTCACCAAGGACCTGGGAGTCCTTAGATATTTTCTGGGGCTGGAGTTTGCCAGAAATCCGTATGGATTAGTCATGTCACAGAGGAAGTATGTCACAGATCTACTGAGTGAGACAGGTATGCTAGGGTGTCGACCTGCTACGACACCAATGGACCCTAACATGAAGCTGTATGATGATGACACAGAGGAGGTTGACAGGAGAAGATACAGAGAACTGGTAGGCAAATTGTTATATGTCACGATCACTAGGCCAGATATATTATTTGCAGTGAGCCGTGTGAGCCAGTTCATGGAGCAGCCACGCCAGGTGCATATGGATGCAATACACATGATACTTAGATATCTCAAATCTTCTCCAGGTAAAGGTCTGCTATTCATGAAAGGAAAGGGGATTTCTGTCTCAGCATGCGCAGATGCAGACTATGCAGGATGTCCTAAGGATAGGAAGTCCACCTCAGGGTATGTTGTCTATGTTGGAGATGCCCTAGTCTCATGGAGGAGCAAGAAACAAACTGTGGTAGCTAGATCCAGTGTTGAATCCGAATATAGGGCTATGGCCCAGGCTACTACAGAGATGATGTGGGTGAAAGCGGTGCTGACAGATTTATGCTTAGATGTACCACTTCCTATGAACTTGGAGTGTGATAATCAGGCTGCTTTGTTCATTGCAAACAATCCTGCATTCCATGAACGGACCAAGCATATTGAGGTGGATTGTCACTTCATACGTGATATGATTCAGAAAGGATCCATTGCCACATCTCATGTTACTTCAGAGAACCAGACTGCAGATATATTCACCAAGGCATTGTTACGAGGTCCATTTCAGAAGTGTGCTTCCAAGCTGAGCATGATTGACATCTATGCTCCATCTTGAGGGGGAGTGTTGACGCATATTGAGTTATTGTGTCTCTTTGCTATTTTATTTTCTTGTTATTCTCTTTATGTAATTTACCCATAGGCTACTCTCCTATATAAGAGAGCCTAGGGCTATGGAATAGACAACTCATTCACGTTTCCCAACACCTTGCCACAGATGCCTCCCGAGGTCCATCGGCGATAATAAAGATGGACATGACAAATTATGAACAATGGGTCATGCGGTTCAAGAGTCTCATGCAGTCTACCGGTAAGAAACATATTCTTACCAAGAAAGAGCCGATTGAGAAAACTGGAATGAACGCCTCGTGGGAGGTGGGCGATGCCTATGCACGTGTTTGGTTGTCCGATACATTGACGATAGAGATCGCCAATGATGTTTTACATCAGCCCACCACTAAGGCAATGCGGGACATTTTCGCGGCCACATATTCCCAAGCAAGGAATGAGACGAAGATACTGCAACTACAACATGACATTTTCACAGTCAAACAGAATGGATGCCCTCTTCATTCTCTACACATGTCTCTCCGCAGCATGTTCGAGAAGCTCCACAGTTTTATGTCTCTTGATGCTACCCTTAAGCAGCAGAAGGCATACAAGAACGTCACCATGGTTGGCATATTTCTAGCATCACTTGTTCTAGAGTATGATGCTACTCGATATTCTTGTAGATGTTATCATTCCTCCCATGGATGAGACTTACAGTAGACTCAGCATGATCAATACCATCGGAAGGCAACCATCGTAGAAGAGATTTGGCTAGAGAAAGATGAAGGGGCAGAGAAGGTCGTATTCGTTAGCCATGCGCATATTGCCACCGTCCATGACACTGAGAGGATACATGCTACTCCAAGCATGGCTTTCCCGCATCTGTTTGTGTAGCTGAGCAGGCTGAGCCCCCTGTTGCTCCTACATCTGATCAGCGATTTGATGATTTTATGAGTCGATTACAGGAGATTATGCCCCTTGTTGGTTCTCATGCTTCTCATCTGCGTCGGGAGGTCATTTAAATATTGCAGCCTCTACTTCTTCCAGTACCTCAAGTAGCATCTACGCTCTTACTAGTTATCATAGTACTGATATTACATAATGGATTATGGATTTTGGGGCATCCCATCACATGTGTGGAGATAGGAGTCAGATTGTTGAATACATATAGCTTCCCCTTGACAAATCAGTAGTCATAGCTGATGGGACTAATTCCCCAATTGCAGGACATAAGGAGATCAAATTGACTCCTTCAATGCGTCTTCAAAATGTGTTGCATGCTCATGATTTTTCTATGAATCTATTATCTATTAGTCAGATTACGAAGGACTTACATTGTTGTGTTATTTTTTATCCATCTTCTCTTGTATTTCAGGACATTCTTATGGGCAGGGTGATTGGTTGTGGTCGTGAGCAGGGCGGTCTCTATAGATTGGTTCATACTCCATACGTTGGTCTATCCTCTGATCCTACAGGATCAGTCTCTCCATTTATGTGGCACATGTGCTTTGGTCACCTCCTTCAGAAGATGTGTCACATTCTTCCTCAGATCTCACCTCGCCCATCCTTCTAGTGCGAGGCATGTCAGTTAGGAAAGCATCACCGGTATGCTTTTCCTAGTCATCAAGGTCAAAGTAGTAGCTCATTTTTTAATTGATTCATGTAGACATTTGAGGCCCGAATCATGTACCCGATCACCAGGGACAGATTTTATCTAGTGAGATTGTAAATGATTTCTCCCATTTATCATGGGTTTTCTTATTAAAGAATAAATTTGAGGCTGGTAATGTGATCAAATCTTTTATCAATGAAGTAGAGGATATTTTCCTCTACAGTCAAATTTGTGCGAACTGACAATGCATTGAAACTTTGTACCCTACGCTCTCACAGTTCTTCTCATCTCGTGGTATCATTCATTAAACTTCACATGCCTAAACGTCTCAACAGAATAGTGTTGCAGAACGTAAGCATTGTCACTTACTTGATGTTACTCGAACCATTCTCATTCAATCGTGACCCACATTCGTTCTAGAGTGATGCGGTTCTTACTGCTTGTTATCTTATGAATCACATGGCCTCGTCTGTACTGGGTGAGAAAGTTCCTTTCTCCATTGCCTTTCCCCAGAAGGATTTGTTCTCACTCGCTCGTGTTTTTGGTGTCGTTGCCTTTGTACAACAGTTGTCTCATGATTTTGACAAGCTCTCTCCTAGAGCTGTCAAATGTGTTTTTGTTGGGTACTCCAAGACACAGAAGGGATATAGACGCTATGATTCATTGCGTAGGAAATATTATATTAGTGCTGATGTCACATTTTTTGAGTCGGTAATGTATTTTACTCCTACATATGACTTCAACTAATTCAGATGATGAGGTCTACATGCCACCTCATGCATGCCCATCACCACCTCCCACTATGATTGTTGCTCCACCTCCTCCTATACCACCACCACCCAATACCCTTGTTCCACCCTTACCACGATACTATACTCGCTGACCAGCTACTACTCATGGCCCTCGCCCGTCATCCAACACGCTTCAGGTTTGTTCTGAATACATTATTTCTATTGATGGGTCTGAAGATGTGTCTAAGCAGGAACCTTTGCAGAAGGTTGGCATACAAATTGAGGAGACACCCAATGACCCAAATGTACCTATTACAATACGGAAGCAAAAGCGTGTGTGTGCATCATATCCTCTTGCTTCTCATGTTTCTTTTGATCGCATAGCAAGGGATTTCAGGAGATTCCAGTTAGTCTATCTGTCGTGGAGATTCCACGAACTTGTCAGGAGGCCTTCAAAGATAGTCAGTGGCGTCTTGCCATGGAAAAGGAGATGGTTGCACTATAGTCGCGTGGTACCTGGAGCTCGGTCTCGGCTTCTTCTGTAGTGTATATTGTTAGTTGCAAGTGGGTGTTCACTGTCAAAAAACACATAGATGGAAGTCTTGATCGTTACAATGCCAGATTAGTTGTATGTGGGTTTGCTCAGATGTATGGCACAGATTATCTGGATACATTCTCATCCATTGCTCGCCACTCCACACTTCGAGTACTCCTTGCAGTAGTTGTGGTACGCAATTGGCCTTTATTTCAACTTGATGTCAAAATTGCATTTCTATATGGTGATCTTTAGGAAGAGGTCTACATGCAGCACCCTTCGGGGTTTGCTGTTGAGGGAGAGTGGCAACAGGTTTGTAAACTTCACAAGACAATCTATGGCCTTACCTTAAGCAGATTCCAAGGGCATGGTTCCAGAAGCTCTCAGACCTAATTGAGAAGCAAGAATTCAAGAGATCAAATGCAGACCATTTGTTATTTGTTCAAAGGACCCATAGAGGTACAGTTTCATTATAGTCTATGTTGATGATATCCTTGTTATAGGAAATGGTGTGCAGAGGATCAAGAAGGCAAAGGAATTTCTCGGTCAACAGTGTATCACCAAGGATCTTGGCATCCTAACGGTACGTTCTGGGGTTAGAGTTTGTCAGAAATCCACAAGGCCTTGTGATGACTCAAAGATAACATTTTACATATATGTTAGTCGAGACAAGCATGATTGAGTGCCGACATGCCACTACACCTATGGATCCAAGCATGAGGCTATACGGTTATGATACAGAGGAGGTGGACAGGAGAAAATACAAAGAATTGGTGGGAAAGCTACTTCATATTACCATCACTAGGACAGACATCTCCTTTATTAGCAATCAGGTCAGTCGATTTATGTAGCAACACAGACAGGTACATATGGATGCAGTCCATATGATCTTGAAGTACTTGAAGTCATCTCCATGTGCAGGATTGTTGTTCAAAAAAGGGACATCTTTCACTATCACAACTTGCACAGATGCAAACTACGCAGGGTGTCCTAAGGATAGGAAGTCTACCTCAGGCCTTCTCGTATTTGTTGGTGGCTCTTTAGTGTCCTGGAAGAGCAATAAGCAGACCATGGTTGCCAAGTCTACTGCTGAGTCAGAATATAGAGTTATGGCATAAGGAAGCACAGAGATGATGTGGGTCCGAGCTGTTTTAGTTGACTTATATATTGATGTGCCACTTCATATGCAATTACAGTGTGATAATTAGGCAGCCTTATTAGCGAAGCCTTCTCCCACTTTAAGTAGGGTCGAATACATGGATTCTTGCTCAATTCCATATTGAAAGATCTGACTGTTTTTTTACGTTGATCGTCGATTACCAAACGCAATCCCCCACAATGGGGGGATTTGAACCCTGGTCTTTTGGGTGATAGACATTGCACTACCAGCAAACTTATGAATTAGGAAGTCCTATTCATTACAAATAGTCCAGCTTTTCATGAGCGAATGAGACATATTGAAGTATATTGCAACTATACACGAGACATGATACAGAAAGGTGTTATATCTACTTCCCGCGTAAGCTAAGGGGAACAAACTGCAGACATTTTCACCAAGGCCTTACTCAAAGGACCCTTTCAGAAGTGTGCATCTAAACTGAGTATGATTGACATCTATGCTCCATCTTGAGAAGTGTAGAGATATAATTAACTCTATGTATTTTTTTACAGTTTATATTTATTTCTTCCATCTTATGTAATTTACCCATGGGTCTCCCCTCTATGTAAGAGAGCCCTAGGGTTCTTTGGAGAATAGAATTTTGATCTTTTCCCAACAGAGACAAATTCTTAAATAATGTTCCTTTTAAGAACACTACTCACGAATTTGTCTCAAAATAGTTCGGATTTTCAACAAGGATTTAAGCAAACATTTAGATTCTGTTAGGACGTTCCCTACTAGCGATGCATTGCATCGCTTGAATGCAATGAGAAGTTGGCAAGGTCTGGTACATCGTTGCCCGTATGTAGTTCAAAAGTTGCAAGGGTTCTTGCATGATGAACACATGCGAGTAAATAAGCTAGTTTCATTTCATCGTCGCCCGGATGTAGTCTAAAATTTGCGAGAGTTCTCGCATGATGGACACATGCAAATAAAGAAGTTAGTCCAAAAGAGGTTGCAATTGAAGTTGCAGATATGTAGTTAGAATATTGGTATTTTGAGTGGCAAATAGATGGAGATAGTAAATACGATGGAAATAAGGAAGATTCATATACAATGTCTCTAAGAGACAAAATGGGTTGGTGAGAAAGCAAGGAAGATCGAGAAGACATGTTTTAAACTTTGGTATTCAGATAAAGATAAGGGCAGAAATGATGTTGGAGTGGTTGTTCATAAGGATTTGAAGGATTGTTTGGTTGAGGCAAAGATTCGGGGATCGAATTATTTTGCTAATAGTGGTGCTCGAAGAAGAAATTCTGAATATCACCCCAGTTTATGCACTGCAAATTGGTTTAGATGATAGGATTAAACAAGCTTTTTGGGAGGATTTGGATAAGATTATGCAAGGAATCTCGCAAATAGAGATGATTTACCTAGGTGGAGATCTTAGTGGACATGTGGGAAATGATGCTTCATGGTATGCTAGTGTTCGTGGATGACATGGCTTTGGGGATAGAAATGAAGAGGGAAAAGTCATTCTAGATTTTGTAACAACTTATAATCTTTTTATAGCAAACACTCTTTTCAAGAAGAGTGAGGAGCATTTAATTACTTATAAGAGTGACCCGACTACAACACAGATAGATTACTTTGTGTGAAGAAAAAGAGATTGGTTGTGTTGTAAAGACTGCAAAGTAATCCTAGGAGAGAGTTTGATCACCCGACATCGCGTGTTAGTCATGGATGTGCAACTAAAAGGGATGGCAAAGAAATTGAGGGTTTCCAAGCTTACTAGAATTAGATGGTGGAATGTTCAATTGAAGCAATCGAGCTTTAGGGAGAAGGTTTTAAAAGTCTTATCTTGGGATTGTAACGAAAGTGCAAATGAGATGTGGGAGGTAGTAGCATCTTGTATCCGAAGGGTAGCCAAAGAGATACTAGACGAGTCAAAGGGAGGAGCTACAGGTCAAAGGGAGGTTTTATGGTGGAGTGGATGGGTGCAAGAGAAGCAAAATTAAAACAGCATGCGTTAAAGCTATGTCGAAGGATAGAAATGATGAAACTGTCACAAACTACAAAATAGCAAAGAATGACGCAAAGAAGGCTGCAAGTGAAACTAAGTCAAAAGCTTGTGAAGTTTTGTCCAAAATCTCAACTCTAAGGAGGGCCATAAGGATATATTCAGGTTGGTTAAAGCAAGGCCCTAAATGTCGGTTTCGGTCACCATTTCGGTATCGACCAAAACAGAATTTCGATGGAATTTCGGTGGAATTTCGACCGAAATTTCGGTCATTTCGGTCATTTTTTGTACTAGGACCCCCATATTTCGGTCATTTCAGTTATTTCGGTCAAATTTCGATTTCGACTGGATATCGATATTCGACAGAAATTCGACCGAATTTCGCTGAAATTTGAGGCCATGGGTTAAAGAAAGCGAAAGAAAGATCAAAAACCTTTCTCAAGTGAGATGTATTAAGGATGAGGAAGGTCACATGCTTGTTACTTAGAAGGATATAGAGACTAGATGAAAGCAGTATTTCCATAAGCTTTTCATTGGGGAAGGAAATAGAGAGGTCACTTCAGGAGATCTAGCTAGTAATAAAAGTTATTTGAATTGTGCAAGCTATAGACGAATACAAAGGAAGTAGAGGAGGCTTTTAAGGTTATGAGACCGGTAAAATGTATAGGACTTGATGGCATTCCTATAGAAGCATGTAGAGTTTTAGGTAATGTGGTTTAACTTGGCTTGTGAATTTATTCAATGTTATTTGACAAATTAAGAAAATGCATGAAGACTGGAGGAGAAGCATCCTTGTGCCTCCTTATAAGAACAAAGAATACATTCAAATTTGTTCAAATTACAGAGGTATCAAACTGATGAGTCACACTATGAAAAAAATTTGATAATGTGTGATCGAAAGAAGGTTGAGGCAAGTTTCTCAAGTAAAAGAAAATCAATTTGGATTCATGTCAGGTCGCTGGATTATTGAAACCATCCATTTACTGAGGAGAACAATGGAGATTTATAAAGCTAAAAGGAAGAACATCTATATGATTTTTATTGATTTGGAGAAGACTTATGATTCTGTCCCACGGGAGATATTGTGGAGAGTTTTGGAGAAAAGACAAGCACTAGTCCTATACATTAACTTCATAAAAGATATGTATGATAGGACTTCATCGTATGTAAGGATACAGTCGGGGAAGATTAACTATTTTGACATCAACATTTGTTTGCATCAAAGTTCAGCTTTGAGTCTATTCATTTTACTTTGATTATGTACGAGTTGACATAACTCAGCCATGGCCGGTCCCAAGCCCGGGTAATGATGAGGGTTGCGTTAGGTAGCCGACAGCCAGCGTAAAACAGTCGGAGACAACTTCCTAAATAATATATTTTAAAAAAAAATATTATTTAGGATGTTGCCTCATGACAGTCGGATCTTTTCAACATGGATTTAAGCAAACATACAGATTTCGTTGGGGCATTCCCTACTTGCGACGCGTTGCATCGCCCGAATGCAATGAAAAATTGGCAAGGGCCGCTACATCGCAGCCTGGATGTAGTTCAAAATTTACAAGGGTTATCGCATGAGGAACGCATACGGGTAATTAAGCTAGCTGCATCACTGCCTGGATGCAGTCCAAAATTTACAAGGGTTCTCGCATAATGGACGCATGCGAGTAAAGAAGTTAGTCCAAAAGAGATTGCAACGGAAGTTGCGGATTGGTATTTGGAATATTGACACTTTGACTGGAAATTTGATGGAGATAGTGGATACGATGGAAAGAAGGAAGATTCATATATTATGTCTTCAAGAGACTAAATGGATTGGAGAGAAAGCAAGGGAGATCGAGAAGACATGCTTTAAACTTTGGTATTCAGGTAAAGATAAGGGTAGAAACGATGTTAGAGTGGTTGTTCATAAGGATTTGAAGGATTGTGTGGTTGAGGTGCAAAGATTCGGGGATCGGATTATTTTGCTAAAATTGGTGCTTGAAGAAGAAATTCTGAATATAATCTCAGTTTATGCACCGCAAATTGGTTTAGATGAAAGGACTAAACAAGCTTTTTGGGAGGATCTAGATAAGATTTTACAAAAATCCCACAAAGAGAGATGATTTGCATAGGTGGAGATCTTAATGGACATGTGAGAAAAGATGCTTCGGGGTATGCTAGTTTTCATGGAGGACATGGTTTTGGGGATATAAATGAAGAGGGAAAAGTCATCCTGGATTTTGTAACGGCATATGATCTTTTCATAGCAAACACTCTCTTCAAGAAGATGGAGGAGCATTTAATTACTTATAAGAGTGGGCCAACGAGAACACGGATAGATTACTTTGCGTTGAGGAGAAGAGATCGATTGTGTTGTAAAGACTGCAAAGTAATTCCAGGAGAGAGTTTGACAACCCAACATCGCTTGTTAGTCTTGGATATACAAATAAAAGAGCTGGTAAAGAAAAAGAGGGTTCCTAAGATCACTAAAACTAGATGGTGTAATCTTTAACTGAAGTAACCGAGCTTCAGGGAGAAGGTTTTAGAAGATTTATCTTGGGATTGTAGTGGAAGTGCAAACGAGATGTGGGAGGCAGTAGCATCTTGTATCCGAAAGGTAGCCAAAGAGATGCTAGGCGAGTCAAAGGGAGGAGCCCCAGGTCAAAAGGAGGCTTGGTGGTGGAGTGAAGGGGTGCAAGAGAAGCTAAAAATTAAAAGAGCATGCTTTAAAGCTATGTCTACGGATAGAACAGAGGAAACTGTCACAAACTACAAAATAGCAAAGAAGGAAGCAAAGAAGGCTGTAAGCGAAGCTAAGTCGAAAGCTTATGAAGTTTTGTATAAAAATCTCGACTCTAAGGAGGGCCAGAAGGATATATTCAGGTTGGCCAAAGCAAGAGAAAGAAAGACCAAAGACCTTTCTCAAGTGAGATGCATTAAGGACGAGGAAGGTCACGTGCTTGTTACTCAGAAGGATATAGAGACTACATGGGAGCAGTACTTCCATAAACTTTTCATTGGAGAAGGAAATAGAGAGATCACTTTGGGTGATCTAGCTAGTAGTGAAAGTTACTTGAATCGTGCAAGCTATAGACGGATACAAAGAAAGGAAGTAGAGGAGGCTTTGAAGGTTATGAGACCTGGGAAAGGTGTATGACCGGATGACATCCCTGTAGAAGTATGGAAAGTTTTAGGTGAGCACGGTTTAACTTGGCTTACGAATCTATTTAATGTTATTTCGCGAAGCAAGAAAATGCCTGAAGATTGGAGGAGTATCGTGGTGCCTCTTTATAAGAATAAAGGAGACATTTAAAATTGTTCAAATTATAGAGGTATCAAGCTGATGAGTCACACTACGAAAATTTGGGAGCCTGTGATCGAGAGAAGGTTGAAGCAAGTTTCCAATGTCAAAGAAAACCAATTCGGATTCATGCCAGGTCGCTCAACTACTGAAGCCATCCATTTGCTAAGGAGAACAATGGAGATTTATAGAGCTAAAAGGAAGAACCTCTATATGATCTTTATTGATTTGGAGAAGGCTTATGATTCTGTCTCACGAGAGATATTGTGGAGAGTTTTGGAGAAGAGACAAGTGCATGTCCTATACATTAACCTCATAAAGGACATGTATGATAGGGCTTTATCTTGTGTAAGGACCCCATCTGGGAAGACTGGCTATTTTGACATCAACATTGGTTTACATCAAGGTTCAGCTTTGAGTCCATTTCTTTTTACTTTGATTATGGACGAGTTGACAAGTCACATTCAGGATCAGGTACCTTGGTGTATGTTATTTGCTGATGATATTGTATTGATTGACGAGACTAGAGATGGAGTAAATGAGAAGCTTGAGGTCTGGAGACATGAGTTGGAGAGTGAAGGATTTCATATAAGTAGGGCTAAGACAGAATATATGGACTGCATCTTTGATGGAAGCAATGGTGAAGGAATTGAGGTGAAGATTGATGATGATAACATTCAGAAGAGAGATTCTTTTAGATATCTAGGATCTATTTTGCAACATGATGGGGAAATTGATGGAGATGTTACTAATAGAATAAATGCAGGTTGGCTAAAGTGGAGAGGAGCCTCTGTTGTTCTCTGTGATAAGAAAATTCCTTTAAAATTTAAAGGAAAGTTTTACAAAGCAGCCGTGAGACCTGCTATACTCTATGGATCTGAATGTTGGCCTGTGAACCATAGACATGTGTAGAGAATGGCTGTAGAAGAAATGAAAATGCTAAGGTGGATGTGTGGACACACACGTAAAGTCGGATTCGGAATGGTGCGATCAGAAAGAAAGTTAGTGTCGCTCCGATCGAGGATAAGATGCGAGAAAACCGCTTAAAATGGTTTGGTCATTTGCAAAGAAGATCAGTTGATGCACCAGATAGGAGATGCGGGTGCTGGGATGTTGAGTCGGCTAAGAGAGGGCGGGGACGGCCCAAGAAGTGTTGGAAAGAGATCATACGAAGGGATCTTTGTTTTGTGGATATAAGCCCGAGATTGACCCAAGATAAATCTGAATGGAGGCGAAGAATCCATGTAGCCGACCCCACTTAATTGTGGGAAAAGGCTTTGTTGTTGTTGTTGTATGTACGAGTTGACAAGTCACATTCAAGATGAGATACCTTAGTGTATGTTATTCGTTGATGATATTGTATTGATTGAAGAGATCAGAGATGGAGTAAATGAGAAGCTTGAGCTATGGAGATATGCAGTAGAGACTAAAGGTTTTCGTATAAGTAGGGCCAAGATTGAATATATGGAGTGCACTTTTGATGGAAGCAATGGTGAAGGAATCGAGGTGAAGATTGGTGACAATAACACTCAGAAGAGATATTCTTTTAGATACATGGGATCTATTTTGCAACATGATGGGGAAATTGATGGAGAGGTTACTAATAGAATAAATGCACGTTGGCTAAAGTGGATTGGAGCCTCTACTGTTCTCTGTGATAAGAAAATTCCTTTTTAAAATCAAAGGAAAGTTTTACCAAAAAGCTGTGAGACCTATTATGCTCTATGGATCTGCATGTTGAAATGTGAACCATAGACATGTGCAGAGAATGGCAGTAGAATAAATGAAAATGCTAAGGTGGATGTGTAGATACACACATAAATATCGGATTTGGAATGATGCAATCAGAAGGGAAGTTGGTGTAGCTCTAATCAAGAATAAGATGCAAGAATATCGCTTAAGCTGGTTTGGCCATCTGCAAAAGGAGATCAGCTGATGTACCAGTGAGGAGATGCGAGTTTCGGGATGTTGAGCTGGCTAAGAGAGGGAAGGGAAGGCTCAAGAAGTGTTGGAATGAGACTATACGAAGGGATCTTAATTTTTTTAGGTCTAAGCCCGAGAATGACCCAAGATAGATCTGAATGGAGACAAAGAATCCATGTAGCCGGTCCTACTTAATTTGGGAAAGGTTTTGTTGTTGTGCGAAGGTTGTTACAACTGAATAGAAAGGAAGAATGGGTTTTTCAAAAACAAAAACAATGGAATGGATAATGCGCTGTACTTTTTTTAGACGATTGAATCGCTCTAACTAAACTATTTATTCTTAAACGATCCATTAACAAGTAAGATACACAAGCTCACTTCCAAATAAACAAGCTCACTTCCAAATAAGACTATATTCGCATTGTTTTAGTATATAAAGAAAATCAAAACCAAATGGAAAAAAGATGATTCTGGTCTTGTAGAGTTAACGACATTTGATTCAGCTCAAAAGCAGATAAACTTCAAATAACGAGACAGCAAAACAGGCCCGTAACTAACATGGTTTAACCTAAGTACAAAGAAGAAAAAATTTAGCTGCGAACGAATACCTACAAAAACAGGCGGTGCCTCCTCAGTATCACCCCCTTTCCAGAACTTGACATTGCGAAAGAATATCTCAGCACTCCCTTTCTTCACCTCCCCACGGTCTGAGACAAATTATCAAAGGTGTTCGTTACTTAACAATGTAGGCACAACTCTGTGCGCAGGTTTGAAAATCTACAATCAACAGAAGGAATTCACATGGATATGCCATTTAATCAAAAACAGCTACAACCAAATGCCCGGACTTCAACTACATCAACATCACAGATGCAGTGCACAACAGTATCCAATTAAGCCGCTTGAAATGGTTTATAAAGTGATAGTTAGAGATATCACGCAAAATCATAGTTGTTAAGACATTCCAAGATCAATTCCTCCCCAACTGTGGCACGTAAGTCGTGAGCATTCACGTTCAACCCTCGCGAAGATGTGCATTTTGTACATTACAACCGGGCGTCCGTAATTGACAATTGAGACCAAAAAAACCTAACAAGGAACAACTGACTGATGTAGAACACTATAATTGAACAACAAATCGAAGAAGAAACTGTCGATACTCCATGAGTACCCCGCAAAGAGCTAGATTTGCGATTCGGAGGCACGATCTAATGGATCTCAGCGTTACGACGACCGATCGGTCCGCATGCTCGTCAATTTGACGAGTGGAACTGAGTGGGGGGAACAAGATCCGACGAGAGATGGGGCCGTAATCCGATCGGAAGACAAACGAATTAAAGCGGGAAGGAAGAACGGGATCTCACAGTCGCGGAAGACGATGTTGTCGCCTCTCTGCGAGAGCACGAAGAACTGCGAGATCATCTCACTGATGTTCCTTTTCTTCTCTTTGCGACGGAGAGCGGAAAGAAGAAGCGGAGGCGAATACTAGAGAAGGCGCTCCCGAGAACACGAGAATCAGGAGGACGGGGGAGAGAGGGGAGTGACGCAGAGCTGATGGGAGGGGCAAAACGAAATCCCACCGCCCATTTTAGGAAGTTCGAAGTTTCTAACCATTGATGGATTTGTCATTTATGTATTTTGCTAGTTTAGTCAAAGGCTTCATTTTGGTTAATTTGGTTTTTATGAAAATGAAGCTAAGTTAGCATTGAGGATCTTACTCGAGCCATTGCCTCTTAATTTTTGACATTTTTAAATTTCAATTTGAAATAATAACATGTCCTTGAAAAAATTAAATTCAAAAGTAAAAAATATGAGGAAAATGGATTTGCTTCTTAATTTTTAACATTTTTAAATGTCAGTTTGCAATAATAACACGTGTTTAAAAAAAGTAAATTCAAAAGTAAAAAACTATGAGGAAAATGGATTGTTGTGGATTAAGATCCTTCTATGATTAGTTCCGTTGGTTAGTGAATCATATAATTTTTGAGTTAGTTATTGACGTGCGAATGCATTCTTGGAGAAAAAGATCATGGCTACATTGATATTTGAAAGACAAATACCAATGTCTTTTCTTTATCGGCATGTTTCTTTCGACTTTCCAACCATAAGCATGGGCGTCCTTGTTTAGAAACCATAATTATGTGTTAGAGAATGTTATCACTCATAGAGATAATTATGAGTCCCTTTTAAGACTAATATTGTTCACGATGATATTTTGTTAAAACTTTAGATTTATTATCACTCTTGATGATATTCGTTAGTTAATAATCTTACCTCATGTAATGATAATTAAATGATTTTAATAATTATGCACTCTAATAAGGTCACAAAGATAAAACTTCAATTAATATTCATATAATGTAAAAGACCAAGAATTCTTCTCAATAAATTCAACTCGCGGTAAAAGCTTGTCAATTATAGACTCATTAGAAGCATCTTATCAAAAGAAGGTCAACAAAACCTACATTTTTGTGATCTAGATTCAGATGTGAAAATTATGAGACTTTTAGTGACATGTAACACATGCGATTAACTAGGCAGGATTCATCAAACATCCAAGTTATTTAATACACATTTAGCTACTATGATCCTAACCACCATACTACTCCTAACAAACTCGCCAACGGGTCATAGACCAGACATAGTTCGTCAAAGTTGCTGAAGAGCACGATTTGCATGCATGTCAAGGATGAGTTATGCATATTTTTCATGTCAATGAAGTAATATGACACTTTACATCTATATACGAAAGCACCCTTTCAATGCCGTATAAGGTGACGAAAGCATGAAGATGCTAGCAAAATAGCTAATAACTAAGTAATGTATGAATATAAGAATGTCCTTACGAGTTAATGTTTTTCTTCCAAACTCATGACTATTACAAATACGTGATTTGTATAGGTGATATTTGGACAATCCCTTGAAACTCAATTACTTTGTCGGTATGGATTTCCTGGTTGACTTTTTTATATGCATGAAAACAATAGTCTGTGCCTAAATAAAAGATGAAGCGATGATTATTAAGCTCGATAGAGAGGAGATAATAATTGTATATTTGTACTAGCAAATGATTATATAATAAAACAGGAAATGAATAAACACTTTTGTGTGACGATGATATAAGGATGTAATAAGCACTCGGGAAACTCTTAAAATAATGATTTAGATACTGTTGTCTTCGAAATTTGTCTAGTAAACATAAGTCAGTTGATTACGTGAAAGTAGTCGATTGAACTAAATGGTCTCACATCTTAGGTTCTTACTACTAAACATTTAATATCTCAGGTATTGATGTAATTGATGTTTACTATTTTTAGCAACTTCTATATGAGTATTCAAATTGAGAACTAACTTGTATTTTCCAGCTCTTAGGATATTGGCTTTTTCTACGTATAAGAAATCATTCCCCCTTTCAATAGAATTATTTCATCGTATCCATTATTTTTTCGTATTATATCATAGTAATGGTCCTAAACTGAAGCTCTAAACCTCTCTATGCGCGCTCGATGTTAAGGAAACACATGTCGCTACCTCTTGGGAGACCTATGCTCCAAAGAAAACGTCTATACTAGACTACCCATTTACCCATATATCATTGTATCACATGATATTACATAGGATAGATAAAAACAATCAAGGTTAATTAACCTTGAATATTGAAATTGACAACAAGGGCGTAGGATGCAAACCGGAGCAAGATTGTGGCTTCGTATGTTATACTGACAAATACGAAATTTATTTTATGGGTTTAAAATGCAATTCGCATGCTTCAAAGGGAAGGTAATCCCGCGTCAAGGACACTTATGCTAGAAAGGTAAATTTTTAGAAAAAATATTTTCTAAAATGGATAGCTTTCTTAAAAATAATAATTTCCTCTTTAATTTGTACATTCCTTTTCCCTATTATTTTCCTTTCCTGATGGAGAAACACCAATGGGGTTGTATGAAAATGGTAGTTAAAAGAAATGGAAAGAAAAAAAGAGAGAATGAAAAGGGAGTTAATACAATGGAATTTTAATAGGATTCCCTTTTCACATTGGAACCACATTCTGTGATACATGCATTGACTAGATAACATGATTTGTTTATACCAAAAGAAGGAAATGCATCTTAGGTTGGATATGAATTCAATTCCTTCATATATCATTGCATCTCAATGCACTAGAAGTTATTTACGCACATTCATATTCTAACTTATTTTCCTACCAATGTTGCAATCTTGGAAAAAAAAATCCAGTTAATTGCCTGACTGGTCGGTAAAGAACTCCACAAACATAAAATCGTACACTCGTTATCATCACCATCATAGAAGGAAAATTCGAAGTATCCGGATTTTTTAAATGATTCATCCAAAATGTAGAATCATACGGTAGTTATCATTACATAATTTCAAACAACTAATTAGTGTACTTAAACTAACAATTTCAATAGCCATGCCATGCCAAGAATTGCCCAATGAAAACAACTTCGACGTTAAGATAATGGGCTAAATAACAAATAGTTATAATGCATTGTTATTCATTCAAGCTAAGATCATGTATCATAAATGAACATCATCATGGACTTATTATTTGTATTCACACCAACGAGATAAAGGAATTCATAAGTCATTCTAATCCCCCTTAGGTTCTATTTAATATCTTTATTTGTATTCACGTATCACCATGGACTTATTTCATACATCTTCGCCTTGATTTTTCAGGGTGTGTAAACTGATCAGTTGGTCCCTCATAGTTTATCCATTTTAATTATTCATATTAATATCATGGATAGTCTGTGATCTTGACCTACTGATTAATCGCTAATCGGCAAAGTTATATAAGCTTCATTGTAATATGTCCAATTAGCAATTGATCAGAACCGAGTTGAAAGATCTCTGTAAGGAGGACTCGGCTTAATTTATCATGGATAAGTCCAAGGTCTAACAAAAGGATACGAGCAACTAACTGAATTTACCTAAGTATTAAATGCTTAATTGAGTGATTAAATAGTGAACCTACGTTAAGCAAAGTGCAAACAAAATCTAATGAGTGATTTTTTTTAGAGATTTTTAAATGCAAGTATCTACAGGATGGTTGTATGCTGCAAATGCACGAAAAAGAGTACAAGGCACAAACAAGTCTTATCAATCACAAATGCTTCTGATTTAATGAATTCATAGCATAAGCAATGATAAATAATTAATCCAATGAAAGATCCAATCACATACAGAGTTACATCGATAAGTTTCTTCTTAAGCATCAAACATGATTTACAATCCAATCACACCTCAATTAATTATCTAATCGAGAAATAATTATCAATGAATTAAGTATACTTCCTAATTAGAGTCAAGAGTTTCAAAATTAATCAGGGTGTTGAGCAGAGCAATAATCAATAAAAGGATCGATTTTAAGGTCAAAATTAAGGCAAAAGAGATAATATCTATTCTCTTAAATTTTATGCATGAGAAATTAATTAAATCAATAAATTATTAGCAAAACATCAAAGAGAATAAAATTATCTTTCAAACAAGACCAAAATCATTGAATTTTAATACATGGATAAAAAGTTATTCAAGATACAATATATGAGCATAAATGAAAAGAAACTACAATAAAAACTCCACTTTTTATTACAAAACATGTCTCTGATAGAGACTAACATGCAAATATAAAAGTCGCACGGATATTTATGCAATTTTACCAAGGACAGGGACTGATATGCAATTTTAAAGAATCAGAGGGTCACATCTGCAATTTTCTCACACCCGCATGGTTAAGGCACGTGACTTGTAGGCTCGGAAAGCACGTGTAGATCCGGGATATATGGCACTACGTGAGCAATCAACTCTAGCTCGGGTACTCTGAGCCTCAGGGTACAAAGCGTTGCTTCGGAGTGGTGACGTGGGCATGCCTGGAGCGTAGGATGATCGCCATGCGAAGTAGATCGAATGGTTATTGCTGCTTGAATTCTTCCCCCTCCTCCTCGAAGGGAGGTGCTCTGGTGGAGTCATGTGGCCTCCTTCTCGCTCCTCTGATGTTACTGAAGGTCAGACAACCTTCCTGATGATGAGGTGAAGTCGGTGCTGAGCCAAGGAAGAAGAGACATGCCTTGATGAGCTCTGTCAATGAAGCTTCTCTGATTAAGAAGATGGAGATCAAAGCTCTGTTGGTTTCTCCGATCAATGAAGGATTTAGGCTCCTGCAGGTGTTAGCAACACAACTGAAGCACAAACAAAGGTCCTGGGGATGATTTGGTTAGTCGAATCCATGAAGGGGGGAAATGGGTGCTGGTGGGTTCGTCCTTGAACAAAGGAAGAAGATAGATCAAGGTGGAATGACTTATCTGGGAGGTGATAGGGTTATCGAAGGTGTCGACGTGGATAGAGGTGGGTTTACGTTATTCAAGTGATGGAGATGATATGTGTGTGCGTTTAGGATATTAGGAGACAAGAACGAGGAATGAAGATTTGAACATTACCCAGAACAACGTTGAACAACGGAGGTGATGAATCAAAGTATGAATCTTTTCAAATAAGATTCAAAAGCTCCTCAGATCTTCATTTGACCTTAATGACTAGATGAGGAAGCTCGAGCAACACCAGGGGAAGGTTTGTAACACGGAAATCCTCTGTGGATCTTGTCGGACCAGAAGCATTGTCTTCGCATCTCTCTTAGCCTCTCACTGTCAATGGAGGAAGGGGAGATGCTTAGGGAATGGTCGCATAAAGAGTGGACATGGTTTCAAACGGTGGAGGAAGGCTTTTGAATGAGGAGAGTTGGTGGTTCCAGTGGTTGTTGTGCGTCCTTCAACCGCTCGGAGGTTGAAGCACTTGAGGAAGGAGAGGGAAATGGAGGTTAGACGAAAACGAGAGGATTTGGGTCAAGGGTTAGGAGTTTTTAGGTGATCAGGAGGTTGGATAAAGTGGTCGGGAGAATGGAGGGAAGTTGAGGTCGGGTGAAGCGACACAACGCTTCAGAGGTGGGAGTTGGAAGAGCGACTAGGATCCATCTGATCAAGTAGATCAGACAGTGGTGGACTAATGCACGGATGAGAAGCTAACGGTCGCCTGATCAAGATTATCAGACGGCTAAGAGAGGAGGCAGGTGGCTAAGTGGGAGTGGGTCACGTGGCTAAAGCAGGTGGTGCCACGTAGCCCAATGGCATAAATTAGAAATCAAAAAAATAATCAATTTAAGCATTTTTATTATATTAAAAATACTTATTTTAATTCTTTTATCATTTTTATGTTCTCTAATTTATGAATAATGTTAAATAAAATATATACAATATTAATCTAATTTTAATTGATTTTTATTAATGAAGAAGCACATAAAATTATGGGATTTTTACCCGGCAGACCTATAAACTTTTTATAATTATCTCTATGACTTTTGCACAATGTAATTACCCCAACGACCCTGTAAATTACCCAAAGAACCACCACGGGCTTCAAACAGATAATCCGGAGGGTTAATGTGGTAAGAGTTGGCAAGTTTACAGGGTCGAGGGGGGGAATTAAGTTGTTTCAAAGGTCGTGGGGGTAATTGGCAAAGTTTATAGGGTCTGCCGGGTAAAAATCTCTTAAATTATAGGCACAATAATATAATTATTTATATATGATAATTAGTGTGAATTAATTATAGATGGTTAATTATTAAGTTAATTTAATTATTAGTTAATGTTAATAAAATACTTAACCCAGGTAGATCATAAGTAAAAATAATGATGATAAATCCGGGATTTATCACCTACATCATATCTATACTATGACTCCAAGGGACTCGATACCCTAGATTTGGATAGACTTAGTCGACATGCATTGAAGTACATGCATCCTACCTAATTTTCCAACATTTTCTCTTTGTTCATTAGTCCATATATATCCAGACGCACATCTAGGCTCATTAGGCCTTAGATGTATAAATTTACACTCCTATATTACATGTAGGCATGTTCCATTTAAGGAACAACAAGCAACATGCATGTGGCTAGAGAACTCTTGAAATGCGCAAATGACTTAAATCGCACTAAATTACACATGATTGATCTAATAAGAATAATATTTTATAAAGTGACTCAAGATGCAAATGGCTCAATGTCGCATTTAATGCGAATTTCTCAATGCCACACTCAAGGTGTGAATGACTCAAAGTCACACTCGGTGCATGCTGCGAGGAATTTTATAAATTTTTTGATAATTTTTCAATGTTTGTGATTTAAGATATATATAGAATATTTTTTTAGATTTTTTAGATATGTGATAAAATAAGATAAGATACACAATATATATTCAGCAGTTTTTGAGGTATTTTTTCTTTTGAGTTTTTATCAGTTGTGCTCGTCTGAGATACTGCAATACTAGTTATGCCCCTCTCCCTTTGGGAATATCAGTTGTACCTCTCAAAAGTTTTAGGAATATCAGTTGGGCCCATGTGGTTAGTTGTTGTTTGCATCTCTCCCAAACGGGCATTTATGACAGTGAGATGTGATACTTGGCCACTAACAATAACAGAGCAGGTGACCGTTGAGTCCGTTGAGTATAGTATTTTATTATAGTTTGGTTGGCAGTTGGTGGTCATTAAATACATAATAAATGAATGCTTTTGGTCGTTGGGAGATATGGACCTATTTGACATCATCATGAGCCTTGAGACTTCATCATATCATTAATAAGCAGAGAAGAAGGTTTATATGAAGAAGGGATTCATGTACTTTACAAAATTATTACATTTCATGATTTTGTATATGATTTCATCTGTGTTGCAATTCGATGACGTCCCCTTCGCAAAGTTCAACATCCTATCATGGTGATTATGGAGCCCAAATAAGGTGTCTTTGCGACATTCCAGAAATGGTGAAAACATTAGGAAAACCTTGGAGCAGAGGATTGAAGTTCTACATATGCCGTTATAAGATTTGCAATTTCTTTCAATGGGTGGAAGCAGCACATCGGGATCATTCCTCAAACACAGATCATGTGATGGCATTAATATCTTGTAAAATTGCGGAAGTAGAGAAGCATTTAAGGGAGATGATTGTTGTAATGAAGCTCATACTGATATTTTTGATGGTTGTTGTAGCTACATGTGTATATGAATAAGGAAATCTGAGATTGGTTGCATACCTGTTGGAAGCAACATCATTATAATGGATGTCTGCAAAGTCTTCACTTGTCTTGTCTTTGTTACATACCAGATAGTATATGTTACAAGAACATAGCCCCAAAGTCATAATATTACAAACCAGACATCATTGTAATGGATTTGGAAGCATAACTTCAGGATTCAGAACTCACATGTTACAAGAACATAGCTCCAAAGTAGTTCATCATAGCTCCAAGGTACTTCATAATTTGAAACCAGATTTGCAAGTTTATTACAAAAGATTACATGCATCGAACATTTCATTCTATCATATGTTTAAAGCCCAAAAAAACTCCCATGCAAGTGAATATATCATTATATAATTCTGTCGCAGTCCGCACATGAAGTGATTCGGCTGCAGTCACCAAAAACTCCAAGGACCTTGAAAAGATCCATCCAAAAAAGTACCACCACCCTTGTAGGCTCAATGCACACATCTATAATGATGGACGAGGGTGACAATGGAGGAGCGGGGGTATTTGAGGTGAATGGAGTTCATCGATTACAGAGGTGGGCGACAGAGTTGCAACGACTGTAGTGATGGCGAGGAGTGATGGAGGGGGCTATTGAAGAGCTCGTGAGGATCGTGGAGACTAGTGTTTCGTGGGATGGGCATTAGGACAAGGGGAGATGGTCGGGAGCGATGGATAGAATAGGAAGGGTGCAAGGCTGTCAGCAGGTGTAACGGTCAGGGAGAGGTGCATTTGGAGGTAGACGAAGAGCTCCCATCCGTCGGATCAAATGATCCAACGATCGAGATTAAGACACGAGCGAACGATGCGGATCTGATCTATCAGATCAGATCAAGCGACTGATGAGGAGGCGGGTGCGTGCGGTAGAGATGTGATGTGGGCTTCATATGACGACAGTGCTGGAATGGGCGACGGGAGGGAGCATGATCGATGGATAAGGGAGCATCGTGCGGTTGAGGAAGAGGAGGAAAGGAATGGATGAGATTAAATCAAGAGAGAGTGATCTAATGACGGTGGAAACAATGATTGGGGACAACTGCGATTAAGGCAGGGGAGATGATCCAAGGGCAGAGAGCAAGCAGGGTGGCAGGGAGAGGTACAGCCACGTGGGCGGCCTAGGGGGCGTCACGTGGCCTCTCCAGAAAATTCAAAAACGGATAAACTAAAGAAAATTAAGGAAGAAATAGTAGGAGGACGAATCAACAAAAAGTCAAAACATGAAAGTAGTAGATCTCAATGACATCTACAAGTTTCATGTTGAATAAAAAGTTAAAAGAGGTCATTTGTACAAAGAAGAATTTTTGCAAGTATTTTTAATGAATAAAAACACTTAATTTTAAGGGTTTTTGTATTTTTTCCTTTTAAATTTCTTTTTGAAACCAAAACAAATATATACAATAATTAACCTAATTTTTATAGATTTTTAATAATAAAGAAAAATAAAGAATATGTTAGTATTTAATACAATAAACTAGGGTTAGATTATGTACAAAATATATATTAATTATACACTAGGGCGATCGATCTACTTACCCACTCGATCTCCTACGTGTGAAAGATGAGGGATACACAAAGGAAGGATAGGCCTCTCCCTGTCGATTCCCCTTGGTCTAATTCCACGACGGAGAGTCGGCGTGCCGTCAAGTGCAGATTGGGGGAGTAGAGCGAAATCCCTGTTCAGGGGTATTCAGAAGGTGTAACTTAGGCAACGAAAGAGGGGATCGAAATATCTAGTTTGCCCTCGGAGCGACCTGTTGGTTCACCAAACCCCAACCCAACGTCACACCTTCTCCATGTCCGAAGGGATCCAGTGCCCCCCCCCCCCCCCCGACTCCTTCCGGAATTTCTTCCTCAGAGCCAAGCCAGGAATGGTCGTACACCTACCACTGTCGAACCGGTTAGAGAGGCCCTCTTTAAGACCTCCAAAAAAGATGTTCACATGGGCCAGAAAGACTCGGTCATAAGAGGACCGCCTACGCGCTGGTAAACGAAAACCACCTCGATCGGATCCACGGAACGAATCAAGCCAGGCCGCCCCAAAGACTCCACACGCCAAAAGGGACACCAGCTTTGCCCCAAAAAGGGGGATCCGCTGCTTACTGCTCATGGGAACATCCGACCTATACTTTACGAGACCTCGTCCGCCTATCTTTCTGATGGGGGGCGTAGGGGGGTGGGCTCCTCGTGATGCAAAGCATGTTATATATGAAGAAAAAGAGACGACGCGTTAGCTTTTGAAGGCTGAGGATTAGCTCCTAGGAAGAATTCCATCCACTTCTGATCTTAGTAGAGCTCTTCCTCCTTTCCAGCGGGCTAGCTTAATGGGCCTTCTACTTCGACATTTTGATTTTCCAGCAAAGCCTTTGAGAGAAGAAAGTGAGTTCTTCATAGTGGTGACATCATACTTCTCTTTCATTCTCACTTCTCAATGACGTATAGCCCTATAGTCTAGTTGAAGCAAAAGATTGAAAAAGTCCCCTCACGTTCCTAAATTCTTCAATGAAGCTATAATGATTTATTCTATTCGACGTCCTGAGATGCGTATAATAGAAAGAAGATGACCCCCGAACTTCTCCCTGATTTTGAGAAGCTCTCAAGCAATGCCCAACGAGATTTAGGAGATTTCTCTACTATATATCTAATTATTTCATAAAGTCGAGGTAATTAGATTCTCAAGTCTAGTTGAGTCGAGAGAAAGGGACTGAAAGAGCAGAATGAATTCACGATCAAAGGAAAGGTCGGAGGGAGTGAGCGAAGGATCCTTATGAAGGGAACTCCAGTGCACCCGGCTTTGCTCCTCTCGCATTCGTCGCTACCCTTCTCTTTGATGGAGGCTTCTCGGGCACCATAGAGGCACTTCGAAGCCTTGTCGCTTTCCTGATCATATTTTTCTCCCGAGCTCTGACCCAATTAGTCCCATCCAACCTTGTCCTAAGAGGCTTTTCTAGACAGCTTTGACATAGATCTAGTATGAATCATGGAAGGAAATATCGATATCGATACCGTTTCGATATCGTGTCGATATCGATATATCGACGATATATCGCTATGTCAGGAATCTTTCTGAAGGAAATGCCTGAAAATCGGATATATCGATAATATCGATTTCGATATCGGCCCCATGTCGATATCGATATATCGGTGATATATTGCCGATATATCGCGACATGGCCTTCCATGGTATGAATACGAAAGTCATTCACTACCTTTGTCTTTCCTGCGGCTGAGAATGACGAGAATACTAGGAGTAGCTTTTTTGCGTGCTCGCGGAACTGAGCTTATCGGGAGAGAGGACCATCAGTCGGGCAGCTAAGCGTCAGGCTGATATCAGTCATCTCTTCCACCTCGTCTAGAACTAATCGTAGACCTACTATGTCAGCGTTGATCCTACATTGGGCATAGTGCGGATAGTCAGCTAAAGCTATCATCGACCGTTTACTATACTATCGCGAACTGTTAGCATTTTTTGACGTTCTTTATTAGCTATATTCCCCTTTGTCGAACTATTATCTGGACTGCATGATTAGCTACACTCACTCCTCGAAGCAGATCTTTCCTCTTCCCCTCAACTCTCACTATAGCACTGTCCCTAGCTGTCTCCTGACTTTGAAGCGGGCCATCCTCCTTTGCATACCCCTAGACTCTGCCTCTCCTGCCAGACCATGCCTGCTTAGAGTTGGTTTTGACCTGCCCTATTCAAAATTAGTAGGAGAGAGCTCTCTCTTAGTCACCCATGAGGAACTGCTTCCTTTGACTTATGGACACGTAT
This sequence comes from Ottelia alismoides, assembly GCA_037367405.1. Taxonomy (NCBI): domain Eukaryota; kingdom Viridiplantae; phylum Streptophyta; class Magnoliopsida; order Alismatales; family Hydrocharitaceae; genus Ottelia; species Ottelia alismoides. Next base: position 170,766 of record JAZKJV010008659.1, on the reverse strand, counting down.
CGGCAGTACGAAGCAGGAAAGGCCAAGACATCAAGAGCCTATATAAATAAGTGCGCACACTACCACTTTTGAATATCTTACCTCACTACGAGGTCTATCATTCACGAGACTGGTACCGAAGGGATATGGGATGATGTAAAGAGGATGATTTTCTCTTTTAGTTAGGAGGGCTGGTGGAATTTGACCGTCAGTAAGTCAATATAGGCAAGAAAGCTATGGGATAAGGAAAGAACAACAGACTATATAATACAAGTTAATATTAATGATTTAATTGTGATTTTTATTGAATTGTTTAAGTTAAGAGGATAATAAATAGATTTTATAATGATGTATCTGAGATTCATCATTTATGTTCCTCTCGGTGGCAGGGGAAGCTGCTTGGTCAACACCTTGTGCTATGGACGAAGTGCTATGTCTTCCCTTCTTAGCAGCAGATTGTGGCGACCTCCCAATGGCAGGGAAGGGTTGACCACCACCGCTGTTCAATGTTCTCGATGCTTTCGATGTCGTATGGTTCCTTTGTTTTCTATTTCTTCTCTTTGAACCTTCTTTCTTGCAGACCTTGGTGTCCTTGTAACCATTGTTTTTTTGAGCATTCTAGGTATCCTTGGTGTTTCAACAACAGTGGGTGTATCACGATCTTGCATATTTTTTACGCTAAGACCACATACTTCTTCGTGTTTCAAATCTCCTTCACCAACAACATCTCCCCCCCCCCACATAACACCTCCTCCCCAGGGTGAATCAAAGAAGTCATCAAGGAGATCAGACATACCCATGTGTTTTGAGGTAACAATAGATGATTGTCCACGTCCCTATCCCTTTAATATACAAGAGAGCACCGATGTCAATGAGACCAACAATTGAGTTCCACATCTCCTTCATCCATGTGGGCGTAGAACATACACAACATGTCTGCTTAATTTGCGAGATCTACAAACCTGCTTGCTCTCACATTTGGATCTTTGTATCACATTGATAGGACAAAAGAACTGTCCCAAGGAACAATCGTCGACAGAGTGTTTATCTGGTCAAACCAACCGCCTCCTCCACAAAGTCCACATATTTTTCTCCCCGACATCCATTCATGCCCTTAAACTGCCCAATATGTCTCACATGGATTGTGAGCACACCTTGCTCTCCATTGTACCAACCCATCCTACAATCACACACAATGAAAGATATGTTAAACCTTGCATATGCATAAACCTTGAATCGAGAAGAATCACTATCCATAGAACCCAAAACTGCGTAATCGAAACCCTAAACCCATCGAAAATTAAAAACCTAAAATTGATCAATATGTGGAAACCTTGAATCCAAGAAGAATCGCTAAGATATCCCATAGACAAGGCAAAACCCTAGAAGCATCCTAAAAAACCCTCGATTAAAATCGTAAATACAAAAATCACTAAACCCAAACTAACCTAGAGAATGCAATGGCGAAGCTCCTACAAGTTGACGAGTATTGCACACACGAGGATTCGACCAGCTTGTGAAGCTCTTTGGCTTGTTGCGGAAGAAATAAGGGAGACGATAGTAGGAAAGGAAAGGAGTGGAGACTGTTAAGCTTCCTTGGGAGAGAGACAATGACAATCGGATTTTGTGGGGAAACGATGCTACCTAAGTCCTATTCTCCCGCCATAGGAGTGTTATGATACATGGCTAGCTTAATTTCTCCCACCCACACTATTGCCTCGAGATTCATAGAGGTTACTGCACTTGAGTCATGTCTAACCACGGTTAGATCATTCCCGATAATAGTGATGTTACGGAGGGGCACAAGTGCTAATGATGAAACTTTTGAGGGGTACAACTGATATTCCCAAAAAGGAAGGGTCATAATTGCTATTGCAATATATCATAGGGGCACAACCGACAACAATCCTTTTCTTTTTACTTAATTTTAAGTCAGTATTCTAATTTTTAAGGTTTTTAATTTTCGGAAAATAACAAATTACAATAGTTCTAATTATAAAAATTACAGATGAAAGTGGATAATAAATGAATGCTAGATAATTTTCTAGGGGCATTATGAAATATTCTATTAAAACCAGTTAGTGTATTTAGCTAAACATTTCATCCATACACCCTACTCAATATATATCTATGAAAACTTCATGTTATGGCCAAATTTTAGAGTTTAAATCACTAATATGAATTTTATAGAAATTAGTTTAAATAAACGTAACATGTACCTAATAAAATTTAGTAAAACTAAATGTGAGAACTTAAAGTTCAAAATCAAGGCTCAATGCATATGAGGTTATTTCGTACAAGCCCCTGTAAGTCTAACATGTCCATAACTTTAAATGTTTTTATATTTAATTACTTTAATATTACAATTTATATATTTTATTCAAAATAATATATCAAAAATAATATAAAAAAATAGCACCAATAAAGTTTGTAGAACAAAGGATAGACTACATAGATGTTTGAATTAATTTTTATATTAAGTACAAGAACGGTTCAAAAGGCTACATCTATTTTTTTAGGTTTCTTATTTTTATTTTTTTTAAATAAAGTAAATTTTATAAGACGAGCTTTAAAAGCGAGAAAAGGTGAACTAAATATTTTCAAAAAAAATATATTCTTTGAAAAGTATGACATATGCCAACTTATGACTTCTTCTATTTCATTAAAACTATAAATTTCATTTTAATTTTTATAACTTATTTCCAATCTATAATTTGTCAAGAGAATTAAATGGAAAGGACTTGAAATGAAAAGGTTTTGTAAATGAATTAAAATAAACAAGTGAAAGATGTGCCCATGCAAATATGATATATGATTTCTACTTATAGGATCATGATAATATAATGTTTCAAGAAATCAAAAATAAAGAGAAATATTTTAAAATACTATAAATGTAATAACTATTTGTGAACTAATTACTCATATCATCATTCTATAAAATCAAGATGAGCATTCTCATCCTTCAAATTTCCCTAACAAGTAATCCAATTATATACATATTATATTGTCCTATCTAGACTGGAGAAAAACACATAAACAATAAAAAGATAGAATTGTGGCATTTATCATGGCTTAGTTTATTAATTTTTTGCTACCATTAATTATAAGTTCACACAAAAATTTGGAATGCATTGTGATTATTCAAATCCATCATGAACTGGATTTTGTTGAGGGATCATTCAATTCAATACGTGTTAGAAATATTTCTTAAAATGCTCCTTACATGCATATATCTTGCATTCGTGATATTAGTGGCGAACCATAACCTTCCCGTTCGATCTTCTTTTTATTTGTTGCTTGCAAAAAACAAAGTGTTCTTTAGAGACATTGTAATTCTTAGGGTTTAGGGGGTAGCGTTGCGCGACTCTAACAAACCCTTCCCATCCATTTTAAGTGCCCCTTCGTTCCGCCGCCACCCATCTCTATCCCCCTCTCTTGTTGTTCTATGCCTCCAACTGCATATGTTAAATACCCACAATAGATCTCAATCCCTCCCATCCTTGCAGCACCTCCTCTAATTCTTGCATGGCATCATCCTCAACTATCACACGATCTACCTTTCTCTTTGATGGTCGCATGATCTGTCTTTTCATGCTTTAATACTGGGGAACTTTTCCAATACATCATAATTTTTGGGTTCATCTGTGAAGGTATGTATCATTCTTAAATTATATGATTTTATCTGAGTTTAGTCGCTCGTGACTTGTTGATTATAATTTGAATTTGTTATTATTTTTATGGAAATTGGTGGCATTTGACAAGCATGAGTGATACAAATGGGACAACGTTTCTCATAAAATTACCAATTTAAACATTGCAAATATCGTTATATACATGCTTTTAGAATTTATCTTGATCTCAATAGGAGAACTCTTGATCTTATAGTAGATTGCAATGATTATATATAATATAGAAGAAACAAGATTATTATCTTATTTAGTCGTAAAAATTGAATCCAATTTGGGTGGATCATGTGGGGGTAAAATGAACATTCTTTATTCATTATGTTCTAGTATGATATTTTATAATGCAAAAAATTCATTCTAGTCTACTAATCCATTTGCACCCGAAACTTAAAGATAATGAAACAAAGAATAGATCTTTGGGATATGTAGCATGTTATCAACTCAAAATTAGTTGGCTTCTTCTCACCATACTTTTGTCCTTTACCTTTCAATTTCCAATGTCCTTCCTCATCAATGTCATGTAAACAATCTTCATGGATTATGCATATATGATCTTAATAATGCCTCATGTATCTTATATATCTTCTCTAAAAGAATTTTTTTACACGCATACCCCTATAAACCTACGTAATTATACTTTAACTCCTATAAACTTCATATTTAGCTATCTTTCCAGTATATAAGGAGAGTGTTTTGCAATGATAAAAAATGGAGTTATATCTCATCAATGGTAACATCTTGTAAAATGATGAGAAAATGATGATATATATTTATGCTTTTTATAATCACCTAAAGCAATATGAAAGTTAACCTTGTAATCTTGCTAAATGTCATACATTGACCACTTAAGTCATTGTCCATCCCAAACATTCTTTCTAAACAAACGGAAATAATTATAAAAAGATCAATGTACTTTAAAATTAAATTTTCAAATCATGAAGTTGCTTTCTTTCTCTCCTCTCACATGCAACCTTCCCTTGTAAACATTACCACCACTACATCCATTTCTACCTCTACCAACCCTAACCTCCTCGAATTCCCTACAATCCCCAAACCATAGCTTTCTCTCCCGACATCCACCACCACTCCATCCACTATCTCTAATATCAAATTTAATAAAACCATCATATTCCAAGTAAAATCCACCATACTCATCACCAAGTTCATCTCTTGCCCCCAAATCCATCGTGACCACCTCCAACTTCATGAAGCCACTCAAATTCCCAAGCTCTGCAACTTCATCCTACCATAAACATCTCACATGTGTTCCATATCCACCACAACCATCGCTTTAAAGCCAACCAAAATGCTCCCCAATCTCCTCATACTAAGACCAAAAGCAACATCAAGGACCAAGCAAGAATATCAACCATCTCTAAAAGCTTCTTCGAACCTAGTCCATATCTTAAAAAACTCTATAGAGTTTACGAAATTACCCAATTTCCCACACTAAAGTCCAGCTTGCCTTTTGTTTCTGGACTTGGAAATGATGAATCTCACTCTTCGCTCTTCCCGCTTAACACTTTGACGTAGTAGAGGAAAGCTGGGGGTAGTATTTTTCGTACTAGTGCTTGTCTTCAAGTGGTTTTCCCGATTTTTTTCATCTGTTTGTTTTGGTTTGATTCGTATAACACCCCTTTTTTGTGCATATCAAGAGATATCTGAAAAGATCCCTAATAAAAATCAAAATAAAAAGAAAGGTTTTATATAGTTTGAGGAAAAGAGAACATGTCTTGGCAGGCAAGGCTAGGTAGGAGTTGCTAAGGCAAGAGAAAGTATGTCCGACACCAAAGTAACGACAAACATATGTACACAACAGAAAGGAAAACACACATCCCTACATCTTGGGAGACCTATGCTCTAGAGAAACCACCTATACTAGACTATCCCTTTGCCCCTAAGTCGTTGGATCACATGGTGTAACATAGGATAGATAAAAAACACTCAAGGTTAATCAACCTTGAATGGTGAAATTGACAACAAGGGGTTAGGATGCAAACCACAATAAGATTGTGGCCTTAGGGTTTATATGGACAAACATGAAATTTATTTTATGGGTTTAAAATGCAATTCCCATGTTTCAAAGAGAAGGTAATCCCGCATCAAGGGCACCTATGCTAGAAAGGTAAATTTTTAGAAGATTCTTTGCCAAAATGGACTACCTTCTCAAAAACAATAACTTCCTCTTTACTTTGTACATTCCTTTTCCCTCTTGTTTTCTTGTTGGAGAAACAATCCAAAAAAGAAATGGAAAGGAAAAAAAGAGAGATTGGAAAGGGAGTTAATGCAATGAAATTTTAATAGGATTTCCTTTTCAGACTGGAACCACATTCCATGGATACATGCATTGACTATAGAACCTTATTTGTTTGTACCAAAAGAATGAAAGATATATTAGGCTGGATTTGAATTCCATTCATCCATATATCACCACATCTCAATGCACGAGAAGCTATATGCACACATTCATATTCTAAACTATTTTCCTACGAACGTTGCAATCTTGAAAAAAATCCATTTAATTTCCCGACTTGATAAAGAACTCCACAAACTTAAAATCACATCCTCGGTGTCATCACCATCATAGAAGGAAAATCCGAAGTATACAGTTATCTGCTACTACAAGATCTCCATGTACTCGTCCCCACCCTCAAGCTACTAACTTTTGCACTTAGCAAATCAATTTCCTTAGGACCAAATGCAAGATCATATTTGGCATGTAGACCGACCATCATTTTCCCAGAGGTATCATATTCTGATTTCCGTCATCAAACAACTGACAGTAAGATGACCCTCTAATTTTACCACATTAGAAACCACCGTGGTATTACATTCTGATTTCCCAAGAAAAAGCCCAAACTAACTAGCACTTGTGATTGAACGAACTATAATCACCTCAAGTCACACATTCCTGATTTTCCAAAATATAAATCCTAAAGGTCCAATATGCATATCATCACTTTAGTCAATCGTTAACCGAGGACTCTTACATATGATGCCCAAAGATCTCCCAAAGTCTCTATAACCTACATTTCAACTTGATTCTCTCTTGCTATCTTAAAGTAACATGTTTGATGTTGCATGCAAGATTGAAGGTGCATGCCACTAGCATAGGGTAGAGTGGATGATGCTCAGATATTTTCATAATGTTCAATGATCCCTCTGAGGTGAGTCAGCAGTAATTTATAGTTGGGAACATACCATCACAACCATTCTTGTAGAGCAAATAGAAACATATAAATTCTAACTCCATATCGAGTCTCAATAGTGGCATAAAGTTCTCTGACGGAGGCTACTACTTTTAACACAAAAGGCTACAAGGGGAGACAAGTGCAAAGCAGAAGAGTGGACCAATGTCAATTTCAAACCACCACGTTCCTCCATTGTTTGGTAAAGTCAAACATCATTTATTTATTTTTATTTTTTTGAAAAGTCAAACTCAGTTCTTCGTCAATGATTCATTTAAAATGTTAAAGGGAGAGATCAAAAGGAAATTCCGACCAGGGATGGACGTAAACTCGAGAGACCTCGAGGGTAGGGATAATCATCCATGTTTGATTGTGAAAAAAAGCCGCCCCATCAAATATCTAGTTCAGGTGACGCCGGAAGGTTCCTCCTCGCTGGGGAGCTCATCGACAAGTGTTAGAAAAAAAGCCCAGACAAGATATGCTCTATTTGCAAGACGGAATATAGGTTGATATGGTCTTCAACCCATCAGGAGTACCCTCACAACGAACGTGAGGCAGATATTTGAATGTTCGCTCGGGTGAGCGGGGATTTGCTAAACATACATTATAGAATATCATCTTTTGATGAGAGATACAGACAAGAGGCTTCAAGAAAACTAGTGTTTTATTAATTAGATGAAGCTAGTAAGCAAACAAGTGCTTAAAAGAGGGTACTAACAGTTATCATTACATAATTTCAAGCATCTAATTAGTGTATCTACACAAACAATTAGGCATGCCATGCCAGGAATTGCTCAACAAAACAACTTCAACATTAAGATACTGTGCTAGACAACAAATAGTTATTGTTGGGAAACGCGAATGAGTTGTTTATTCCATAGCCCTAGGCTCTCTTATATAGGAGAGTAGCCTATGGGTAAATTACATAAAGAGGATAACAAGAAAATAAAATAGCGAAAAGACATAATAACTAAATATGCGTTAACACTCCCCCTCAAGATGGAGCATAGATGTCAATCATGCTCAGCTTGGAAGCACACTTCTGAAATGGCCACGTAACAATGCCTTGGTGAATATATCTGCAGTCTGGTTCTCTGAAGTAACATGGGATGTGATAATGAATCCTTTCTGAATCATATCACGTATGAAGTGGCAATCCACCTCAATATGCTTGGTCCGTTCATGGAATGCAGGATTGTTTGCAATGAACAAAGCAGCCTGATTATCACACTCCAAGTTCATAGGAAGTGGTATATCTAAGCATAAATCTGTCAGCACCGCTTTCACCCACATCATCTCTGTAGTAGCCTGGGCCATAGCCCTATATTCGGATTCAGCATTGGATCTAGCTACCACAGTTTGCTTCTTGCTCCTCCATGAAACTAGAGCATCTCCAACATAGACAGCATACCCTGAGGTGGACTTCCTATCCTTAGGACATCCTGCATAATCTGCATCTGCGCATGCTGAGAAAGAAATCCCCTTTCCTTTCTTGAATAGCAGACCTTTACCTGGAGAAGATTTGAGATATCTAAGTATCATGTGTATTGCATCCATATGCACCTGACGTGGTTGCTCCATGAACTGGCTCACACGGCTCACTGCAAATAATATATCTGGCCTAGTGATCGTGACATATAACAATTTGCCTACCAGCTCTCTGTATCTTCTCCTGTCAACCTCCTCTGTGTCATCATCATACAGCTTCATGCTAGGGTCCATTGGTGTTGTGGCAGGTCGACACCCTAGCATACTTGTCTCACTCAGTAGATCTGTGACATACTTCCTCTGTGACATGACTAATCCATACGGATTTCTGGCAAACTCCAGCCCCAGAAAATATCTAAGGACTCCCAAGTCCTTGGTTACAAACTCGGTCCCCAGCCTTTCCTTTGCCTGCTTAATGCCCTGGTCATCATCACCTGTAATCAAGATATCGTCAACATAAACCATGATTACAACAATACCTCTTGCCGTCTTCTGTACAAACAAGGAATGATCAGCATTGGAGCGTTTATATCCTTGTTTCTCAAAAAGGTCTGACAGCTTCTGGAACCATGCTCTGGGGCTCTGCTTAAGGCCATAGATAGCCTTATGTAATCTGCAAACCTTGGAACACTCCCCCTCAACAGCAAAACCTGGTGGCTGTTGCATGTAGACTTCCTCCTGCAGGTCCCCATACAGAAAGGCATTCTTCACATCCAGTTGATAGAGTGGCCAGTCCCTAGTAACTGCAACTGATAAGAGGATCCGCAGAGTGGAATGACGAGCCACCGGGGAGAACGTGTCAAGGTAATCTACTCCATATGTCTGGGTGAATCCCCTTGCAACCAGGCGTGCCTTGTACCTGTCAATGGAGCCATCCGCATTATGTTTCACTGTAAATACCCACTTGCAACTTACTGGGTTGACATCCGGTGGTATAGTAACCAAGCTCCATGTTCCTCTAGACTGAAGTGCCGCCATCTCTTCCTCCATGGCTAGCCGCCATCGAGAATCCTGCAAAGCCTCATGGTGGTTCCGTGGAATATCTGTAGCTGAAAGTGCCAATGCAAATGTCCTGAATGGTCCAGATAGCCTCTCAAACGAAACTGCTGCTGATACTGGATACTTGGCACAGCTTCTCTTCGGCTTGCGTAGAGCGATTGGAACATCCAGATCCTCTGTGGTATCACCATGCTCCTGTAATGCATCCTGCTGAGAAATGTCGTCAGATCCATCAACATTAATATTTTCATTACATACCATAGGCGAGCTAGTTGACTGGTCAGGACCATGAGCTTGATTCGGCCGCCGGGTGTAATGGAATGGTAATGGGGAAATTATTGGTGGCGGTGGTGGTGGTGGTGGTGGTGGTAATGGTGGTGACAGCTGTGATGTTGGTGGTGACGGCTGTGATGTTGGTGGTGCCATGAATACGGTATCAGGAGATAATGGTGGTGGCTGCATGTTCCCGGATTCTGAAAAATACATAATGGATTCAAAGAATGTAACATCCGCACTGATCATATACCGCCGACGCACAGGGTCAAAACACTTGTACCCCTTTTGGGTTCTGGGGTACCCCACAAAGACGCACTTGACAGCCCTAGGAGAGAGCTTGTCAGAACCGGGTGACAACTGATGGACAAATGCGACAGACCCAAATACGCGAGGGGTAAGAGTGAACAGCTCCTTGTCAGGATATATAATTGAGAAAGGAACCTGTTCATTCAAGACAGACGAGGGCATACGATTTATAAGATAACATGCAGTAAGGACTGCATCACCCCAGTAGGTATACGGGACATGACTCTGAATGAGAAGAGACCTTGTAACGTCAAGAAGATGACGGTGTTTTCTTTCTGCAACCCCATTTTGTTGAGACGTATGAGCACAGGATATTTGGTGAACAATCCCTTTTGAGGAGTAGTATTTGGCTAGATTGTTGGTGCACAACTCTAAGGCATTGTCAGATCTCATAATTTTGACCGTTGTGGAAAAGACATTCTGAATCTCATTTAGAAAGTGAATAATAATATCTCCATCTTCAGACTTATTTTTCATTAGAAATACCCAAGATGCTCTAGAAAAATCATCGACAAATACAATATAAAACCTGTGCCCCTGATGATCGGGAACACGACTCGGACCCCAGACGTCGACATGAAACAACTCAAACTTGGAGTTACTACTCCGACCTTGACTACTGGGAAAAGACGACCTGTGATGTTTTCCCAACTGACATGCCTCACACTGGACAGTTGTGTGAGACAGACTATAGGGTAGGACAAGACGCAACTTCTGAAGCGGTAAATGACCGAAGCGCAGATGCCACAGGAGAGGAGATACTTGTTCTGCGGAAGAGGCTGTGATTCCGGCAAACGGGGTCTGGTTCAGACGATAAAGGCCTCCTTGCTCATAGCCATGACCAATCACGTTGCCCGTACGGATGTCCTGAAAAATCAATGAAGATGAATAAAAAATAGCTCGACAATGGGGATCCTTCGTAATCTGACTAATCGACAACAGATTCATGGAAAAATATGGTGCATGTAAAACATTCTTGAGCTGCATCGAGGATGTCAATCTAATCTCCCCCTGACCCGTGATAGGGGAATGAGTGCCATTGGCAATCACTACTGTCCGTCCTGGAGGGATCTGAGTATATCCTATAAGAAGACTCTGGTCGCCACATAGGTGATGTGTAGCACCCGAGTCCATGATCCACGGCAATGTAACTGATCTACTACTGTGAAGAGCAAGTGTACTACCTGAAGTACTCGTAGAAGCAGAAGCAGAAGCAGCGGTATCAGTATGATTCTCTGTCGACGGTGCTGGGCCAGAAGGTGGTATAATGCCCCTGAGACGGGCAACCAGATCATCAAATCGTTGATCCAACGTGGATGCAGACGGGGGCTCTATCTGCTCAGCAGCTCGTGCAGATGCAGGAAATCCATGCTTGGAGTAGCATGTGTCTTCAGTATGGCCGACTCTGTGACAATATGAGCATGTTGGCCTAGTGCGACCACCCCTTCCACGAGGAATACGTCCACGGCCCTGGTATTGAGAACCACGGCCTCTGTTGGCTGCCATGGCTGAGGGATTCTGACTAGTGGCTGCTGAAGGTACAGTAATCCCGCTCAATCTGTGAAAGGCTTCCTCCATGGGAGGAATAGTCGAGTCCGCCAAAATCTGTGAACGTGCTGCCTCATACTCTGGATCGAGTGCTGCGAGAAACACACCCACCATTGTTGCATTCCTGTATGTCTTTTGCTGTTCTGGTGTGGCTGTAAGAGGCATGAAGCTATGGAGCTTCTCAAACATTCCTCTCAAAGATGTATAGAGAGAATGTAATGGGCGGCCATTTTGCTTAATTGTGAATATATCATGTTGAAGTTGCAGGATCTTCGTCTCATTCCTCGCTTGAAAATATGTTGCTGCTAGGATATCCCACATGTCTTTGGTTGTGGGCTGATGAAGAATGTCATTGGCGATTTCAATAGCCAATGTGCCAGATAACCACACCTTTGCATATGCATCGTCAGCCTCCCATGAGGCATGGACTCCAGTCTTCTCTGCAGGCTCGGGCTCTGTGAGAATATGCTTCTTGCCCGTGGACTTCATCATACTCATGAACTGCATTGCCCATAGTTCATAATTCGTGCCATCCATCTTGACAATGGGCGCTGGACCACGGAATGCACCCATGGATGGAATATCTGCCTTGTTTTCTGACATACTGGATACTGAAGACTGGAGCGACCTGCAACCGATAATATTTGTCTACAATGACATAGACGGGATGAGTTGCATGTGTAGACCTCAAGCAACTATCCCCATGGACCTACGCGCGCTACGATCCGCACACGTACCGGTTTCTATTGTAGAAACCCTAGAGAACGCTTGTAGAAAACCACGAAACACTATGCGCACAGCACAGCACAGTTGCACTGCAAGATGCACGCTTGCCGCACAGGATGGTGCACCGCACAGGACAGGAGGCGCACCGCACTATGCGCACAGGATGCGCGCTATGCAGCGCAACAATCACCGAGTAGCGCAAGGAGAGGCGCTAGGCGATCGGCAGGCGAGGCTCTGGGCGGTGAAGAGGCGGCAGGCGAGGCGCTAGGCGATCGGCTCTGGGTGATCGAGAAGCACCAGGCGATCGTGAGGCGCCAGGCGATCGCGAGGCAGGCGATCGTGGGTTCAGCGAGAAGCCACGGCGCTCAGCGAAAAAAAAACGACCCCACGGCGAGAAGCCCTAGGCGCTGGAGCAGCGATCGGGGCTGGGGCTGGGGCCTATGAGCGATCGCCGAGAGAAGAGAGAGAGAGGAGAGGCCGGCGGGTGGGGCGGGGTAGGGTTAGGGTTTCGAGAACTCCGGTCTAGGACCGTCGCTTTGATACCATGTTGGGAAACGCGAATGAGTTGTTTATTCCATAGCCCTAGGCTCTCTTATATAGGAGAGTAGCCTATGGGTAAATTACATAAAGAGGATAACAAGAAAATAAAATAGCGAAAAGACATAATAACTAAATATGCGTTAACAGTTATAACGCATTGTTGTTCATTCAAGCTAAGAAGATCATACATACATCACAATGCACAACAATAGGCGCTCCACTCACGCCTTCAAAAGTAGAACAAAATGGAACAGATGAACAAGACAACAACCACTATTAGGGTCCGTTTGGTTGCTGGGTTGGGTTGGGGTAACCCCGTGAATAGTAAATTGTGAGGAGGGTTGGGAGGGTTGTAATAGTAGATGTTTGGTTAGGAAGATAGTTGGATTGGAGTTGAATGTGACATGATGTGACGTAATGACGGGTTGAAGTGAGTGTAGTTATGATTGAGTTATAATATTTTTTTAATTTAATTTTTAAAGGATGTCTTTTTTTGGTTCCATCAATGCCATCAATTGTTATTTCACAGGTTCCATCAATGCCATCCACTGTTATTTTGGTGTCGTTGCACCACCCTCTCAATTTTATCTTTTTTCTTGATCGCAAGATCATAGCCGTAATTGTAGGATTTCAAATCTGATAGAATGGATCAACCTGTAAGATATAGTAATGGCTGCATCATTTTGAGGATTATAACAGCTAAATCGATACCGCAAACGAAGTCCAAACATGGACTAACAGATCAGTATCCTCTATTATTTTGAATGGCAACTGAAAAATCACAGGGAACTATATAGAGGTCAAGACACCGCATCATTCCTCTCCTTCAAAATCCTCCATTATGGAATGAACCCACAACAATAGATACATAATTTAAATATAAATCGAACGGATGCGAATCCAGCAATGGAGAAAGAAGAACCAGTGAATCAAGCATTGAAGCACACGTTCAGAAGTAAAAAATCAATTTTCAAATATGCATGATATAAGCATGATACATTTACAACACGATCCATCAGATTACGTGTTTGTCAACCACGTGGTCGTCCACTATCGTTATTCATGCATCTCGCAGCTGCAGTCAAAGTGACTCCACCATTTCCTTCAACGAAGATCTCTGCCCACCTTCATCCTCTAGCTCCGAGTAAAGGTGACCCAGTTCAAGCTCCTTCTCCTGTATTTCTTGCAACGTACATTGAAGCTTCAGCTGCAATTCCCTGTTTTCTGACTCCTGTTCCCATAGACGTTGCATAATGAAGAAAAACTCATCTTCCAAATTTTCAATGTCCTGGATGCACGCATATAGGGCTTCCGACTGCCGCATCGACTAACCGAGCATACGTAGAACAAGCGTCAACTGGATGTTCTGAACCCTCTTCATACCTTAGAATCAAGGATATCCGTAACTGCACCTCTCTGCTGCAGAGTCCATTCAGTTCGCCCTGTAAGCGGGAAACTAAAATAATTACCGAATTGAACAGTTACATGTGATAAGAAGGGTACATGTATCCAATTAGTTAAGGATAAAGTTACATAAGACAACAACAGAAATAAAAATCACAAGCACGACATTAAGGTAGAACATAGAAGGCACCCCACAACAATGGACTACTATTGCCTTGTGTGTCTGTTATTCCACATAGCATTAGCAATTCTATCTCGCAACACCTGTCCACACCGTATATCATCAAGAAGGATGCCCACGACCCGATGCTGCTCTTCGTTTGTCTCCTCCGACAATATGTCATCCTCCTCATCATCAGATATTGAATCTCCACCATTGAGCTGTATGAAGTTGTGAATTATGATCGTGGTCCTAACGACATCCCCTTGTATGTTGATTGGATACGCTGGCATATCACGCAGGCAAAAGAATCTTTTCTTCCATAACCCGAAAGTGCATTCCACCACATTACGCAGGCACGCATGGCGGTGGTTAAATAGGTCCTTATGGTTTTCATAATGACTCCCATGAGCCCTCCAAACAGGAAGATGGTATACGGATCCTCTATACGGGGCTAGGAATGTGTCTGTATTGGCGTATCCACAATCCACCAATACTTGCAACCCTCAGGGACAACAAAGGAGCCACTCTCCACTGAGTCACAAAGTACGGTCATATCTACACAAGAACCCTCCCAACCTATAACCACATAGGTGAAATATAGGTTGAAGTCAACCACAAGCATAACATTCTGGGCTGTGAATAACTTTTTATATATGTAACCCCTTGGACCTCAGGATCGACTTGAGCTGGAATGTATGTTCCATCAATAGCTCTGATAACTCCCTGCAGTGTGGATGGAATCGTAGATAAGTAAGCAGTCACAATTTAGTAAACGAACAACGTGTCAGATAAATTACTTTGAAGTAAGGGTAGTAGCAAGGGTTGGAGGTGATTATCTCCGGGGTCACAAGCGGTGCGAGTCATATATATTCTCCCTCCAGAGTTAGTATCTTCGCGAGAACATTTCTAATGTGTCGTGATATCGTCTCAGCACTATGTTAAAAGGCCTCCTGAGTGACTCTATTAGAATGTGCATTTGTGAATGCATACAGAAATATGCAAACCTGCTCATCCACATCCATGTTCCTTGTCTTCGTTAAGCCATGCTCTGATAGGACACGGACAAACCTTCTCAGCATGCTAGGTTTCATTTGGAAATTTTGAAAAGCATGGTCATCGTATCCTTCAAGCATCTCCTTAACCCATTGTCGGCCGGTTAGAGGCCGTGTACGTAATGGATGAGGGATCCTTCTGCCCTCTTCCACCCACTCCTCTATTGCCAGAGCTCCTCCTACTCCAGCACATGCTATCAGGATTGCAACCCCAATATCCACAAAAGGGTTGTAATTCCGGAGCGACATCCCTAATAAATGGCAGGACGTAATGAAGACCTATAAGCTAATCAAAGGAATTTCGTACAAGCACGACATGCAAGATGTAAATAATTCCGTTGTGTCTTAAAGCTATCTTCGCACGACATGCAAGAATGATGTGCATGACATGCAATACCGATATGCATTTCGACCAAAGAAATCCCTGCAAGCAAACATGTTATGGTTATCCACCATCGCACACACGAACTGAAAGCAAAAGTGTTTACATTGCTGTGAATTTCAGTCTGCCCAAGGTCTGCAAGAAAATGTGTTATAGTTGTCCTAGATCATACCCACGACCTGCAAGAAAATGGGTTAAATTTGTCGTACATCACACCTATGACCTGCAAGAAAATGTGCTGCAAATTTATTGAATAGAGTCTCACTCTGCCGACGACCTGCATGAGTATTCGTTTACTTACGTGGAAGTGATTTTCAATCTGCCAACAACCTGCATGAAAATCTGCTAAAGTTCAACTGAAGTGACTTTCAATCTGCCAAAGACCTGTGTTAAAGATGTCATACATCATAACCACGTCCTGCAAGGAAAATTGAATACTGAACAAGACCTGCGAGTGAACAAGTTGCAGCATTACCTGTGTGATAGTCAATACTAGCATTATGAAGGTGCAAATAGAAGTTGATAAAAGGTTCTAGTTTAGACAATAAATCATGTTTGGTAGGAATAACAATATTCTAGGAAAAATCGAAGTGGCTGGGGAGTCGTCAATGCGAAATGGTCCTTTCTATCCATGCATTCAACTTTGCTGGGTCACCACAGACAAGCATGTATACGTTCCTGTCACTTGATGTAGCCAACTTTTCCGCAATCTTTTCAAACTACTCTGCATCAAGGTCCGGTGCATCGCGCTTATTTCCGCGCATGCTGCATGGGCAACTTCATTAGCGCCATTCCTGGACTCAGTTATCTTCTTCGACAAGGACAACAAAAAAATCTCCAGCAACTCCTGCCCAGCTTGAGACCTCGATCCTCCACTCTCAGACTTCGTGTTGTTGGTTCATCCACCACATGCACTTCTCTTCCTAGATGATGGAGTTGGGGTCAACTCCTCGCTGTCATGCACCTCGTCCTCAGGTTCTGGCATACACTCATCAAGGTTCTCGTCAAAATTCAGCTCTCTCTGGCTTGAAGGGGGGCGTGAGGTAGATGCTCCCATTACTGGATTGTCATTACGTGGACGAGAGGAGGTGGCATGCACCCCAGTGGCAATGTCCTTACTGAGAAACCTTTGAATGTCACCGAAGTGCAAGAAGGGCTTGTTGCGATATTTGCGGTATCTATCTGCAAGCGATTATTGATAGAATAATAAGAGAATTGAAATTAACAAAGAACTAGTGATCTTAATCTCAGATAGGTTACCTCAAACCAGGCAGAGTCGGATGGAGGAATCAGCCTGTTGTAGACGACATCCCAGTCCCACCCGGATTTGTTGCGAAGGTAAAGGTAAGCCGAATAGTCCTTCTTCAAGTTCTTCCATCTACACAGCAGTTGTGCCTTGGTATAGTGAAGACAACTGATGTGGTTGAACCTAGTCACAATCATCTGCCATCCGGGCACTGTGAACGTGCTACCAGCCCACGATGACTCGTACTCTAACATGGCATCAACAAAGATCCTGTCCAACCCCTGGATTCCAATGCGCATTTTTGGCCACAACTGTATCTGCAAACTCAGACGATTCCACGACAACTCTCTCACCAGTAGTCCACCTCGTTGACATCGCGCTTAAGTTTGCAGACAAGATATTCATATGATGGAATATGCAGGAATGAGCAACAATACTAAATCGCGGTAGGGAAGTACTTCAACCTTGACTTAATATAAGCAGAGTAAATCTGTCTTAACTAAACTAAATCAAACTAAGACATGATATACTAAAGTCATCGTATACAGACATGACTACATGTCACTGGAGAGAAAGTGCAGTTGTCTGCCTAAATGTTAACTTGTGTCTTAACAATGTGATGAATCCTTCAATTGTAATTTGACAACTGCAAACCTTGTGATATAATTCATTACCGCAGGATGTCCCTACTAGGTCCTCCGGATCCTTGGTCAATGATGAAATGATCAAGAACCAGATCATTGGTAAATTGGTATCCATATTCTCTTCATACTTGTAAAAAGTACGCCAACAGTTTGTACTGTACATTGCGTAGAGTTAGGAAATTATTTAATGAACCTAAATTCTAATCAAGAGCAGGGTTCTCTACAGCTAATTAATATGCATGTCCTATTAATAAACCAATACATGCATCCTTATTCAGTAACTTGAGACCTTTGTAAGAATGCTTTATAGAGAGGGGTAATCTGGGTTGAATGAGAGGAAAATAACTTTACAGTACTATTCCAACAAATTTCTGCATGTAGGTTGAGCTGGGGCGATACAAAAGACATGGAGTTCTTCTGGGTATTTTGGAACTGTCTTGCTCTGTTGCGTGAATCAGGTGACCTGTGTTGCTCCAGTTGATAACGTAAGTGCTTGTTATGTTTGTGAAAATAATGTAGAAAAGTGCAGTATATAGACATCAACATGCTGTCTGTTCTTCATGAAGCAAAATGGAGTATGCGACCTACAAATAAGGTGAAAAATCTCAAGCTTGTCGTTAGAACTTGTTTCTTTTTATGCCGACAGAATTGATGTATCAGGAGTGTCCCCAACTTGGATGGTTGGCATCGGCAAGACAACAACATTATTGGGGACAACTTAAAAACCCAAACTGAATCATTTTATTCGGATAAGATGCAGTGTATAGTGTTGGTGGGATGGTTGGTGGTGTTGAAAGTAATAATCTGGACTATAGTGTTCAACAAGTAAGCATAAACGAATTAGATTTACTGTTTTTTGTGATGGCCGGGATTATCACCCTATACCACAGGAGAAGTACCATAGCAATAATAACTTGTGTATGTAATTTCTCACTGAAATGTAGTACAAGGTCTTATGTAGGCTCCCCTCAGTCGAATATCTTATACAGTAGGCGATTTTAAAACTAAACACAGGAGCACACACTATACATATGGATCTGTCATCAAGATCCAATGACCATCCTACCCCAACAAGGTTGTGTAATTGCAGATCCAATGATCATCCTACACCAACAGGGTTGTTTAATTGCAGATCTAGGAAGACACGAACATAACAAACAGATATTATGCATATACATGTGCTTATTTCTTGGAAGGCAACACTCCACAAAAAGAAGCATTGCCTTTCTCATAGTAGAAACCTTGCTAGGGTTTGAAAATGGGAAAAACCATTGCCACCATCGGTAACCATGACACTGACCAGAAAAGGAGGGAAGATCAATCACATATGCTGCATCAGTAAAACATGCACATATCAAACGGATAATAGGGATAGAAATCTGCATACTTCTTGGAATGCAACACTCAACAAGAAGAACATTGGTGGTCACAGAAAAACCTCGCAAGCAGAGAAGGGGAAAACCATTGCCACATTCGCTAGCAGAGAAGCAACAGAGGGAGGAGAGGATGTACCTTTTGAAAATACGAGCGACGCTCCTCGCAATCTTCAACGATTCCTCCTCTCCAATGCTAATCCATGCGCCTGCAAGATCATACAAGGCCCATAAGATTGTGGCGCATAATTTATAGGCCGAGATCTCCTCCTCAATCTTGCAGGTCCTCCTTCCACCCCTTAATGGAAGAGGGGACAGGCTTGGCGCTGTAGACTCACAAGATGCGGTCTGTTGATCCATCATCGACCTGCTAAGATGAAATCGATGGGATGTATGCGACCACAAGGGGACCGAGAAGGGGAGAGCATGGCGCTGCACCCAAATGAGAACGAGATTCCTCATTGTATTGTCAACAAGTAGCTGCAGGTCGGGTCAGGCAGGAGGAAGATCGGGTACATGAGGACGAACACAACCTGCACCATGTACGAAGAAAGGGGAAGATCGGCGCGACCTTCAACCAAAATAGCGGGTATCGAGGATGGGATGTGACACGACCTGCAGAGTCTGACAAAAATGGGGACAAGCGCAATTCACCGATGCACCCTCCCCATCCGGTTCATCTCGGCCACCAAACACGGGTTGCAAGGGGATGACCCGTCCTGACCCGGGTCATCCCGGCAACCAAACGAAGCCTTAGTATCAGTACACTAACCCCATCCCCACTCTAGCCAGGAGACAACCGCCAACGATTTTCACCATCCCCCCTTCCGGGACTAGCGCATCATTCCCACTTCGTCGTCCCTCATGAACGGCAGATGGGCCAAATTCCCGAGCACCTTTGCAGTCGAGTCCAAGTCTATACTGAAGGTATTAATATCGAACCCCGCGACGATATCCACCACACCATCTGTAACATTTGCCACATTCTTCGTCCCTGAAGGCGCACCAAGATCCTTCCTCAGGCGCCCACGAGGGCGTCCGATGGGCTTCCTCGCCTTCTGAGCGAGTGACTTCTTGTGCAGCTTAGGCACGGGCTGCGGATTTGGGCTCGTGGGTGGCATGGGTGTCCGCTCCCTTATCTGGTCACCGCCGCCCTTGGGCGGCGGGGGGCCTGCGGGTGGCTGTGCAGGAAGAGGTCGGATCTCATGACGGTGTCCGGAAGTGGGATGCCGGAGAATGGGGGGCAGCCGGGGAAGCCGATGGGGAAGAGTCCCTAAGAACAGTAGTAGGAATCAATACGGGGGACGATGGGGGGAGGCGATGTGAGCTCGGTGGAATCGAATGCCTCTTGGGAGGTGATTTTAACAAGGAAGCATGATACCTGAAGCTTCGATCTTCAACGAGCAGCCATGACCCCACCGATGGGTCCCGACCATTTCTGAAGCTCCAAACAGCTGCAGACTACATTAGGGAATGTGTTGAGCATCAAAGCAGTAATAGAGATCGAAGGAGGAGCGAGGAGTGGCCGATCAAATTTCGCTTGAAGACTTGTTCTTCATTGATCTTCAGGGAGAGCAATAGCCGTCGGATCGCCTCTTCGCTCCTAATCAGAAGGAGATCATCGGATCTTGCACACACATGGCCGGCAGATCTCCTAGGAGGTTTAATCCCAACCTCAGATCCACAAACCGATATCAAGGAATCCGAACGCGACACGTGGATTGGTGAGATCATCTTAACCGTCTGCCCACGCCTTTAGGGGGTAATTTTGTCATATACCCCTTTGGTTTTGTATTTTATTTTTAGTCCATAAATGATCATTTGTAGTGTAAAAACTTTGGTTATTTTGCAAGTAGACCCTGTAATACTTTGTTCCCTTACCAAGTCACCTCGTGTGCCCATACACGTAAGGTGTTGGGCTTTTTATAAGGACACTCCTAGGCTTTGGTGTTATTATTTAGTACAACAAGTTTGTAATTAAGTTCAAAATTTTTTGTGCTATTTGTATGTATAGCCTATCATGTTTAATAAATTACATTTATACCCCTGTCAGTATTGTTTAAATTAAATATGTGTGGGAAAATTACACAGAGGCCCTAGAATTCATATTTTTTGTTCTTTATGGCATTTTTACTTATTTTTATTTGGATTTTAATCCATACCAGTATTGTATTTTTATTTTATTTATTTCTCGATTAAAAATTATAGGAATTTTATTCTAAGTGCTTGATATATTTTTAAATCACATATATTTTCTGCATGGTAAACTAAAGCATTTTCCTATTTTTAAAAAATCCAAAAACATTGCATATATTCCCTGTTTTCAAAAATCCATAAAAAATAGAAAAATATTTTGAAAAATTCTAAAAAAAATTAAAGATGATTTATTATTGTATTTTTGTACCTACAAATCAAAAATCACTAAAAAATCAAAAGAAAAACCAAAAAATTAGCAAACACTCTCTAACCTTAAAAAATTATAAAAAATCACTACAAAAATCTAAAAATTGAGTTTCCTATTTCTGTATCTTACTTATCATATATATTACATATCAAAATTAGTTTTGGAAAATTTTGAGCTTTTTAGATATTTTTGAAATCCAAAACTAGTCGGATATATATCATTGCTCACTTTTTCCAATTTTATTCATTTAAAAATACTAAAAATTACAAAATTTCTGAGAAAAAACAAAATAGTACAAAATATAAAAAATATTTTATTTTCTCCAATTTGATAATTTATAGGTATATTTATATGTACTAGCCCATATTGTATATTTATACATATATTTACTTATATAATAATAATAATTATCATTATAATTTTTAAAAATACCAAAAAAAATCAGTACCCTTAAAAAAATAAAAAGGACAATACCTAGGGCATTTTTTCTGATTTTTTCCTATTTCATATATATCTATATCTTTTATCTACTGTATTACCTATACATAATACATATATATATATCTATTTCCTCTACTTATTAAAAAGAATATATATACATATAATATATAATTTACAAAATTGAAAACACAAAAAATATATAAATTAAAAATTCCAAAAAATAAATAATTAAAAACTTTCTAAAAAATAAAAAATTCCTTTAAAACACAAAAATACATTGATTATTTTTTAGTCAATTGGTGTGATCTATCCCCTTGCTCCCTGTGGTCGACCTCTACATACTTGCACTATACACATATTTTGTAGAGTTATAATAAAGTTTAACTCCATATTTCTACTTAACATCGCTTCATCTTTTGTGGACTACTTGTTGATTGACATCTGGGTTTCATGATCGGTCGCCTCAAAGACAGTGTAGGTATCGCCTTGTGTAGACCACATTAGGCCCTCGCAATACCTGTGTCATCACCTATACATTTAGAAGCTATAGTAAGGGGAGATGCAATCCTCCCACTTTACCCCTCGTATGCTGCTAAGAACAACAATTGTGTGCCTACAAGGGAGGCCACATATCCGCCATCTATTGCACGTATATTTATGTGCCTTGATGTCAACCACATACGTCCAGTAAGACGTCTGCATCTCTATCACTTGATCATCTAACAATAAAACCCTATAGATCTCTTGTGATTCCCATCACATATTCTGACGCGAGAGTAACCAAATCACCCACCCATTAGTTGTGCTGCTCTACATCTTCTCTCGTCCATCGTTGTCATAATCTTTTATCGTATCCAATCTACCATCTCACATAAGGGAAGATGGTGTGCCTTTGAGATCCAAGCATTAAATGATTCACTCAGGTTGTTGGTTATGTAAGAGAATTTTGTTACTTCACGGAAATTGTGGCGGTTCCATTTTTGCGAAAGTCTCTCTAAATAATCAAAGGCATTCTTTGATAATTTCTGAATCTCAGTCATGTTGTGGAAATAATACCTCCTCTCAAATGCGCATGCAACCGAGCAAACAAGCCTCTCAAGGACTTCTCTTGGATATTCATTTTTGAAGTTCTTGTAGACATGCCTCATGTATGCTCTATACTCTGCTTCTAGAAAAATGTTCATTATTGCACCCCAAAATCCTTTTTTCATAGGAAACGATCGCCAATCCTCTCCCACGTTCAAACCCAATCGCTAAATGTAACTTCTCCATGAAATATGTTCAAGAATCATTGGACTCATCCTCTTAGATGCAGAAAGCAACGGGGAAAAGGCCATTCGTTCCAATTGTGGCTGCCAATAAGGTCCCACGATATTTTCCCTTAAGATGGTAACCATCTAACTCAAGGAAAGGCTTGCAACCATTTTTAAACCTATTTATGGAAGCGATGAAGCAAATGGAAATTCCGAGGAATGCATCATCATTCTTCGTAATGTAATCAATCACATATCTTGGGTTCCTCAATTTTAATTCATAGACCAAACTTGGCACCTTTGGGTAGGTAAGCCCCACCTTCCCAAAAACTGAGTCTAGTGCAATGTTCCTTCCCCTGTAAATTCTGAGATGGGCAATTCTCACACTAAATTCCTCCCATATTTGACCTGCAATGTCACTCATAGAGAAAGTAAGATTTTGCCTCAACCACTTCTCACAAAATTTTGCAAATCACCATTGTTTTTCCGCCTCCTATCAACTTTGTTGATATTGTTGCAAGTATGATGTCCTGACAAGATTTTGATACGGAATGTGACTCCTCCTCCAAGCCTTGATGCATGGATGCACCACCTGCAACCATCACTAGCACACCTTGCTGTGATTCGTGTTGGATCTGACTTGATAAACTTCAACTTGAATTCATTCTTTAGGTAGTGCACATCAAGCTTGAAGCGAAATGTCGCATGATCTGTAAAATCACTACCCACTATAAAGGCATGGTTCTCTCATTCGAAATTTCGACCCTCATAATCTTCTATTTCTTCAATCTCTAAGCCTAAACCCTCGTCACTAGAATAAATCCCATCACTAATTTCATCTGTTTCTTCAGATGAATTGACAATCCATTCATCATCGACATCATAAGAGACACTAAATACATCTTCAACTTCGGGGTCCACGTCAAACTCTTCCTCCAAGGATCGCCTTCTATCTTTCGAAGCTTCTCTAGTGGATCTCTTTCTATCTTTTGCATCAACTTGAGAGAACTTTTGAAGAGCTGGTTCGCCATCTCAATGTGTTTTGGATGAAGTTTTTTGTCTTATTGATGGATGCAAAAATCACCTCTTTAATAATCTAAAGTTGTAGCATAGGAGATGAAATTCAGTCGATCAAAAATCACAATCTTTGAATGTCATGGAATAATTTTTTCTTGGCAAGATACCAAGGTCGAACACATGGACACGAGCCTCTTCATCTATTTATTGAAAATCATTAAATAATTCTTGAGTGATTAAATCAATAAGGTTGTAGGTCTTCATATGCACAAACAACATGATGTAGAAATGATGCAATAATGAAGATAGAATCACAAGCCATGATGCATGTATTTTTGTTTGATTTTTAAATACAATTAAAGGATGAGAAGCTGTGCATGCAATATAAGATGAGATGCAACAGATAAACATGAGAGAGAAGATGTATAAATATGCCCTAAAATTCGTATCAATGAGCAATAGAACAAGGGTCAATTTTAGAGACAATTTGAGCAATAAAATTGAATAATGGCAATTCAAAGCAGTGAGAAGAAGACAATATGGACCACAGAATATATCATAAATAATTCAGCATCAAATCATAAAATTAAATAAGCCATTAGATAGACAATGCAACAAGCTTCAAAACGACATTAAAATCGATAAAAATAGAGATCAGATGCTCAAGATAGTAAAGACACAGTTCAGGGGCAAAAATGCAATAAAAATGCATGAAAAATAAAAGAGAAATATTAGAAATAGGTCTCTTAAGGGACCTATTTGCAATTTGCAAAAACTGCCTAGGCCCAAATGCAATTTCCACTTATGAACGGAGTCATATCTGTAATTTATCACAACCGGCAGGGCCTCCATGTAATTTGTCCAGGAGCGCATGTGCTGCACGTGCGCCCGGACCTATATGCAATTCTAGAGAACTTGGAGTGCTTCAGTGTAATTTTCCCAGCTCGCACGCTCCATGCACATACGTGGCTAGGGTCGGGTGGTGGTCCAGGCTCCAGCGGCATGTGGCAGCTGTTGATGGCTTCGGTCAGTGGCTCAGATAGCACGAACCTGCAGGTTAGGCATAGAGGCTCGAGCATCATCTAGACTGTCCGATCCAAATGATCAGACGGTACATGCTCTTCGTGCTCATCAGCTCCGTCGCCTCCTGTGACGGACTTGGTGGGGCTATGACAAGACCTATGATGCTCCTCTATGCTCCATTTGCTTCCGTAATGGTCGATGAGAATCCCCGAAGCTTTGGCGACGAAGCTCGGATGGCAGAGGAGGTGCAGGGAGGGTCAGAAGCTGCTGTCGATGGAGCTATGCTGGAGATGAAGTCTGGGAATGGAGCCACCTCGGAATGTCCGACCATTGAGGAACTTTGGGCATGCAGAAGTTAGATATAATCGAGGCGGTGGCGTACGTGCATACATGAGGTGAATGGAGGCCTGTAAAGGGCGTAGAGGGTGGAGTCCTTTGGCTTCCTCCGCCTTGATGACGAAGGAGATGGGTCGGAGCGGGGAGTGGTTCTGAAGAAAAGAGGAGGTGGCACGAAGATCAGTGACGGGTGGCAAGGCATCGGTGGTGGTCGGATAACGGAATAGATGCGAGTGTGAGTGGAATTAAATTAAAGAAAAATGAAGAGAATGATGGTGAGAAATGTACCTAATCAGAGATGATAATTGGACAAGGAATAGCTTGTGCTAAGGTCTCTTAAGGATCTCCGGTCGTTGCTCAACTTGGGCAGCAAATCCAGTGGGCTCAGCGATCGTCGGAGGCGCTGCAACACAGCCATCAGGACCATGGGTCAACTCCTGGAAGAACAATTGTCATCGCACCTCGATTCCACCTCCCCCTGTCACGGGGAGGGGACAAAGGCTAGGCTGGGCCTCCGTATAATGGTGGATGAGGGTGACAGTGGAGGAGCGGGGGTATTTGAGGTGAATGGGGTTCATCGGTTACAGAGGTGGGCGATGGAGTTGCAAGGGATGTAGTGATGGCGAGGAGTGATGGAGGGGGCTATTGAAGAGCTCGTGAGGATCGTGGATACTAGGGTTATGTGGGATGGGCGTTAGGACAAGGAGAGATGGTCAGGAGCGATGGCTAGAATAGGAAGGGCACGAGGCTGTCAGCAAGTGTAACAGTCATGGAGAGGTGCGTTTGGAGGTAGACGAAGAGCTCCCATCCGTTGGATCAGATGATCCAATCTAATCCAACGGTCGAGATTGTGGCACGAGCGAACGATACAGATCTGATCTATCAGATCAGATCAAGCGGCTGATGAGGAGGCCGGTGCGTGCTGTAGAGATGTGATGTGAGCTTCATCTGACGTCAGGGTTGGAATGGGCGACGTGGAGGGAGCATGGCCGATGGATAAGGGAGCATCGTGCGGTTGAGGAAGAGGCGGGAAGGAAGGGATGAGATTAGATCAAGAGGGAGTGATTTGATGACAGTGGAAGCAACGACAGGGGACAGCTGTGATTGAGGCGGGGGAAGGCGATCCAAGGGCGAAGAGCAAGCAGGGTGGCAGGGAGAGGTGCGGCCACATGGGCGGCCCAGAGGGCACCACATGGCCGCTCTAGAATATTTAAAAATGAATAAAATAAAAAAATTAAGGAAGAAATAGTAGGAGGGCGAATCAACAAAAAGTCAAAACATGAAAGTAGTAGATCTCAATGAGATCTACAAGTTTCATGTTGAACAAAAGTCAAAAGAGGTCATTTGTACAAAGAATAATTTTTGCAAGTTTTTTTAATGAATAAAAACACTTAATTTTAAGGATTTTTATATTTTTTTATCTTTTTAGTTCCTTTTGAAACCAAAATAAATATATACAATAATTAACCTAATTTTTAGATATTTTAAATACTAAATAAAAATAAAGAAAATATTAGTATTTAATACAATAAACTAGGGTTAGATTTTATACAGAATATATGTTAATTATACACAATATAATACAAGCTAATATTAATGATTTAATTGTTATTTTTATTGAATTGTTTAAGTTAAGAGGATAATAAATAGATTTTATAATGATGTATCTGAGATTCATCACTTATGTTCCTCTCGGTGGCAGGGGAAGCTGCTTGGTCAACACCTTGTGATATGGATGAAGTGCTATGTCTTCCCTTCTTAGCAGCAGATTGTGGCGACCTCCCAATGATAGGGGAAGGTTGACCACCACTGCTCTTCAATGTTCTCGATGCTTTCGACGATGTATGGTTCCTTTGTTTGCTATTTCTTCTCTTTGAGCCTTCTTTCTTGCAGACCTTGGTGTTCTTGTAACCAATGTTTTGTTGAGCATTCTAGGTGTCCTTGGTGTTTCAACAACCATGGGTGTATCACGATCTTGCGTATTTTTTATGCCAAGCCCACCCACTTCTTCATGTTTCAAATCTCTTTCATCAACATCATCCCCCCCAATAACACCTCCTCCCCAGGGTGAATCAAAGAAGTCATCGAGGAGATCAGACATACCCATGTGTTCTGAGGCTGCAATAGATGATTGTCCTCGTCCATGTCCCTTTATTTTGCTCTTCACCACTTTCTCTGCCTCCTGGATTCAATATACGAGAGAGCACCAATGTCGATGAGACCAACAACGGGTTCCACGTCTCCTCCATCAATGTGGGCATTGAACATACACAACATCTTTGCTTAATTTGCGAGATCTACAATGCTCTCACATTTGGATCTTTGTATCATATTGATAGGACAGAAGAACTATCCCAAGGGACAATCGTCGACATAGAGTTGATCAGGTCAAACCAGCAAGTGAAATCGGGATCCATTCCAACCACTTCCTCCACAAAGTCCACATATTTTTCTCCTCGACATCCATTCATGCCCTTAAACCACCCACTATGTCTCATATGGATTGTGAGCACACCTTGCTCTCCATTGTACCAACCCATCCTACAATCACACACAATGAAAGAGATGTTAAACCTTGTATATGCGCAAACCTTGAATCGAGAAGAATCGCTATCCATCAAACCCAAAACTGCATAATCGAAACCCTAAACCCATCGAACCCTAAAAACCTAAAATCAATCAATATGCATAAACCTTGAATTCGAGAAGAATCGCTAATAAGATATCCCATATACAAGGAAAAACCCTAGAAGCATCCAAAAAACCCTCGATTAAAATTGTAAATACAAAAATCACCAAACCCTTACTAACCTAGAGAATGCAATGGCAAAGCTCCTATAAGTCGACGAATATTGCACGTGAGGATTCGACCAGCTTGTGAAGCTCTTTGGCCTGTTGCGGAAGAAATAAGGGAGACTATAATAGGAAATGAAAGGAGTGGAGACTGCTGAGCTTCCTTGGGAGGGAGACAATGACAACCAGATTTTGTGGGGAAACGATGCTACCTAAGTCCTATTCTCCTGCCACTAGGAGTGTTAGGATACATGGCTAGCTTAATTTCTCCCAACCACACTATTGCCTCGAGATTCATAGAGGTTACCGCATTTGAGTCATATCTAACCACGGGTAGGTCATTCTCGATAACAGTGATGTTACAGAGGGGCACACGTGCTAATGATGAAACTTTTGAGGGGCACAACTGATATTCCCAAAAAGGAAGGGTCATAATTGATATTGCAATATCTTAGAGGGGCACAACTGATAAAAATCCTTTTCTTTTTACTTAATTTTTAAGTTGATATTTTAATTTTTAAGGTTTTTAATTTTTGGAAAATAATAAATTACAATAATTCTAATTATAATTTTTAAGTTGATATTCTAATTTTTAAGGTTTTAAATTTTTGGAAAATAGCAAATTACAATAATTATAATTATAAAAATTACAGATGAAAGGTGGATAATAGATGAATGCTAGATAATTTTCTAGGGGCAAATTATGATGAAGTATTCTATTAAAACCAGTTAGTGAATTTAGCTAAACATTTAATCCATGCACCCTACTCAATATATATCTATGAAAACTTCATGTTATGGCAAAATTTCAAAGTTGAAATCACTAATATGAATTCTATAAAAATTAATTTAATTAAAGATAACATGCACCTAATAAAATTTAGTAAAACTAAATGTGAGAACTTAAAGTACAAAATCAAGGCTCAATGCATATGAGGTTATTTCGTATAAGCCCCTATAAGTCTAACATGCCCATAACTTAAGTAAATGTTTTTATATTTAATTACTTTAATATTATAAATTATATTTTTATTCAAAATAATATATCAAAAAATAATATAAAAATAAAATAGCATCGATAAAGTTTGTAGAACAAAGGATATACTACATAGATGTTTGAATTAATTTTTATATTAAGTACAAGAAGGGTTCAAAAGGCTACATCTTTTTTTAGGTTTCTTATTTTTATTTTTTTTAAATAAAGTAAATTTTATAAGATGAGCTTTAAATGCAAGAAAAGGTGAACTGCATATTTTCAAAAAAGTCTATTTTTTGAAAAGTATGACACATGCCAAATTATGATTTCTTCTCTGTCATTAAAATTATACATTTCATTTTAATTTTTATAACTTATTTTTAATCTACAATTTGTAAAAGAATTTAATGGAAAGGACTTGAAATGAAAAGATTTTGTAAATGAATTAAAATAAACAAGTGAAACATGTGCCCATGGGAATAAGATATATGGTTTCTACATATAGGATCGTGATAATATAATGTTTCAAGAAATGAAAAAATAAAGAGAAATATCTTAAAATACTATAAATCTAATAACTATTTGTGAACTAATTACTTATATCATCATTCTATAAATCAAGATGAGCACTCTCATCTTTCAATTTTCCTTAACAATTAATCCAATTATATATATATATATATATATATATATTATATCGTCCTATCTAGATCGAGAAAAAACACATAGACAATAAAAAGAGAGAATTGTGGCATTTATCATGGTTTAGTTTATTATTTTTTTGCTGCCTTTAATTATAAGTTCACACAAAAATTTGGAATGCATTGTGATTATTCGAATCCATCATGAACTTGATTTTGTTGAGGGATCATTCGATTCAATACGTGTTAGAAACATTTCTTAAAATGCTCCTTACATGCATATATTTTGCATTCGTGATATTAGTGACGAACCATAACTTTCCCGTTCGACCTTTTTTTTATTTGTTGCTTGCAAAAAATAAAGTGTTCTTTAGAGACATTGTAATTCTTAGGGTTTAGGAGGTAGCGTTGCGTGACTCTAATAAACCTCCCATCCATCTTAAGTGCCTCCTTGTTCCGCCGCCACCCTTCTCTATCCCCCTCTCTTGTTGTTCTATGCCTCCAACTACGTATGTTAAATACCCACAATAGATCTCAATCCCTCCCATCCCTGTAGCACCTTCTCTAATTCTTGCATGGCATCTTCCTCAATTATCACACGGTCTACCTTTCTCTTTGATGGCCGCATGATCTGTCTTTTCATGCTTCAATACTAGGGATTTTTTCCAATACTCACAATTTTAGGGTCCATCTGTGAAGGTATGTATCATTCTTAAAATATATGATTTTATCTGAGTTTAGTCGGACGTGACTTGTTGATTATAATTTGAATTTGTTATTATTTTTATGGAAATTAGTGGCATTTGACAAGCATGGGTGATACAAATGGGACAATGTTTCTCATAAAATTATCAATTTAAACATTGCAAATATCTTTATATACATGCTTTTAGATTTCATCTTGATCTCAATAGGAGAACTCTTGATCTTATAGAAGATTGCAATGATTATATATAATATATAAGAAACAAGATTATTATCTTATTTAGTCGTAAAAATTGAATCCAATTTGGGTGGATCATGTGGGGTTCAAATGGAAAATCTTTATTCATTTTGTTCTAGTATGATATTTTATAATGCAAAAAATTCATTCCAGTCTACTAATCCATTTGCACCCGAAACTTAATGATATAAAGAATAGATCTTTGGGATATGTAGCATGTTATCAACTCAAAATTAGTCGGCTTCTTCTCACCATACTTTTGTCCTTTACCTTTCAATTTCTAATGTCCTTCCTAATCAATGTCATGTAAACAACCTTCATGGATTATGCATATATGATCTTAATAATGCCTCATGTATCTTATATATCTTTTCTAAAAGAAGTTTTTACATGCATACCCCTATAAACCTACGTAATTATACTTTAACTCCTACAAACTTCATATTTAGCTATCTTTCTAATATACAAGGGGAGTGTTTTGCAGTGATAAAAAATGGAGTTATATCTCATCAATGGTAAAATCTTGTAAAATGATGAGAAACCGATGATATGTATGTATGCTTTTTATAATCACCTAAAGCAATCTGAAAGTATAACACCTTGTAATCTTGCTAAATGTCACACATTGACCACTTAAGTCATTGTCCATCCCAAACACTCTTTCTAAACAAACGGGAATTATTATAAAAAGATCAACATACTTTAAAATTAAATTTTCAAATAATGAAGTTGCTTCATTCTCTCCTCTCGCATGCAACCTTCCCTTGTAAACATTACAACCACTACATCCATTTCTGCCTCTACCAACCCTAACCTCCTCGAATCCCCTACAATCCTCAACCATAGCTTTCTCTCCTGACATCCACCACCACTCAATCCACTCTCTCTAATATTAAATTTAATAAAACCATCATATTCCAAGTAAAATCCACCATACTCACCACCAAGTTCATCTCTTGCCCCAAATCCATCACAACCACCTCCAACTTCATGAAGCCACTCAAATTCCCAAGCTCTACAACTTCATCCCACCACAAACATCCCACATGCGTTCCATATCCACCACAACCACCGTCTTAAAGCCAACCAACATGCTCCCCAATCTCCTCATACTAAGAACAAAAGCAATATCAAGGACAAATCAAGAATATCAACCATCTCTAAAAGCTTCTTCGAACCTAGTCCATATCTTAGAAAACTCTATAGAGTTCATGAAATTACCCAATTTCCCACACTAAAGTCCATCATGCCTTTTGTTTCTGGACTTGGAATCTGACGTAGTAGAGGAAAGCTGGAGTAGTAATTTTCGTACTAGTGCTTGTCTTCTAGCGGTTTTCCCTGTTTTTTTATCTATTTGTTTTTGTTTGATTCGTCCAGCACCCCTTTTTTGTGCATATCAAATTAGAGATATCTGAAAAGATCCCTAACTAAAATCAAAATAAAAAGAAAGGTTTTATATAGTTCGAGGAAAAGAGAACATGTCTTGGCAGGCAAGACTAGGTAGGAGTAGCTAATGCAAGAGAAAGTATGTCCGGTACCAAAGTAAGGGCGAACATGTGTACACATCAGAAAGGAAAACACATGTCCCTACATCTTGGGAGACCTATGCTCTATAGAAACCGCCTATACTAGACTATCCCTTTGTCCCTAGGTTGTTGGATCATATGGTGTAACATATGATAGACAAAAAACACTCAAGGTTAATCAACCTTGGATAGTGAAATTGACAACAAGGGGTTAGGATGCAAACCAACAATAAGATTGTGGCCTCAGGGTCTATATAGACAAACATGAAATTTATTTTATGGGCTTAAAATGCAATTCCCATGTTTCAAAGGGAAGGTAATCCCGCGTCAAGTGCACTTAGGCTAGAAAGGCAAATTTTTAGAAGATTCTTTGCCAAAATGGACGGCCTTCTTAAAAACAATAACTTTCTCTTTACTTTGTACATTCCTTTTCCCTCTTGTTTCCTTGTTGGAGAAACAATCCAAAAAAGAAATGGAAAAGGGAAAAGAGAGAATGGAAAGGGAGTTAATGCAATGGAATTTTAATAGGATTCCCTTTTCATATTGGAAACACATTCCGTGGATGCATGCATTGACTAGAGAACCTTATTTGTTTGTACCAAAAGAAGGAAATGTATCTTAGGCTGGATCTGAGTTCCATTCATTCATATATCACTGCATCTCAATGCACCAGAAGCTATATTCACACATTCATATTCTAAATTGTTTTCCTACTAACATTGCAATCTCGAAAAAAAATCCATTTAATTGCCTGACTTGTTGATAAAAACTCCACAAACTTAAAATCACACACTTAGTGTCATCACCATCATAGAAGGAAAAATCCGAAGTATACAGCTTTCTGCTACTACACGATCTCCATGTATTCGTCCCCGTCCTCAAGCTGCTGACTTTTGCACTAGCAAATCAATTTCCTTAGGACCAAATACAAGATCATATTTGGCATGTAGACCGGCCATCATTTTCCCAGAGGTGTCATATTCTGATTTCCGTCCTCAAACAACTGATAGTAAGATGACCCTCACATTATAACCCATTGTGGTATTGCATTCTGATTTTCCAAGAAAAAGCCCCAACTAACTAACACTCACGATTGAACGAACTAGAATCACCTCAAGTCACATCTTCCCGATTTTCCAAAATATAAATCCTAAACATCCAGTATGCATATCATCATTGTTTAGTCAGTCTTACGATAATTGAGGGCTCTTAATATGATGCCCAAAGATCTCCCAAAGTCTCTATAACCTACATTTCAACTTGATTCTCTCTCGCTATCTTAAAGTAACATGTTTTATGCTACATGCAAGATTGAAGGTGCATGCCACTAGCAGAGGGTAGAGTGGATGATGCTCAAATATTTTCATAATGTTCAACGATCCCTCTGAGGTGAGTAAGTGATTTATAGTTGAGAACATACCATCACAACCATTCTTGTAGAGCAAATAGAAACATATAAATTCTAAGTCCACATCGAATCTCAATAGTGGCATAAAGTTCTCTGACGAAGGTTACTACTTTTAACACAAAAGGCTACAAGGGGAGACAAGTGCAAAGCAAAAGAATGGACCAATGTCAATTTCAAACCACCACATTCCTCCATTGTTTGGTAAAGTCAAACATCATTTATTTATTTTATTTTTTTGAAAAGTCAAACTCAGTTCTTTTTCAAAGATTCATCCAAAATATTGAAGGGGGAGATCAAAAGGAAACTCCGACCAAGGATGGACGTAAATTCAGGAGACCTTGAGGGTAGGGATAATCATCCATGTTTGATTGTGAAAAAAAAAGCTGCCCCGCCAAATATCTAGTTCAGGTGACGCCAAAAGGTTCCTCCTCGCCGGGGAGCTCATCGACGAGCGTCAGAAAAAAGCCCAGACAAGATACACCCTATTTGCAAAACGGAACACCGGTTGATATGGTCTTCAACCCATTAGGAGTACCCTCACGAACGAACATGGGGTAGATATTTGAATGTTCGCTCGGGTGAGCGGGGTATCTGCTAAACAAACATTATAGAATAGCACCTTTTGATGAGAGATACAAACAAGAGACTTCAAGAAAACCAGTGTTTTATTAATCAGATGAGGCTAGTAAGCAAACAAGTGCTTAGAAGAGGGTACTAACAATTATCATTACACAATGTCAAGCATCTAGTTAGTTGTATCTACACAAACAATTAGGCATGCCATGTCAAGAATTGCTCAACAAAACAACTTCAACAACATTAGGATACTTTGCTAGACAACAAATAGTTATAACACATTGTTGTTCATACAAGCTAAGAAGATCATACATATATCACAATGCACAACAATAGGCGCTCCACTCACGCCTTCAAAAGTAGAGCAAAATGGAACAGATGAACAAGGCAACAGCCACTATTAGTATCAGTACACTAACCCCTTCCCACTCTAGCAAGGAGACGACCACCACCAACAATTTTCACCAGCCCCCCTCGCGGGACTAGCGCATCATCCCCACTTCATCGTCTCTCATGAACGGCAGATGCGCCAAGTTCCCGAGCACCTCTGCGGTCGAGTCCAAGTCTATACTGAAGGTATTCATATCGAACCCCGCCGCGATATCCCCCACACCATCAGTAACATTCGCCACGTTCTTGGTCCCTGAAGGCGCACCAAGCTCCTTCCTCGGGCGCCCGCGAGGGCGTCCGGTGGGCTTCTTCACCTTCTGGGCGAGTGACTTCTTGTGCAGCTTAGGCACGGGCTGCGGATTTGGGCTCGTGGGTGGCATGGGCGTCCGCTCCCTTGTGTGGTCACCGCCGCCCTTGGGCGGCGGGGGGGCCTGCGGATGGCTGTGCAGGAAGAGGTCGGATCGCATGACGGTGTCCGGAAGTGGGATGCCCGAGAATGGGGGGCAGCCGGGGAAGCCGATGGGGAAGAGTCCCCAGGAGCAGTAGTAGGAATCGGTACCGGGGACGATGGGGGGAGGTGAGGGGAGCTCGGTGGCATCGAAGGGCTTCCGGCAGCACGGGCAGCGGAGGGTCCGGCCCAAGTGGACCCGGTCGTACTCGTGGGCGCGGAAGCAGGAAGGGCACATGGTCCAGAACGGAGGAGGGGGTGGAGGTGGGGAGGGGGTGCGGACCGGGGGTTCCTCGTCGTCGACAGGGGAGCCGTTGGATTGGAGATGGGCGGTGGAGATGCGGATCTCGTCGTCGTAGAGGCTCTTCTTGGTAGGGTCGGAGAGGAAGGCCCAGGCGTCGGAAACGAGCTGGAAGGCGTGGTCCGCTCCCGGGAGCCGGTTCTGGTCGGGGTGGAGGAGGAGGGCGAGCCGGCGGTAGGAGGACTTGACGGCGGAGGGGTCGTGGGGGAGGGAGGAGGGGAGCTGGAGGATGGAGTACCAGTCCGGGTGGTTGTTGAACCGGCGCTGGGAGGAGAGGAGGACGTCGGCGACCGCGAGGATCTCGTCCACGCCGGTCAGGAGCGGCTCGACCTCCATGGCCCGCTCGGCGAACCGCTTGCAGCCCACGAGGTCGCGGGCACGGAGGAGGCGGCCCGAAATCTCGAGCCAGCGCTCCGCCTCGGCGCGGTTGCCGGAGCCGGTCGAGGAGTGATCCATGGGTGGCGAGCCGGGGGTTCGGACCGCGGTTGGGCCGGGTTTTCAGGGTCGGGGGGAGTGGAATTTGGGGTTGGAAGGGTGGGGGGAGGTCACAGTTTGGTCCGAAGGATGGGTGTTGTCGGGGAGGGATATATATCATGGAGTGAGGGACCTGGTGGTGGCTGACGTGGCATTTCTTTGGTTTTGGAAGAAAATCCCTCGGATGGATTTTTTTCTGAGGAATTTTGTTTGTGTTTGGGGGATTTGCGTCTGTACCCTCGTTGATGGTGATTTTGCATATGAACCGTCTTTTTTAGAGTTTCTTTTTCTTGGGTACTCAAGGCAATGAACATACCCTAAAAGAAATGGAGTATCTCAATGGTTTGTTGGGTGGCAAAAAACCCTCAAATTTTTGTTTAGATGGAGGATGGTATGCTGTTGGCTCGAGATGGCAAGACTTTATCTCATTCTAAGATAAGGTGTCGCATCGCAAGTACATGATCCTAAAAGTAGTTGTGGCAATAGTTATTGTGAATGCCAATGACGGCGTCTTAATGACCTTCGCTTGAAGTTGTTAAGCAAGGGTGATGCCCTTCTATTTCTAGTCGGGGAAGGGGACTTATGGTCGAAAGAGAGGAAGATGTGGGTGTCATGTATCCACCAAGTGCCTACTCAAGATATGGATGGCTAGGTCTCTTAGCTTCCTCGAAAGAGGCGGATCAAATAAGGTTAGTGTGAATACATGAGTTGGAACAAGTGTAGATGATACTAAAAGGACCACCCTTAGCTTACACCCTCATGCTCATACTAACATTGGAAACCCACGTTTCTCCCCAAAGGAAGCAAGCAATGGCAACACCACATAGAGAAGGAGGGACCCTCTCCTACATGCCACACAACCATCTTCTAAAAAGCAAGAAGCAAGAAGTCATCCTTTTCATCTCCCCAGACAATCTTCACAATTCCAATGACATGGGGTAATCAAACCATGAAGTCCAAGATCTAGAGTTGAGAGGGAGGCATGCTTAATTAACAATGCTACTCGCCTTTTACTCATCGCATTCTCCAAGTCAGACTCTCAAAAAGTTTAAGACGCCTCCAATTAAAGCATGTTACAACATCATGAACTCCATGGACTTTGTCACATATTAGAAGTCATTTATATCTTTATATTGGGCAAAAATCGTAGTGTAAGGTGATGCATTGCGTGAGTCCTACAAGGAGGTCACAAAAAGTATATAAAGCAGCACTACTTGATTTCCCAGACCAAGGGCTACCATGGGCTTGAGTTCGAGTCATGATGTCAATTCATTGTTTTAAGTGGGGTATGAGAAGGAAGAAGAGTAATTGGGGGCAACACCCATGACAAAAATTTTTATAAGTGGTTCCATTTATATTAGGGTATATGGATTTGTTTGTTTCAGGGATCCCTTTGTACAGTAGTATCTAAACTCCCTAGGGTTAGGGCTATCTATATCCTATGCACTCTCCTCTTTCTCCACAGAGAAAAACGATCGTCGTCGCCCAATGACGTAGCCCAATTACTGTAAATCTATGTCTTTATGCTTGCTTGATTGATCTTGTTTGTGCTTGCTTCTGCGATTCGCAACAAACGTCACTGCAACTGCTACGGATTTTGGTGCATCTATCTTTCACGAGGGACGTTGAAGTGGTGATGATGAGACAATCGAGGAAGTGGTGCTGTTGGACTTCATGTGGAAATTTATCATGCTAAGAGCATGAGGCAAGACATGAATTAAGAGTGACTTGATAAGTAGTTAGTCTACCAAATATTCCACTGCAAGCCTTAGGATTCAAAGAACAAGCATGGGTTTGGGATATTTGTTACTCCTGTATAAACTGCTTAAACATTTTTTGAAGATTCATTATGCATATCATACCTTGATTATCTACTTCATTACATTCTACTAGGCTAGTTAATTCATACTCTATTATTTGCATCCGATTTAGGATGAACAGGGACATATTGAGAAGATGTAGGTTGAACAGGGAACAAGAGCAAGGTCATTAAAAGGAGAAGCATCAACATGTAGTTTTTCCTTCAACTCCTTAAATTTCATGTAGCGAAACGCTCTTTCATTCGCGTAACTTATAGCATACATTGCACATTTTAGCTGTAATATGTTGTAACATAATATGGAATCTTAATGTAGACTTGGATTTGTTGCTTCTTTACATGCCACTCTTATAGGGATTGCAGTCAGTTGTGTTTTGTGGTTGTATGCTTGCATATATAGATAGTATAGTCTCATCTACGTTGGAAGACATTCGATCTTAGATTACGGGTGACTCCCGAAGCTTGGTATCCCCAGCATAACTTAGTTAGGTTGCATGGGATTGATGAGATAATACCGTAATATTGAACTAAAAAGCGGTTATTGTAGTGAAACCCCTTTCTTGGAGTGTAACATACATGTCTTATGCACAGATGATCTCCGAGGGGTTATCGAGGCGAAGACATTGCTGGTAATGTTCCATCTTCAATAGAACATGGAGGAGCACAAGGCCAGATGCAAGGCTTGCAAGCTTGAAGAGAAGCTTACTAATGGTGCTATGAGAAATGCCAAGGCTAGAGTGAATGCCACGAGTACCCTCTCTTTCCTCATCTCCTCTCCCCTCTCTTTCCTCGTACAACTATTCCCCCATGCACATCTCTCTCTACTCTTACTCCTATCCTTGTTCCACCTTACCTGCCATTATTTCATCGTATTCCCATCCTTCCAACCGAACATGAATAGTGTCTTATTCCACCTTATTACTCACCCTTATTCCTGCCTATTCCCGAACCGAACACACCCTTACTGTAGTAGAAACTGCACTCCTACCCATTCCAGCAACCGCTATGCTTGTAGATATTCTTACATCAAGGTCTTTAAACAAGCATAAATTCTGATTTAAATAGTCGAACAACTCGATTAAAATATAATATGAAGATTTAGCAGTCAGATTGCTGGAATCAGTAACGAATGGATCAGATTGATGCTAAACTGATGTATTCATATGTTGATTTGTGCAAAGATCTTATCTTAATAAAAAAACAAATTATATATAAAACATAATCCATATTGTAAAAACTAGAACAC
This sequence comes from Ottelia alismoides, assembly GCA_037367405.1. NCBI lineage: Eukaryota > Viridiplantae > Streptophyta > Magnoliopsida > Alismatales > Hydrocharitaceae > Ottelia > Ottelia alismoides. Next base: position 131,751 of record JAZKJV010008659.1, on the reverse strand, counting down.
TTCAAATCTTGTAGGGAAAGATGACTCAAAACATATACACAGATCAAGTAATGAAAAGATCAAAGATAACACTCAAGGAGTTAAACTGAACCAGGTAACAAACTTGATGAAGTGTTATTCAAAACAACATATCAATCTTAGATAGATTCCCCACATTATAGTTAGCAACGGTATTACTTACAATCTCAATGTCAGTTCAAATGAAAATCTCAGGATCTGATCACCAGCTATGATCGATCTCGACTCCAGATGAAGCGACTCAATGGTTGACTTTCTGATCAGAGTTTACGAAACAGGCTTGTGAACTCCTTAAGAACGATCTGGTCGCAGGGAAACCATATCAGTACAAGTTGTGTAGAGAGAGAGAGAGAACAGATGGATCAGGCGAGGGAAATCAAGATTGATGAATAGAACAAGGGGTCGGATCATAAGAGAAGGAGATATGAGGGATGGATTATGAGAAGAAATTGCGAAAAATAAGAAACTATAGGTAGGAAATGAAGCTAAATTAAATGCTAATTAATAGAACCAAAGGCTAGAGTGCAGCTAGAACATCACATCTGGAACTAAAAGTGCCTTGATCTGAGCTCTAAAACCTCCCTTTGCAGACTCGACAAAGGAGAAGGTCGAAGGCTCGTCCCTCCTCGATCTTGCGATGAAGGCTCATCGTTGCTTGTAGGAAATACACGTGTACATGAAAAGTGATGCAAAACTGGACAAAACTCTGTTTATGAAGCTGGAGAATACAAGGTCAACAAAGGTCTTCTTGGGAAAACATTCCCAATTTGATTCCCAAAAAAAGAGTTAAGATTTTTTCCCATTATTTTCTTGCATTAGTTTATAATTATATTCAAATCTTTTTGTTTTTTCATTATCACTTACTAAAGGTAGTTATTTTATTAACTGTTTCACGTCCTAAAGGTACTCATTTGATAAATATTGCCCCTTCATAGCAATGCATGGGATCCTATCATGATGCTCTAAAGATCTGATGGTCCACTTCCACTGAAATTACAGTTCACGATTAGTACAACAGTCGGATACGAATACACATATAGGTGTTACAATATCCTTATCAATTTTTAGATAGGAACACGGATGCGGAGATAGATATTGATGGATACAAAATTATGTAACCAAATCCTTAAAAAACAAATACGAAAGTAAAACAAATACTAATCACACATGCATAATATTAGAAATACTACAAAATTAGCTTAACTATGCATGTCTTTAATGGAATATACATGATATAAATAGATTAAATATACCTATATAAATAAATATACCAAATATGGTGAAAAAATGTATAGAATTATGGATACATGGTTAAAAATAAAACTACAACTATATTTATATATGAAACCGGATTTACATATACGAATACAGATATTTGCAAATATCAAAGTGATATGCATTTCTGTATATATTTTAAATGGATAATGATGTCAAAATTTATATAAAACGAATATAGCAACGGATCGAATAATATATCACTAACAAAACTAATACCCCAATCACTCACAGAAGAAAAGTGGAGCGAGCAAGAGAATAAGAGAGATCAAGCTCTACAAAACGTATATAACCTTTATATAGGAACAAGGATAGTTGCATATGGCACTGGTAACGAATCAGTCATCTCACATCCTCGTACAGGCATCATTTCACTGTCTCAACGCCGCACACACCACATACCAGATGTCGACGCCATACATGCTTGCATCAACGTGTGTGTGTCTGTTTACAACAATCTCCCCAATTTTCCAACACTAACCATATTTGCAACAAATCATACAAGGTCAGCAGATATTCATTATTCATGGATGTGGGATTTAATCATGCAAACATCTGAATGCCATCATTCTGAGAATTCGATCAGATGATTCCTATGATTAAATTAGAGGTTCTTCCAAACCTCAACAGAATATTGGATAATTACCAATGTAATAACTTTGTTATCCACGCATTGCCTATCACAAACACATCACATTAACCAAGATATACCTAAACAGACATACCCCACTTGCATACATGTATGTAAACATATTTATTTATGCATCCAATTCATGTATGCATATGTACGTGTGTATGCATATATGCATCTATGTAACGACGTATTCATGTGAATCTGGGACTATGCATGTGGGTGAATCTGCAACGCATGTATGTATGCATGTACATATACATACACTGTACACATACCCATTTAGACAGGGTGAATATGAAGAAGATGGCTCTAACAAAGCCCCACCTTTATGCCCTTCATGAAAAATATTCCCTATGCCTTCTACAAAGTACAAAACATTAGTACTCTGTTTATTGACTGATGATCAATAAATTCTGCAATTATAACTCAATGCATTGACGATGATTTATGGAAAATATAAAATAATAAAAAGAGGAATTTTGACATGGGGAAGAATGTTGTAGAAAGATCCTTCACCATGGGAAAAGAAAAGTACAAGTGGTCTACATTTTTGTTACCAGAGGAAAGCTTACATGGATCCAAATTCAGATTCACTTGAACTCAACTCCTCAAAAACAAGGAGAGGAAATTCGGCACTGTAAGATCTAGATACTCATGTAGCATTGGGTGCACAATGCCGAGTAGAAAGAGCTATGCTTCCTTATATCTAAGCAAGAGCAAAGACATGGTCTGTCAAAAATTAGGAAGGGTAAATTACAATTTGGGTCCCCATCTATAGGTCCCATCCCAGAATGGGTTCCCATCTTAATTATAACAAATTGAAACCCATAGCCGTTTAGGAAACGGAAAAAACAAAGAGTCGTTTGAAATTTTGGAGCTCTTGACGAACATGTCCTAGTCTAAAAGTTAGGACCCAACCCCCTAGCCCTTCTTCTCTCCTACCCGACAAGGGTATATTCATCAAGAGCCCCAAAATTTCAAACGGCTCTTTGTTTTTCCGTTTCCTAAACAGCCCTGGGACCCAAATTGTTACAATTTAAAGATGGGAACCCATTATGGGTTCGAACCTGTAGATGGGGACTCAAATTGTAATTTACCCAATTAAGAAATATACAAACATGTGCATACAAATTCGACGTATCGACTGAGATCCTGCTTGATAAAATACCCCATAAGACCGTTGGTCAACGACAACAATCACGGCATATAACTATTGAAACCATCACTAAAGGAAAACAACCATATATAATCTCTTGATTCCGCCGACTAGTCTAAATTTGTTTCTGGTATGCAGATATTTCTGAAGCAGTGAATGCTACATAAGATAGTGCCATCTCAATCATTCAATAAACGGAGAACATTGCCGTGGCCACCATTTAACACAACAAATACATGATTAGCTGATATTATCATAACTTGTGACGATCATAAAGTGTAAGTGAGATTATACCTTCGAAGCCAGTCTTCACCTTTTTCATAGTAATCGTGTCTGTCGAAAGTCTGGTTGCAGAAAAGGGGACGAGCAGCATACATGGAAGCACCTCTCCACGCATCCAAAATGGGATCAGAAGCTGTCACAACCTTCAAAGGGGACAGATAAGGGCGCAGTTTCCGGATACCAGCCTCCAAGCGAGGAACCAAACCAGAGAACAGACAGCTACCACCGGTCACAAGGATGGAGCTGCTGATCCTGCCTTTGGCATCCTCCTCTATACACAACCTCCGAAGAGATACTCCAGCCATTTCATCAAGCCCGGCCTGATCAACTCCCACCATGCCGGGCTGAAATAGGATTTCTGGGCAACGGAATCGTTCAACCCCCAAAACTATCTTGAAATCGTCTGACCAGACAGGTCGGGATTGTATGAATTCGGAAACACATGTTGATGAAGCAGAATCTAGTTTTACAACAAATTCTGGATCTATGTCCTGAGGAAAATATCATGGACACCAAAAAGGCATTCAGATGAATACAATGGCCTTTGTTCAGGTCTTAAAAACTTAAAGCTCTCACACACAAAATACAGTAAATAACAAACATTATTACAGAAAGAAATTGGAACCGGAGGGTATGAGGAAGATGGAAGAATAAATACTATATAGCTGATACGAGTTCAGCACAGAAAGAAATTTGCTCCCTTAGCTTAATGAAAACTTTTTTTAGAGGGTATATTTTATGCATGCTTTGATCATAGTAATGCACTATACTTCCTTTGGATGAATGCATGGTTTACTTTCCAAGATGAATCAGCAATTCAACATGCAATGACTAATATAATACAAGTACTCTGAAATCTCTTATGTACATGTTTTTAGTAAATGCATACTTCTGTCTTATGTACTGATTCAAAGACTATTAAAACTGAAGTTTCTACTAAAATCACATCTTAAAGCAATTTCAATGTTTTCCAAAGAGAAACCAACGCTACATCCCCGATACATCACTTCTCAGACTTCGCAAAACAAGACAGGTATCAAAATTTAAGGTCATGCTAAAAAAACCACTACCCAATCCCTATGCTTCTATGCAACTGATTTAAAATTATACAACATAGCTTTAAGAAGAAAATAAAGTCTTAACAAAAATCATACAGTGAAAGACATAAAAACGTTCACAATTTTTTTTTATTTTAATTACTCTAATTCATTTGCAGAATTTTTTCAATGCAAAAATTTGACATTGTTGATAACCAAACAATATAAAATATAAATTATGCAGCACAAATCTATAAAAATAAAAAAACCAGTCTAAAAGCATAGCAAATTTCGAAGCCAAACCATGGCAAAAGATATGCTTAAGTTTGTACCTGGCCATCGGCCACTTCAGAAGAATCAGCTTGTGTATGTTACCATACTTTGTATGATGCTCAATAAGCCAAAGAATGAGATAAATTTGAGTCAAAATGCTCAAAACTAACCTGTAATCTAGATGAAACACGAGCTAGTTCTTCTTCATCTTCATCAATCCCCTCCTCATCGTCATCATTATCTCTGCTCATCAATTTGTACAATTGCCAATCTTCATCTCTGGCACCAAAGGTGTCTTCACCTTTTCCCCTATCAAATGCAGCTGTAGTTAGCAGGCGCATCCTTTCCCTTTGAGCAGCATTCAGCCGCTCACCTCGACCAACACCGCCCGATGTATTATGACTACCATTAGCACCATTAGTCTTCAGTCTCTTGCGCTGCTCCACTTTCTCTGAGAGATCTTTGTATTTGGCGCGTAGCTGTTCTAGATAAAGTTCTGGATTTTCTCTGCAGTATGACAATCAATTGGAATGACAACATGAGATGATCTCAACTAAGAATCTTCCGTCAAAGATAAATGCTGCCTATGAAGTAAAGGACTGTTTACTCAAATTTTTATTACACGAACACATATCGAATTTCTGGTTGTAAGACAGGTAGCTCACTGCTTTTTTTAAGAAAAGGACATAACAAGAAGCCATTTGTTGAGCAACAAAACTATTTGATAAATTCTAACAAGGCCCTGTTGATTTCCAAACACTCTTTTAACATATATGCATTTTATTTGCCCATATATGCATTTTATATATGCATCTTACAAGCGCATTCATTAACTGTTGAGACTGGGAAGGTTGAAACAGTCTGTACTCCTAGTCATCCAGATCAGATCCGTTTTTTGTAATTGTTTCTTAATCCCTGAATCAGGGCTTGGATTAAATTTACCTGTGGACATCTTCCTATATGAGGAAGATGTGGGCTCATTAATGAAGTACCCACTGCATTCTATTCAACTTCAACATAATCAAATACTACACAAACAACCAACCATTTTTCCATTTTAAGTGGGGTCTGCTACACGGATTCATTGCTTCCCAGTATATATATTTTGGTTATATCCAGGCTTAGATCTAAAAATGGCATCACTCAAAAAATTCAACATTTCTTTAATCTTCCCACCTCTTGCATGAATCTTCTTCAGACTTCTCACACTTTCAAAACAAAGCATCAAAGGACCTTTGCACATATGAAAACCACCAAACATGGTTTCCGACATTTATATTCTAGAGTCTTATCAACCTTTTGCCTGACACTTTCATTGTGAATTTGATCCTTCCCTGTGTGACTATATATATGCCAAAGTATCTTCGTCTCATTTACAAGTGTTCATTGTAAATAGCCCAACACTCGATATCATAAAGCGCTCTAGATTTCAAATAATAATTACCTTTTATCTTCATACATATTCGCTTGCCACAGAACACATAATAAAACTCCTCTCTTTCTTCCAGAAAAAATAAAGCTCCTCTCTATTTAAACCACTCCATGTTAATTTCGAGAAACATCTCCATCAATTCCTCCATCCTATTGAAGGATTGAATACAAGTATCTAAAAACATACTTTCTCATAGCGCAATGCATTCCAAGCTTTATCTTAGTCACATCTCTAACTTCGTTGTTATTGAACTTGTAACCAAGGTTTGAAAAAAATGAAAGGCGGAACGAGGCGTTTTCCCTAGAAGCGAGGCGAGGCGTAGCCTCGAGGCGGTTGAGGCGTAAGCCTCAATTTGTGTAGGAAAATGATTACAAAATGTATAATAAATATATTTATTGGTGAAAGAAAATATAATCTAACAAACATATAATATATAACAATATAATATATAATGATATTATGAAGATAAGAACATGAAAAAAGGATACGTCAATGCCATAAACCTTTCTACTAAAATTTCTACCCAGTCAAAAGGAAATCATTGGCTATAACCATCACTACAATATTTATCAAAAAGGGATTGGCTATAGTTGTCATTAAAGATATCCAAGTTGTTGATATGAATCATATGATTTGAATCCTAACCGTATGTTCTAGATGAAGAACGGTCTGATGTCCCCCCTGTGCCACCATACCCTACCATCACGGGGGTCTCGTTGTGCCACCATACTCTACCAGTACGGGGGTCTAATAGTAAGAGTTCACTGAAATAATTGGATATGTTAATGGTAAATATGAATATGAAAGAGGTCAAAATTAAGCATTCATCTTGCATAAATATATACTCAACAACTAGGCCTTTATAAACATATGAAAATACGAATAGGGGTAATTATTTTCTTTAAAAAATGCTTGAAAAAATCTCTAACGCCTCACCTAGCGCCTCGCCTCGCCCCGCCTCACCGCCTCGCCTCGCCTCGTGCGCCTCAGGCATCCGAGGCGCACGCCTCTGTCAAGGGGTCGAGGCGATCGCCTCAAGGCATTTTGTCACCGCCCTGTTTCGCCTCGAGCGCCTTTGCACCTCGAGGCGCGTTTTTTCGAACCATGCTTGTAACCCATATACGTCATCTTAAATATGCCTTTTCAAAACCCTACACTCTAAAGCCTCCATCCAATGCTCAAGCTTCTTGGCGATCCCATCTCTCGTCTCATCCACTTCAACAATGTCATTTGAAAACACCATGCACAAAGGTACCTCCCTGTGTATGAGCTTCGCAAAATCTTTAAACGAACTAAAATATGAAGGAAGTACCATCCCCCAACCCAGGTTACATCAACAATGACATCTCAGATGGAATGGAAATAATACAATAGGGAAAGAGTCATTTGCGGTGGTGAGGAGAGCTGAGAGGAGATACTATAGATACTTGTCACCGACCATGCATCTCCACCTTTCTCCAAAGTCGAACCACATACTTTGCCAGGACCATGTTCATATCTGTGCCACAACGAAGCACCACGAGATTCTCTTCAAGAGCTAGCCTAGAAAAAACTTATCATAATTGCCTCAAGCTTCTGACAGACCCCAATATACAACAAACGAACTGAGGTGAATACAGTTACACAGGAACATCGAAAGAAATGCCTTCAAGAGCATCAAGCACCCACCAAGAGAGACAAGATGTCTTCCATTCATTCATGGGTCATATAATAATTTCACCTTAATAAAGCGTAAAAATTTCAGAATGGATTTACATTTCGTAATAACTTCAAACATTTTTACTCCAAATGGTTAATATTAGATATCTCAAATACATAGTTTAAATTTTTTTTGGTATTTACTATACATATATTTATAAAGAGGGATCGCACATATAACAACCATTCTAAGGTTTATTTGATAAATTATATTTGGCAAACAATAAAAATGTATTTATAAATGTCTTTATTTATATAGTCCCTCCTTAACGACATTTCAGGTTCCGTACCTGCACGTTCCTACCTCCACAATCATAACACTCATCCTAAAGATGGACCATACATATCGTGCATGATCCAACTTTGTTATCATCAGAATAAAATAATCAAAATAAGGGAACACTTTAATAGCAGTAATATGCAATCAATAAACAACTTAATTAAATAAAAACAGCATACAATCGTTTCTCTTCTTCCAGTTCAAGCTGTTTGTCACGCTTCATTCTTTCTTCATTCATTTTCTGTTTTGCACGCAGCCGGCCTTCTGATGTAGTCTTCAAAAATATTTGCTTCTTCTTTTCTTTCAGCTAACATATTAGAAGTCGTGAACAGTTAACAATAAAATGGCATGAAAAAGTTAAGACCGTGTAAGATTGAAGACATTATTTCATCAAAAAAAGATTGAAGACATTAAAAATCCTCACTTGATCAGGTGTCAACATTTCATCTGAGACATTAGCTAATGGGTATTTCTCATCCAATGATGATTCCAATTTTTCCTCTGGCTCAATAGGTTCACCTTTTGCCTTCCGTAATGCTTGTCGTATTCTTGATGCGGCCGCCTCAACTTCCTGCTTAGACAAATATCTGGTCTCTGCCAACATATATGAAATTTCATCCTCTTCCGCATTGCCAAGTTCATAGAGAAGCGAATCTACACTATTTAGTTCATTTTCCATCTCAGCAATTCTTGAAACCCGCTTTGCAGCTGCCATTTCTCGTAGCCTTTGCCCTTGCTTTTCCTTCAAAGCAGTTTTTCTGGCAAGTTCTTCTTCAGATGGAGGCTCTTCTTTGGGAGGAGGAACCCATGGAAGCTGCCAAAACCTGGTTTTATCCTCAGCCTCCTTGGTTCCTTTCTAACAAAAAAACAAAAATTACCGCTAGAAACTTTCAAATGGTCATACAGAATTCTTTTTCATATAAAGAAGATCGCCGGAGAAATTTTTCATAATTGTTCGCTTTTCAACTAACTCCATTTATAGTAGAGTTCTATCTTCTCATAGATAATCCCAAATCCAGAAAAAGGGGTAGCATTGCAATAGGGAGTCAATAACAAATAAATAATATTATCAGATTTTATCATGCATTGAATCGTGCAAGTAGTCAAAGTTACTTTAATGGTGCAAGCTGTAGACGAATACAAAGAAAGGAAGAAAAGAAGGCTTTGAAGGTTATGAAACCTGGGACAGGTGTAGGACCTGATGCCATTCCTACAAAAGTATAGAGACTTCTAGGGGAGTGTAGTTTGACTTGACTTACAAATTTATTCAAGGGATTTTTACACCCATAACCCTCAGTAATTTCGCAATTACAATCATAACCCTACATAATCATGAATTACATAATGAACCCCGAGTATTGGTTAACTTTTACATGACATAACCCTGTGTTATGTTCCGTTTGGAATGGCCGTTATATTGGACGATTTTCGTTGTAAAAGACCAAACAGCCCCTAACGTTCATTCTTATTTGCAAAATATGCCATCAACGGTTCCCCCTCCCTCGGACAAGAAGTCCGCTCCTCTCCCTCTTGCCGAGCACCAATTCCCCATCCCCTACAAGTCATGCATCGAGCCCCCCTCCCCCCCCCCCACTGCCGCCGACCGACCACCTCTGCAACCTCCCCCCCTCGGTCGACTGCGACCACCTCTGTCAAGTCCCCCATCCCCTGCCGAAGCTGCAAACAAATCCCCGTCGACCAACCTGCAAGCACCCCTACCCCCCGGTGGATCAACCTGCAAGGCACGCACTGCCGACCAAACCACCTCTGCAAGCTGCAAATCAAACCCCTCTCCCTCCTCCCCGACGACGAACTGGAACCCCGCGAGAGCACCCTCTACCCCCACGGCGACCCCTTCGCGTCCAATACCCCAACCCCCACCACCGCCGCCTGTCCCACCTCCCGTACCCCAACCCTTGCCCCGCCACACGACGACAACCTGCAACCCCCACCCCCCCGGCGACGACCTGCAACCCCGCGAGACCACCCTCTGCCCCCCTCCCCACGTCATGCAAGCCTCCGCCTCCCATACCCCAACCCCACCCCCACCTCTCATGAAATCACGAGCAAGCCGCCACGGAAGCTTCCCGATACTCTGCTCTGCCTGCCTTGGAGCTTCGCCACACAGAAGCTCTTCTCTGTTTGACTATAAGCTCGTCAAAGCAGCCCCCTGTCTGCCAGCCTCTTTTCCCCACACCTTAAGCTCTCAAATCCGTCCAACTTTTTTCCCTTTTCTTTTTTCTACGTTGGATTAATCCCAACCGATTCTGCTCTGCCTGCCTTGGAGCTTCGCCACACAGAAGCTCTTCTCTGTTTGACTATAAGCTCGTCAAAGCAGCCCCCTGTCTGCCAGTGCCAGCCTCTTTTCCCCACACCTTAAGCTCTCAAATCCGTCCAATTTTTTTCCCTTTTCTTTTTTCTACTTTGGATTAATCCCAACCGTTAGATTACGGATTGGTTAGATTAACTCAATCATCTGGTTGAGTTAATGAACTAAACTAACGGAAGGTTATGGGAGTAAAACGAAGCATTTATTCATGGTTTGGGATGTAATTCACGATTATGCAGGGTTATGAATGTAATTGCAAAATTATTCAGGGTTATGGATGTAAAAATCCCTTTATTCAATGTTATTTGGCGAAGCAAGAAAATACCTGAAGAATAAAGGAAAGACATCGTGGTGCCCCTTTATAAGAACAAAGGAGATAATAAACTAATGGCTGACTAAAGCCGATTAGCCGCCCAACTATCGATTAGTCCTTAGTCAGTGACCCCGTCGATCGAGTACCGACTACTGACTTCTGGAACCTTGGTCGTCATCATGTCAGATAACATGGTCGATTCCAAGGTCGAAGTCCCATTCTCTGGTGCTTTCAAAGGTCTAGCACCCTTTGTCAAGATGGATGGGACTAATCATGAGTTATGAGCTATGTAATATGTGAGCCTAATGCAGTACAACGGTAACGAGCACATTCTGACGTAGGATGAACCAATCGACAAGACTGGGGCAAGGGCGAGTGTCTCGTGGGAGGCAGATGACACATATGTGTGTGTCTGGTTGTTTGGGATGGTGTCTATGGAGATAGCCAATGATATTCTGAGTCATCCCACCATAAAGACGATGTAGGACATTCTCGCTGCTACCTACTTACAGACGAAGAATGAGTCGAAGATACTGCAACTGCAACATGATATTTTCACTTCAAAGCAGAACGAACGTCCTCTTCATATCCTTTATACTTCTCTTAGGGGTATGTTTTAGAAGCTTCATGGTTACATTCCATTGACTACTTCGCCATAACTCAAGGCTTACAACAATTCGGTGATGACTGGAGTTTTTCTAGCATCTCTTGAACCTAAATATGATGTAGCTCGGTCACAGATTCTTATTAAAGCCACTATGCCACCAATGGAGGAGGCATACCGCAGATTGAGCAGGCTTTCTATAACACTAGATAGTGTTACTCAACAGTCACATACATCCTCTACTATGGTGTATGGTTGCAACTCGTGGTAGAGGAGGTTCTAGACAGTAGAGAGGGCACAATACTTGTGGCAGGGGAGAGGCTAGTCGATCCCTTCAGTAGTGCACTTACTGTTATAGACCATGTCATTCTGAGGATACATGCTACTCCAAGCATGATTTCCTATTTCTGCTCATGTTGTAGAGCATAATCAACCATCTGGTGCTCCTCTTCCGGCATCATATCAGTGTTTGATGAGCATGTGGCACGACTGAGAATGATCATGTCCGAACCATCGTAGGTCATATCGGTGATATATCGCCGATATATCGGTATCGGTTGGGAGGAGATATCGATATCAACCTATATATTTTTTTATCGGGTATCGTCGATATTTGATCTATATATCGGTTATATATCGCGTGTTCAACAATATATCACTGATATGAAGAAACTGCCAATGTGGAAATCCACTGATATCGGTCCCATATCGCCTAATATCGATTCAGATCTCCTATTTCGATCATTTCTTCCTCCAAGCTCTTCTCTAAAGTCCTTACTTCCTTCCTTGAGGTAACATCTAGATCTACTCTGATTTCTTTGTTGAAATTGTGAAATTTGTTAGGGCTTTTGTTTGTAGTTGTTAGGAAATGCATATTCTTATTTTTTCGTAGGATTTGAAGTATTTAGTGAGATATTTGGGAAACTAATTTGGGATTTTCGAATTATGTTGTGAAATTAAGTTAAGTTAGGGAAATATAAAGTTGGATCTCATGTTTTAGATATAGAAAAAACAAGGTTTTATGGTGCTTTATATTAACTAAAAATTAGTAATCAGTTAAATCCGTGAACTAAAAACTGGATCCATAATATAGTGACATATTTGGGGAACTAAATTGGGGTTTCTGAGTTATGTTGTGAAATTAAGTTAAGTTATGAAAAAATAAAGCTAGATCACATTTTCTAGACATAGAAAACAATATTCTATGGTGATAAGTTAACTAAAAATTAGTAACTAATTAAATCCGTTAATTAAAAATTAGATTTATAAATTAGTGAGATATTTGGGGAACTAATATTGGGATTTTTGAGATATGTTTTGAAATTAAGTTAAGTTATGAAAGAATAAAGTAGGATCTCAAGTTTTAGACAAAGATAACAAGATTCTATGGTGATTTATGTTAACTAAAAATTAGTAATTAATTAAATCTGAAAATTAAAACTAAAAATAATTAGCAAATAATTGATTATTCTCCTCATATCGATTGTTTGTTGTGTAAATTCTTTACAGATTTCATGCTTCAGTAATCAACATCATGGGTTTACACTCCAGTTCGGAATCCGATGGTTCTGGTCATCAAGTGGACATCAGAGAGATTGGTTGGAGGTATGCCACCGCTCAATATGGCAACAAATTGAAACCACAATGCAACTTCTGCGGGAAGAAGTTGGGAGGAGGGGGGATTACGAGACTGAAGCACCATCTTGTTGGCAACAACAAGAATGTAGTCAAGTACACTCATCATCCAAGAGGTGCGAAGGAATTGGCGAAGGTCAACTTGGAGGGGAAAAAGGATAAGGATGTGGAGAGGTTTAGAAGGGAGGAACAATTCAAAAACATCATGTTTGAGAAGGAGTTCAATGTCCTCTCCGATTCAAATGACAACGACTTTGTCTACCCCGCTGACATTTTTCTTGAAGAAAAATGAGGGCAGCCTCCCAGGTTGAGACCCACCTCAAGAAATGTGTATTTTTATATATATTATAACTACATGTTACAAAATCCAAGATCTACATAACGCCTTACAATTCTCCAACACATTCTCGGAATAAAAACTATTTCCCCCAAAAAATCACGTTGTTCCGCACGCACCAAATAGCCCAGACCAACGTAAAGGGAAGCGCATTGTCCTCATGCCCAAACCCGCAAACAGAATGGATATCCCTCCAGAAGCACGGACAATCCCGAGCACCAATCCAGGTAACACACGCCCTGCTCCACACCTCGACCGAGGATGGGTAAGAGAAGAACAAGTGGTCGAAATCCTCCACCGTTAAGCCGCATCTGTCGCAGGAAACATCTTCCACTCCCAAAACATGCCCCCGACGCTCCTTCATAAGAATCCTCCCAATCCTAAACAACCACAAAAACACCTTAATCATGGTTGGCACCTTGTTTTTCCATATCAAGCGCAAGTCCACACCCTCCTCTTTCCCCACCTCCTTCATGTCCGCCACAAAAAAATTGTAAGCCTTTTTGACCGAAAATCTGCCATCCACCCATACATAATGATCTTTGCCTGCCGCAGGAGCCACCTCGTGTGCCAACTCAATATGTAATTCAAAGAATTCCTCAACCCAATGATATGATACCTCCGCCACAAAAATCGGAAACCAAGCCCCCTCTCTCCATACCTCCCGCACCTTCACTGCCTTATTCGCCGCCATCTGCAACAGCCTTGGGAAATGCTCCCTCGAGGCCCCTCCCACATCCAGTCATCCAACCAGAAATGAAATCTCCCCCTATACCCTAAGGTGGGCCACATCTTGCAAGCCATCTCCATAACCACCTGTGATACCCCCCTCCATAAAGGAGAAGGGATGCATCCCAGGTCAAACTCCAAAGACATAGACACCCCATAGATCTTTCTCAACGGCCTGCATACTAGATCCTCCGACTTCCCTCATATGTGCATCGCCCACTTAGCCATGAAAGCTTTATTCATCTCACCCAACCTCCTAACTCCCAAACAACCCTTCCTCTTATGTGTTGTCATCCTATCCTAATTAAACACATGTATGCCCCCTCTTGCTTGCCTCCCATCGGACCAGAAACAAAATCTCCCCCCACCCCCATTCCCCAAGGTGGACCTCGTCTTGCACGCCATCTCCGTAACCACCTGTGATACACCCCTCCATAAAGGAGAAGGAATGCGTCCCAGGTCACCCTCCAAAGACATAAACACCCTGTAGATCTTTCTTAAAAGCCTGCATATCGGACCCTTCGACTTCCCCCATATGCGCATCGCCTACTTAGCCATGAAAGCTTTATTCATCTCACCCAACCTCCTGACTACCAAACAACCCTTCCTTTTCTATGCCAACACCCTATCCCAATTAAACAAATGTATGCCCCCTCTTGCTTACCTCCCATCCGACCAGAAGAATCTCCTCATGAGAGCTTCGATCTTCATCCGTACCCCTGCAAGCATGATTCTCGTAGAACAGAAGCAAATCGGGATCGCCGAAAGAACATGCTTCAGGAGCACCAGCTTCCCTCCCTTTAAAAGCAGCCTCGCCTTCCACCCGGTTAGCTTCCCCTCCAATCTCTCCACCAGCGATCTCCAGTCCTTTGCCTTCGACTTCCCCACCACCAAAGGCAACCCGAGATATGTGATCAACAAGGCAGCCACTGTGCAACCCAACACGTCCGACACCCCCTACACCTCCTACTCGGAAAGACCAAACGGGACCACCACGAACTTGTCCCTATTAATTTACAACATCGAAATGTCTTCAAACACATCCATAATGCGTGACGCCCTATCGATCCTTCTTCACTAGCCCCCCCCCCCCCCCAAAATGAATGTGTCGTCAGCATACTACCATAACGGAATGGATATCTCCTCTCTCATGTATCCTACCCACCACCCATCGGACGTCAACATCTTCATCATCACCGCCAACACATCAGCCATAATAACGAAAACAACGGTGCCAAAGGACATACCTGCCTCATACCCCTCTGGGCTGAAAGAAACCCCCCTCCGGGCGGTTGTTGACCAACACCGTGTACGAGGTAGTCAACACACTGCTTGACCCAGGCGATCCATAGCTCCGGGAAGCCCCTTTTCTGCAGAGATAGCCACAAAAATATCTAATCCACACAGTCATAAGCTTTTGAGAAATCAACTTTCCACAGCACACTCTTGGTCTTGGACCTCTTCCAGTTCGTCACTACCTCAAACGTCGTCACCAGCCCATCTGCCATACCTCTCCCAAGCACAAATGCTGACTGCACCGGAGAAACAATTTGATCCAGCCCCCCCTCAGCATGTTAGTCAGGATCTTCGAGATAATCAGATAAATAGGCATTTGATAACAAAATGAGCATGTAGTCCTCCACCTAGGCGGACCTACTCTTCAACAGCAAATAGATGAGTGCACTATTCAGCCTCTCAAAACTACGATTCCCCTCACGGAACTCTGTCAGCATGTCTAAATGGAAGGAAATATCGCGATATATCGATATCGACATGGGACCGATATGGGCACCGATACGGCGATATATCCCGATTTCCAGGCATTTTCTTCGAAAAGGCTCGTCGATATGGGCGATATATCGTCAAAATATCGTATCGATACGATATCGAAACGATATCGATATGGATACGGCCTTCCATTGTCTAACACCTCCGCCTTCACCACCAACCAGAACTCCCTATAAAAACAAATCGAGAAACTGTTCGGTTCGGGTGCCCCATTGATGAATGTCATCTTCGCCACTTTAATTGTCGTATTTTATCATAGTACATGAGGAGAAAATGGTTCAGCAAAAACCACAATCCTTTGAATGTTGTGGAGTATTTATACTTGGCAAGTCTACCAAGGTCGAACACAGGGACACGTGCAACTCTATTTATTTATTGATTTTTGATCAATTAAGAGCAGTGTGAATAAATTCTCAATTTCAGGTCTTTATGAAAATGCATGATGTACCATGCTAAATTACAATGCAATAAAATGATGCATGCAATTTCTTTAATTAATTTTTATGCAAGTATAAAGTGGTGAATAAACAATTATGCAAGGTTACATATGCGATAATAATGCAAACAATTATGCCTAAGAAAGATTACATAAATGAGCAACAAAATATAGTTTGAGATTAGAGTCAATTTGAACAAAAGAATAAGAGCGATCATCTAATCAGGGCAACACATATGGAACACAGCATCTCATCTAACATAAAAATTCACTTCATTTAATATGATGCCGGATGAGAAAATTAAACATGCCATGATGTAGAGGAAGAAACAAGGATCAAAATGACACTAAAATCATTCAATTTGGACCTACGATGCTCAAGTTATGAAGAAAACAATGCAGGGGCATAATTGTAATAAAAATACAAGAAATAAAAGGATAAATATTCCATTTAGGTCCCTGGAGGGACCTAAATGCAAATAGCAAAAACCGCCTGGGCCCCGCTATAATTTTTCCATATGCGCGGGGGCATTTTTGTAATTTCTAGAAGCTGCGAGGGTCTCCCTGTAAAATACCCAGGCACGCACGTGAAGCACGTGCCTGGGGACCAATGAGTAAATACCAAAAAAACCAGGGTCTTTCATGCAATTTTCCCAAGCCCCTCACGTGCAGTGCACGTGAGGGGCCTAGGCTCAGGAGGCGTCTCTGGTTCGGGACACGTGGCGCGAGATGATGGCTCGGGTCCTGGCTCGGATGACCTGAGGCTGCTGGCTTGGAATGAGGCTTGGGACGTCCACGTATCATCATCTCAGCCGTCCGATCTAGATGATCGAACGACAACTGTTCTTCGTCCTCCACCGTGGGCCACCGGAGGAGGTTGTGCTCCGGCGTACCCTCTATTGCTCCTCCGTGATCTGGATCAACATCTGAATGTTCGGGAAGACTGCTGGTAGGCCGGCGAAACTCCTGGAGGTAAGGCGAAGCTCCGAAGATGGTTGGAGGGGGAGATTGGTGGAGCCTCGCCGGAAGAGAATAGCTCGAAGGAGCTCTGACGCCATCTCCGACCAATCAAGATCTTGCAAACATTATTGTAGCCGAAGCGTGTCGTGCGTGCGAGGTGAATGGGAGGGGGACCAAGGGCTCCTTCTTCGGCGGAGAAGAGGAGGAAGTGGCGGAGGGTGGACGAGGTTGTAGAGAAAGGAATGGTAGTGGCAGAGGGTCGCGTGAAGATGAGGATGGAGCTGTGAAGCTTGTGGGTGGGTCAGATGAGGGTGACGACGAGAGAGTAGGGCGGGATAATTCGAAGAAATCAAGAAAACAAGAAGGGAGGGAAGGTACCTCGTCGGGGAGGAGAACCCGGTGGAGGAGATGCTTGTGCAGGGCTTCGAGGAAGCCCGGGTCGTCGCCCAGCCTGGTCAGCAACGCCAGAGGGCTCGAGCTACCGCCAGAGATGGCGGAGCTGACATGGCAGAGCTGCCATGGATCACACCGGGGCTGGGCCATCTTCGCCTTGATTGATGGTCCCTCCGTTGTCATCGGAGGACCGGAGGCTGGGCCACAACCCTGTGGATGGTGGATGAGGGTGACAGAGGGCGGAGGTCGGGTTTTATAGGCGGTATTCCGGCCGTTACAAGTGATGCTGATGGGGGTTTCGAACGGCTAGGGGCGTGATTGAGGAGTGAAGATGGGGATGGTGAAGGTGGCGCGAGGAAGACGGAGGATAGGGCTACGTGGAGGAGCGTTTCGATGCGGAAGGGGAGGCTTGTGGTGCCTTCCAAAATTGAAAGGGGGCGACGCATCGGAGAGGGTAATGGCTAGGCTCGGAGGTAGACGATGAGCAACAGTCGTTGGATCTAGCGATCCAACGGCTTGGATGAGGGCGCTAGTGGAGGGTTGCGATTAGATCTTAGGATACGATCAAACGGCGGAGATCAAGGTGTTGATGGATGGATAGGATGCGGTCTTGGAAAAGATCCAACGGCCTGGGGAGAATGGGTTACGTGGAGCGCTATGGACCGTAGAATGCACGTGGGATCGGGCGGCTACAGTGAGGGGGTGACGTGGGATGATGCTGGTCGTCAGATCCAGAGAAGATCCAACGGCTGGTAGTGAGGCGCGATGGAGCGGTCAAGATGCGAGTTGTGTGATGATCTGACGGATGTGGATGAAGTGGAACGGGCGGTTGAGATGGAGGCGGAGTGAAGGGCATCTGACGGCCCAGGCGAGCGCCGGGTGGCGGAAGGGGAGGTGGGCCACGTAGGCGGCCCAGAGGGCGCCACGTGGCCCAATAAAAAACTTCAGAATATAAAAACAAAGAAAAATACAAAAGAATTAATTAGAGGCAAAATTAGGAAAAAGTCAAAACATGAAAGTTGCTCGTCTCGACGAGATCTACAAGTTCTATGTTGGACAAACAATCAAAAGAGGTCATTTGTACAAAATGTATTTTTGGGGGTATTTTTAAAGAAGGGCTAAAAACACCGACTTTTTGTTTTTGAGTTTTTTTTTTGTATTTTTTTAGTTTTTTAAAGGTCAGCGAATTATAGACAATTATTCTACCTAATTTTTAGGGGCTTTTGATGAGAAAATTATTACAAGAAAAATAAAGGAAATTAAATACAATTTATTAAGGTTAATTATACACAATATATTACAAGATAAAAATAAAGAATTAATGGAGATTTTTATTGGATTGATGAAGCCAGCGGATTAATTAATGAATTTTAGCATGATGAATTCGAGATTCATCACCCATACGCATTCAAGTCAAGTAGCGTCCGCTTCGCCTCCTTAGTGAATTCTCCCACCAACAGCTCCGCCTCCTCCTCGGAAATCCATGCCACTCCCTTCCCCTGCCACCCCCAACCGTTGCGCGAGCACCTACGACCAAAAGCCCGAAAATGCGATCTCAAGACTACCCCCACCTCTTTGTCCCCCTCAAAACTCTGCCCACCAACCTCAATCGAGTGTATGTGGTTCCTTCTCCTTGCACTGACCACCGCATGGAAAAACCGAGTATTCACATCCCCCTCCTTCACCCAGCACTGCCTGGCCCGCGAACTTCAGGAAACCTCCTCCTTCCTATCTTCGCAGATGATCTCCGCAAGGTGCTCCGCTGTCTCCACCAGCTCATCCTCTAGAAGCGGACGCTCATCTTCCAACCTACCTAGCCGAGAGACCCCCTCCCACGCCAGTTGTCTCCTTTCCTAACGCTGCACAAGTATCTCCTTGTTGAGCCCCGTCAAAAAGACCTTGAGCGCACCCAGTTTACTAGCCAACATGTAAGCCGCAGACCAAGGTTCAGAAAGTCGGTATGCGGTATTCGTTCGGTGAGGCGGTCTGAAGCGAGTAAGCGGGCAGGCAGAAGTATATGCGGACTATGCGGTTTCTATTATTTTAATTAAAAATAATTAGCAATATAATAATAAATTCAAATACTAGACATTTTATATTCTAAAAAATGTAGGTATTAGAATGTGAAGATTTTCAACCCTAATCTCAATACTAGTCATAAGATTCATAACAAAATATCTATGACAACTCAAAAAAGGTTCATAACAGCTCCAAAAAGGTTCATAGTTCATACATATGAAATCATTCAATTGAGATAGTTCATACACATGAAATGAGAACATATAAAAAAAGTGAAGAGAACAAAACTTAACAGAAACAGTACAAAATCATTCATATGAAACATTACTCCATGATTCTACATTCCAAATGAAATTATCACATTCAGGATTAAACATTAGATTCAAAATCCCATAAACATTACTGTTGTGTTATCACAATAAACAATTATCACAATAATACGACCGTCATTATCCCATAAACATTACTGCTGTGTACTCCAGGATTAAACATTACTGCTGTAAACTCCAGATAATCCCATAAACAATTATCACAATAATACAACACTGATATACTCCTATCAGATTCAAAATCAGAATCAAAACATTATTGTTGTGTTGTGATATCACAATAATACAACACAATAAAATCATATTCAAAACAATAAAAGATATCTTAAACAAAAATACCGAAAGTTAGTGATCTATTATGTTCAGTGGTTACCTGCGTCGCGCCAGCGGAGATGGGAATTTCTGGAGAAGCACCAGCACGGGTCGCCAGCGGCAGATGCCTCTTAAGAAGGCAGCAGATGCGTCGTGTTGCGCACGAAGGAACAACTTGCGTCTGGGCCGCCTTCCTGAACGTGCGATATTCCTTCGCTAGGGCTCGAGGAAGGAGCCAACTCGAGGAAGGAGCCAACTCGAGGGTGGAGGAGATTCCTTCGCTAGGGCTCGGAAGGAGAGATCGTTTCGTGCGAGAGGGGAAGGAGAGAGATCGTTTCGTGCGAGAGGGGAAGGGTTTGTCGCGCGAGCACTAGGGTTATGAAGGAGAACAGAAAAGGCTTTACGAATTCCGCAGAAAGAAATCAATAAATTTGGGGCGGGAACTCTGTTACAAAGTCGGCCGCATATGCCGCATAGTCAGGCGAATATGCGCTTTGACCACTTTATGGCCGCATATTAAATACTTGGGGCGTTTGGTTGCCCGAGTACGTATATGCGGCCGCATATACGGCCGCCTGTACCGCCTTTCTGATCATTGCCGCAGACCCCTCTGGAGTACAACCCCTCCAAAAATCAGCCATGGCCTCCCGAAATCCATTCAGAGCACAACGGAAAGGAGGGCATACAAGAGGAGCGGCGGAAAAGATGGCATACAGTATTGGCCAACCTATCCAGCCGAGAGAGACCCCCTCATGCGCCCTTTGTCTCACTTTTCCGACGCTACACATGTATCTCCTTGTTGAGCCCCGTCAAAAAGACATTGAGCGCACCCAGTTTACTGGTCAACCTGTAAACTGCAGACCCCTCCGGAGTACAACCTCTCCAAAAATCCGCCACGACATTTCGAAATCCATTCAGATTGTAGTGGAAAGGAGGGCATACAGGAGGACCAAGCGGAAAGGAGGGCATACAGTACTGGCCAACCTCTACCCCGCTGACATTCAGACCGCAGCGGAAAGGAGGGCATACAGGAGGGCGATAAAAGAGTGTATGAGAAGCGAGTTCGAGAGGAGGGAACTCGGTGGTGCATGTGGCGGCTTCAGTGGTGCTGGTGGCAGTGGGAGTGGTTCATGAGGCGCACCAGTACTACTACCCATCAAAAAACACAAGGGAAACGGACCGAGACCCTTCTTGATGAGGAGCAAGCCCATGCAGTACATGCCAAGCAAGGATCCAAGGCAAAAGACGGTGAAGGGGATGTTAACCAATGCACGGGAGAGAGTGGGCAAGGCCATCTGCAAGCTCTACTTTGAGGAGAGCATTACATCCAACATTGCTAGCGAGCCTTTTTGCAGTACGCCATTGATGAGAAAATTTCAATATCGGGCATCATATCGATATCATCTCGAAACGAAATTTCACTAAAATTTCATCAAAATTTCGATAAATTCCGATGATATTTCACCCAAAGCGAGCAACTTTTGTGAAGGAAGGCTCTTATATCTGCATTTCGCTCGAAATTTCGATCCAATGTCAAAATCGAAATTTCAGTAAAATTTCGCTGATTCGCGAATTTGAAACCATGGATGAGATCACCGCAGCAAGAACGAGAGTGAAAGCTCCCGCATCCAAGGAGATAATGAACAAGTATTTCGTGATGGAGAAGGAGGAGATGAATGAGTACATTTCTGAGCTGAGGAGGAGATGGACAGAGTACATGGTGACTCTGATGTGCGATGGATGAACGGGTTACATACGCAAGCAGACCAACTTCCTCGTTTACTGCGATGGAAAGACCACTTTTTTGAAATCTGTTGATGCATCTGAACATGTAGAGGACTATAAGTGCATGCTGTAGTTAATGAAGGACATCATCAAGGATGTTGGAAAAGAGAACATTGTCCAGATAGTCACTGATATTGGCAACAACTTCAAGAAAACGGGTGAAACAATAATTAAGTCTAGCAACAACGACATTTTTGGACACTGTGTGTTGCACATTGTATATATTTGATTCTAAAGTACTTCAACAAGAGGAAGTTCATCTCAATGGTGACGGAGCAAGCACGGACGATCACCGCATTCATTTACAACCATTCCAAAGTGCTGGCGTTGATGAGGCAGATGTGCAATGCTGAGTTGTTGGGAAAATAGAAAGAGTTGTTTATTCCTTGGGCCCTGGGCTCTCTTATATAGGGAGATGCCTATGGGCAAATTACATAAAGTGGATAGAAGAACAAGAAAATATATAGACGATACAGACATATGAAATATATCTCTACACTCCCCCTCAAGATGGAGCATAGATATCTATCATGTTCAGCTTGGAAGAACACTTCTGGAAGAGCCCACTCAGTAGGGCTTTAGTGAAAATGTCCGTCGTATGGTCCCTTGAGCTGACATGAGATATAGAAATGAATCCCTTATGGATCATGTCACATATATAATGGCAATCAACGTCAATGTGCTTTGTCCTCTCATGAAAAGCATGGTTATTAGCAATGAATAAGGCAGCCTGGTTGTCACATTCTAGCGACATGGGAAGAGGTACATCTATATGTAGATCTGTAAGAATTGTTCGAACCCACATCATTTTTGTACCAGCTTATGCCATAGCTCTGTACTCAGATTCGACACTAGATATAGCAACCACAGCTTGGTTCTTACTTTTCCATGAAATAAGATAATCTCCGACAAATATAGCAAACCCTGATGTAGACTTCCTGTCCTTGGGGCACTCTGCATAGTCTGCATCTGCACATGCTGGGATAGTTATAGAATCACCCCTTTTAAATAGCAGTCCTGCACCTAGAGATGATTTGAGATACCTTAGTATCATTTGTATAGCATCCATATGAACTTGACGAGGATGTTCCATGAATTGGATCACCCGACTGACTGCAAATGAAATATTGGGACTAATAATGGTAACATAAAGAAGCTTTCCAACCAGCTATATGTATCTTCTCCTGTCCACCTCATCAGTATCATCATCATAAAGTTTCATGCTTGGATCCATGGGTGTAGTCGCAGGTCGACATCCAAGCATTCCCGTGTCACTCAACAAATCAGTGGCATACTTCCTTTGAGTCGCCATAAGCCCCTGTTGGTTTCTGGCAAACTCCAATCCCAAAGAGTATCTTAGAGCTCCCAGATCCTCGGTAACAAACTCACGATCCAAAAATTCTTTTTCTCTTTTTATTCCCTGCATATCATCTCCTGTAATAAGTATATCATCAACATACACTATAACAACAGTTATACCTTTGGAGGTTCTCTATTTAAAAAGTAAGTGATCTGCATTCGACCATTTGAACCCCTATTTCTCAAACAAGTCTGAGAGCTTCTGGAACCAAGTTGTAGGGCTCTGCTTAAGGCTATAGATTGCCTTATGAAGTCTACATACCTGTGAACACTCCCCTTCAACAGCAAACCCAGGCAGCTGTTGCATATAGACTTCCTCCTGAAGATCACTATATAGAAATGCATTCTTGACATCCAATGGAAACAGGGCTCAATCTCGAATCACGGCAATAGATAAAAGGATCTGTAAGGTGGAATGTCGAGCAATTGGGAAGAACGTGTCAAGGTAATCCACCCCATATGTCTGAGTAAACCCTTGTGCAACCAGTCGAGCCTTGTACATGTCAATTCTACCATCCGCATTTTGCATCACCGTAAAACCCATTTACAACTTGCTATAGATGCTCCAGTGGGAGCTGGGCCAAGACTACAGGTACCTCTCGGCTGAAGGGCAGTCATTTCCTCTTCCATAGCTAATCGCCACCGACTGTCCTGTAGAACCTCCTGATAATTCCATGGAATTGCCACGGCTAACAAGGCAACTGCAAATTTCCTGAAATCGCTAGTCAAGCGATCAAAGGAGACCATAGATGCTATAGGATATGATGCACAGTTGTGCTTCTGCTTCCGAAGCGCAATAGGTAAGTCCAAATCAGCAACCTCCGCATTTGTCCCCTATAAAGAGTCCTGCTCAGGTAGATCACCAGACCCATCGTTAGAAATTGTGTATTCAGAATATACCTCATGTGTTCTAAATGATGAGCTGTGACCATCAGCAGAAGTAGGCCGGCGCATATAGTGATGCGGCAAAGTAGGAACTGGAATCGTAGTAGGTGGTTGAGGTGGCGGTGTTGGTGGTGGTGGAGTTGACGAGGAAGGTGGTGATGGTGGTGGTGGCATGTATATTTCATCATCAGATGTTAAAGAAGTTAACCGATCACATATAGGAGAAAAGTACATTACAGACTCGGAAAAGGTGACATCAACACTGTTGGAAAAGAAAAGAGCCCACCCATGTGTTTAGTACCACATGGGGGAGCGGTCACTATTGGGTCTGTCTGTGGGGTTATATAAGGAGCTCCACACCCCCTGTACTCATTGAGAACTTTAATAAAAGAAACGCCCAATTCAGGGGCTTCTCCTGTGGTTTCATCCCGCTCCTCTCGGAGTAGGGTTCCACGTAAAATCATGGTATTCTCATGTTTATCTTTCTTGTCTATTGCTCTGTTTTATCATTCTGCTTCCGCTTTATATTTTTCTACATGGTATCAAAGCGGGTTCGTTCTTGGTTAAAGTTCGTTCTTGAACTTTCTTTTAGATCATTCCAAGTTTGAGTTTATGTTTGTGGTTTTCTTAAAGTCTTGGTTTTCAAGGATCGATATGCGATTTTTCGTACGCTGCCATCCTTTTCTTCGGTGTTGGGGTGTTGAGTTTCATGGAAACCCTAGATCTGCACGACATGACCGCACGCATCCTTGCGGCGCAACCACCCTCCAGATCTCCTGACGAGAAGCTGCCACCCTCCACATCTCCTCTTGCTTCTAGCCGCACGAGACCTCCAGGGGAGGTTCTCTCCCGGCGACGAATCCCAGAAAGGGTTGCTTCTCTTCCAGATCGGCGAAAAAAAACATGGCGGCGAGGTATCTGAATCAGGCGCGGCGCAACCCAACACGAGCTCCTCACTTTCGCGCCATCATCGCGCAACCTCCAGGTCGTGGCGCAGGCGGCGCAAGAACATCTCAAGCGAGCTCCTTCCTCTCGAATCCCGCCGGCAACCCTTCCTGGCGGCGCATACTCCCAGACATCTCCCCCTTCAACCCCGCGATGGCCATTAGCCTCCAGGCACGTACATGCAGGCGCAAATCCCAGGCGTGAGGCAGTCCAGGCGGCATCCCCTTGTGGCGGGCTTCCTTCTCCACAGTGGAGGCGGCGAGCCCTATTCTTCCACGCACGAGGCGCGCCTCTCCCTCGCGAGAACACAAGGGCGGCACCTTATCAGGGCGTTTCCAACAGGAACCCAGGGCTGCTTTATTTTTGAGTTTTTTTTAAACCTGTCGTTGTAGATATTAAAAAAAAACAAAGACAGAAAGAAAGGGGCAATGGCCCGTCATTTGAGAGAAACGGGGGAGGGGGGATAAGGAGCGTTAAAGCGCAAGAGGGCTATTCGTTATTTAAAAAAAATGGCAAAAAAAGAAGGGGAAGGGAGGAGCCGTATGATTGGACCCACCGTTGAGCAACTTTTGTTTTTGAAAAAAAAGGAGAGGGAAAGAATTCCAAAAGGAGAGAGAAGTTTAAAAAAAAGAAAAGACGTACGCAAAATTTTTCAAAAAAAAAGAGATGAAAAGCCGAGAAAAAAAAGAGAGAAAGTGAAAGAGGCGCGTACAAGAAAAAGTCGTACGTATATGTTAACAAAAAAAATCGAAAAAAAAGTCGCGTACAAGGAAAAAGTCGTACGCATAAAAAAAATGTGATTCATGTTTGCTTCTCTCAACTTGTCTTTATTTTCATTATTCTCACAAGTTTGGAAGAAAGGGGGAGTAAAAGCCATATGCATCATATATTGTTGATTGACAGAGCAAACACTCCGTATTTCACAGAATATCAAGCCATCTTCACTGTGCATCGATCTTCGTCGTGGTGTCTCTATCCTCGACATCGACTCCGCACTGGATTTGTTTTCTTAAAGGCACGACAGAGACAAAGTCCGGTGACCCGCAGGCACGACTGAGACAGAGATCAGGTGACCATGCAGGCATGCCAGAGACAGTCCGGTGACCATCCAGGCACGACAGAGATACGTTCCGGTGACCTGATATACCCGTCAACAAACGGGTTTGTCTACCAGTTGCGGATAAATACATTTATTGTGGTGATTTCAAGTGAATATGTAATGGTGTATGATGCAGCGTGACCCCAAATTATGGGGCCACATTTATTTAATTAGATAATAATCAATTTTATTTACGTTTTTTGGGTCTAATTGAATAATTGAGATCGCCTGTGATCTCAACGTTGATTTCGTAGAATTTAATTATAATTGTTGGTCAATTAAATAATTAGAGTCCAATTAAGTTAGTTAGAGGTCAATTAGGGTTAAATTAGTTGTAATTTGATTATTTACTATTTTTGTAAACCCTCTCCCCTATATAAAGAGAGGGTAGTCCATCAGTTTTAGGGAGTCGATTATGAATTAAAATTTGAGTTATCTCATTTTATCTCTCTCCTTCTCCCTTCTCCCTCCACGCGATCTCCGCGATCTCCTTCCTCCATCCCTCGTTACCGACGAGTATTTCTTTTCTCAATCCCTCTCCTTCTTCCACCAAATATCCACCGCACGATTTATTATTTTATTTCGCCGTCGCCGTTTTCGATCCGCATCAAGTGAGTTGATCTCATTTTATCCCCTCTCCTTCTCTCTCTCCCTCCACGCGATCTCCGCGGTCTTCTCCTTCAACCCCTCGTTACCGACGAGAATTTCTCTTCTCAATCCCTCTCTTCTTCCACCAAAAATCCACCAAAAAAATATATTTTATCATTATTCGCCGTCGCCGAATTCTTTTTGCATCATTTGGTATCAGAGCATGGATTTCGAATCGTACCTACGATTCGACGATCCGATCGACTATTGGTGTGCAAAATTCGGTCTCCGCCGCCCATCTCGTGGTTCACGTCGCTCAAAAAAGTTCCATCAACGTCTTATCGCATGCATTAAGGTGCACGAATGGTTGGGCACACAAATCGACGACGATTTCGCCGCCAACGACCAAAATCAGATCTATCCCACCGCCGTTCAAGTCGATTTCGAAGCCGAAAACGAAGGTATTGTCATTCCAAAGGAAGATCTATTTGATACAACTATTGTGCAAGAAGAAAAGGGGGATCAAGGACCCATCTTCGACGAAGATCCCGCGGACGAAGAAGACGAAAACCTCGAAATCTGTGCCGTAGATGCCGTTGTCCAGCACGTCCCCGCGCCAAGTACGTCGCCGGAAGCGAACCTGCCACCTCCTCCGGCCACCCCGGCACAATCCCCACCACCCCAGGTAGCCCCCCCTCCCCTCCTCGCCCGTCGCACCCCGCCCCCAGCACCCCAGGGCGTGGTTGCCCCCCTGCGGTGCCCCCAACCGCCGCCTTCCCCAACCCGACCCCGCAGCACACCCCTCCCGACCTTCCTCTCCCCCCGATTCTTCTTCCCCTCCCCCCGTAAAACCCCAGCCCCCCCCCCCCCCGCCTTCTCCTCCCACGCCACTCCCCACCTTCTCCCGATCGCGCGCCCAGTCCTCTGTTCCCCAACGCCACCTGCTGTCTCCCGCCATCCCTCGCACAGGCCGCGCCAGCAGCCCCATCGTCGCCCTCCCGCGCGACATCCCAGGCCATCGCTGCCTCCCCGCCGAACCGCCCCGGCCCGCCAGCAGGACCGCCGCCCCCATCGCGCCCTCGCGGAGCCACCGCGCCACCTCCGCGTGGTCATCGACCCCCACCCCACGTCTTTAACGCCGCAAGAGCTCCGTGCCCTAACAGCCCATCCGAGATCAAGGGAACCCAAATCCCTGGAAAAGGGGGATTGGAATTCAAGTGGGAAAAATTGCAAAGAAAAATGCCCCAAAATCCATATTTGCAGAAAGGTCCAAAGACATAGAATGGGGAGACAAAATGAAGGGGTACGAAAATTGCACCCCTACCCCTGGTGGCGAAAAATTTTTAAAAGAAGGGGTGAAAATCAGGATTATGGGGATTTCCCTTATTCAAATAGGACTAGGACCTTGGGTTTTTCCTATATAAGGACCCCATGGCTCTACTTTGTGGACACATCTCCCCTTCTCCTCTCTTTGTGCCATTGCTTCATCATGGATTATTCAGGGGCCATATTCTCCATGCCGCATCAATTCTTTGAGCACCATGGGAAGAAGACGACAATCGAGACGACGCCACCGTACGCCCCGCATATGTTTTTCGACCACGGTGGCCACGCCTCCCCCGCCCGCACATGGATTCCGCCGTTCACGCCCCACATGTTCTTCCAGAAGATAATTAAAGCCGCCGAGCCTGCAGTTCACGCAATTCGTCAGGAGCCGAATTTTTGAAAGCGGTGGAGAGTTGATGCAGCGTGACCCCAAATTATGGGGCCACATTTATTTAATTAGATAATTATCAATTTTATTTACGTTTTTTGGGTCTAATTGAATAATTGAGATCGCCTGTGATCTCAACGTTGATTTCGTAGAATTTAATTATAATTGTTGGTCAATTATATAATTAGAGTCCAATTAAGTTAGTTAGAGGTCAATTAGGGTTAAATTAATTGTAATTTGATTATTTACTATTTTTGTAAACCCTCTCTCCTATATAAAGAGAGGGTAGTCCATCAGTTTTAGGGAGTCCATTATGAATTAAGAATTTGAGTTGATCTCATTTTATCCCCTCTCCTTCTCTCTCTCCCTCCACGCGATCTCCGCGGTCTTCTCCTTCAACCCCTCGTTACCGACGAGAATTTCTCTTCTCAATCCCTCTCTTCTTCCACCAAAAATCCACCAAAAAAATATATTTTATCATTATTCGCCGTCGCCGAATTCTTTTTGCATCAGTGTATATTTTTCTTTATTGTTGCAAGTTGCAGCTGTCCCAGCTACCAACTTGAGGGGGAGTGTTGGAAAAGGAAAGAGCCCACCCATGTGTTTAGTACCACATGGGGGAGCGGTCACTATTGGGTCTGTCTGTGGGGTTATATAAGGAGCTCCACACCCCCTGTACTCATTGAGAACTTTAATAAAAGAAACGCCCAATTCAGGGGCTTCTCCTGTGGTTTCATCCCGCTCCTCTCGGAGTAGGGTTCCACGTAAAATCATGGTATTCTCATGTTTATCTTTCTTGTCTATTGCTCTGTTTTATCATTCCGCTTCCGCTTTATATTTTTCTACAAACACAAACATAGTACTTCTTATGCAATGAGTCATAACATATGTACCCTTTTTTGTATCCTGCAGTACCCGACAAAGACATACTTGACAGCTCTAGGAGAGAGCTTGTCAATCCTTGGTGACAACTGGTGGACAAATGCAACCGAGCCAAACATACGAGGAGTAAGTAAGAATAATTCCTTTTCAGGAAAGGCAAAAGAAAAGGGATTTTTCTCACCTAAGACCGACGAGGGCATGCAATTAATAAGATAGCATGCCGTAAAGATAGCATCACCCCAAAAAGAATGCAGAGCACGACTATGAATGAGAAGGGTCCTCATAATATCAAGCAAATGATGATGCTTCCTCTCTGCAACACCATTTTGTTGGGAAGTATAGGCACATGGAGTTTGATGAATAATACCTTAGGATAAAAAATACTTGGAAAGAGTATGAGTACAAAATTCCAAGGCATTATCAGTTCTTATAAATTTCATCGAGGTCGAATACACATTTGTTACTTCAATTAGAAAATTTTTGATAATACCTCCGGCTTCAGATTTATTCTTTAATTAAAGACCCAGGACAAACGACAGAAATCATCTAGTGCAATAAGATAAAACATGTCCCCTTGATGATCAGAAACACGATTGGGACCCCAAATATCTATATGAAACAACTCAAAAATGGAGCTACTGCTCCGACTCTGACGACTAGGAAATGCAGACCGATGATGTTTTCCCAACTGACATGCCTCACATTGAAATGATGAGTAAGGAGAGATCTGAGGCGGAACACGACACATTTTCTGGAGCAGGAGATGAGCAAAGTGCAGGTGCCACGTGAAGGGTGAGACAGGTCCAATAGAAAGAGAGGAAATGCCAGCAATACGGAGTTCGAACTAAGCGATAGAGGCCACCTTGCTCACGACCACACCTAATCACCTTGCTCGTAAGGATGTCCTGAAATACAAGAGAAGATGGGTCAAATATAGCTCGACAAAGTAAATACTTCGTAATCTGACTAATAGATAACAAGTTCATAGAGAAGTCAGGTGCATGCAACACATTCTGTAAATGCATAGTTGGCATCAAACTAATCTCCCCATGTCCAGTGATTGGGGAATGAGTCTCATATGCAATAACTATAGTTCTTCCCAGAGGAACCTGTCTGTATGATGTAAGTTGATCCATGTCTCCATACAAGTGATGTGTGGCACCGGAGTCCATAATTCATTATATAACATCAGATCCACTACTGCTAGTTAATGCATAAGTACTACTTGAGGTATTGGAGGAGGCTGAAGCAGCTACATCAGAGTGGCTCCCGAAGGCCGTGGAAGACATAACGGGACATGATGGAGATATAATGCCCCTCAATCGGGCTACAAGGTCAACAAATCGTTGATCCAAAGAGGAGGCAGCCGGGGGCTCAATCTGCTCAGCCACTCGAGCAGAGGCAAGAAATCCATGCTTAGAGTAGCATGTATCTTCGGTATGTCCAGACCGATGGCAAAATGTGCAGGGCTGACGAGCACGACCTCTTCTGCCACGAGGTCTTCGTCCACGAATCTGAGAAGAGCCTCCTCGACCTCAGGAGACCGCCATCGCTGAAGAAGTCTGACTCACAGTAGAAGATGGAACAATGATCTGATTGAGCATGCGAAAGGCTTCCTCCATAGGAGGAATAGTAGAGTTTGCCAAAATCTGGGAACGGGCCGCCTCATACTCAGAATCAAGGGCTGCCAGGAATACACCAACCATGGTGGCATTCCTATAAGTCTTCTGCTGCTCAGGAGTAGATGTGAGAGGCATGAAGCTAATAGAGATTCTCGAACATCCCATGCAAAGATGTATATAGCGAGTGAAGAGGGCATCCATTATGCTTGATAGTAAAGATATCATATTGGAGTTACAGAATTTTTGTTACATTCTTTGCCTGTGAATAAGTAGCAGCGAGAATATCCCACATCATCTTGGCTATAGGCTGATGGAGTATATCACTGGCGATCTCTATTGCCAATGTGCATGAAAGCCGAACCTTGGCATATGCATCATCCGCCTCCGATGAGGCGTAAATCCCTGTCTTCTCAACCTGTTCTTCCTTTGTAAGAATATGTTTCTTACCTATAGATTTCATCATGCTTATGAACTACATAACCTACAGTTCATAGTTTGACCCGTCTATCTTTACTATAGGCGCAGGACCTCTGAAGGCGCTTGTAGAGGAGATATCTACCTTGCTTTCTGACAAGACGATTAAAGAAGACTAGGATTGAAGACTAGACACGTGTTTGTCTACACTGACATAGGGAGATTTGGTTGCATATGTAGACTTATGCAACCAATCTCATCAAGGGAGAAAGCTCGACGACGGTGTCCCCCTCTTAAAAGGGAAGAGTGGCAGCACCCCTTGGAGCAGTAGGTGCAGTCGGTCAAAGAGAGAGTCCGCGAGGCACTAGGCGAGCGGTGATGCGCAAAGGCCGCACTGCAGGGCCACGCAACGGAAGAAGGTTGGCCCGCAGGGGCCGTAGGGGCCTAGCAGGGCCTGACGACGACGATGGGGAGCCCACGAGGGCCTAGCGACGGCGAAAGGCCCCGCGGGGAGAGAGGAGGGGCCTCACAAATGGGCAACGAAGATGTGGAGGCCCGTGGGGGCTGGGCGACGGAAGCCCTAGGCGACGCGCGTGAGGGAGAGGCTTGAGGTTAGGTTTAAGGTTAGGGTTTCGGTACAGGAGCTCCGGTCTAGGACCGTCACTCTGATACCATGTTGAGAAATAGAAATAGTTGTTTATTCCTTGGTACCTAGGCTCTCTTATATAGGGAGAAGCCTATGGACAAATTATATAAAGTGGACAGAAGAATAGGAAAATATATAAACGACATGCATATGTGAAATATATCTCTACATGAGATGGTGAGGCTTGGCATCACATGCTTTGCAACCAATTTTATAGTGTTGCAAAGCCTCAAACAACACAAGACATGGTTGAAGATCATGTGTTGCCAAGGTGATTGGTTCGAAATACATGAAGCTCGGATTGAAGGAGGACGGAAAGTGATTTCAATCATCAACGATCTCCACTTCTGAGATGACATGACTAGGGTCACGGAGATAATGGATCTAATTGTTTCTGCATTGTGGATCGTAGATGGCGATAAGAAGCCCACCATGGGAGTGATCTACGAGGCAATGTGATGCGTGAGAGAGAATGTCAGAGAAGCAGTTGGGAGAAGATTCAAGGCATGGTTAGACATCATAGACGAGCATTGGTCTAAGATGTTCTCACATCCTCTTCTTAAGGCTGGTATGTAAGAATATTTTTCTTTTTTGATAGCACTTTAGAGTTTAGAATATAGATTAAAATCTGAGAATTGTCCATGTTTGTGCCCAGCTTATTACTTCAATCCCAAGTACCAATACAAGAACAATCTTAGTACAAATGTTGACCTTATAGCAGTTGTACAAGTTGTGGTGGAGAATCTCGTCAAGGACGAGAAGACACAGACCTCGTACATGAATGAGGGTCAAGTACTTCATGGATGCCTTGGATTCTTTCGCTAGAATTATCGCGGTTAATGGATGGGGCAGTACTCTTCCTGGAAAGAACTAAAAGGAATAAGTTCATTGACTGTGTTGTGATGCATTACAAATATTAACTTATCCACCTTTTGAATTTTCCACAGTCGAATGGTGGTTATTGTACGAGATGGAAGCTCCCAACCTATGAAAAGTGGCAGTGAAAGTATTGTCCCAAACCGCATCTGCCGGTGGCTGTGAAAGGAACTAGAGCACATTCAACTTGATCCATTCATTGAAATGGAACAAGTTGGGAGAACAAAGGCACCATTATCTTGTTTTCGTGCACTACAATTTGAGGCTAAAGATGAAACATGCAAGGGAGGGGCAGTACAAAGACGACTATACGGACCCTATCGATCTTCCATACAGTTTCAAGAAGCACGATGACAACGCTGATGAAGATGTTCTGCAGAGGTGGATGGATTCCAATGGTGCTCCAGTGCTTGATCAACCGAGAGGGAGACCAAATCAGAATACAAGCCATCAAATGGGAGCAGATGTTGGTAACTATATTGCCAAATCCGGGCGAATCACGGACCCTCTTGGAGGGGTGGAGCTTGATGCGATTGTTGACGATATTCTCTCCATTGATTTGAAATCCAAATCTAAATTAAAAGACGACAGTGGAAGCGATGATGATGATGATGATGTTGTTGTTGATGGTCGTGGTGGATCTGATGATGGGGAAACATATTCAAGAGGGTCAGGTACAACTCATGGACCACATGACGATACAAGATTCGAGGCAGAGCGAGAATACATGGAGTGGCATGGACACACGGACAATTTATCCCAAGTCCAAGTCCAGGTCCTATGGATTACGATGCATAAGGGGGCATGGTCATCGTCCTACAAACAATTACATGGACGATTTGATATCTATCATATGTAGGTTCATTGAGCTGCATGGACATTGACAGCCATACCGTAGAGGAACACCAAGTCCCTTGGGCGGATATGGATCATCACACGATGAGAGAACATTTGGTGTCTTCCCGAAATTCTTTCATGCTCCTCCTCCATGACCTCCTCATGCGTATACACCCCCATCATATGGGTAGAGCGGGTATGGAGGATATAGTAGCTACAATGGTGAGAACTACCAAGGTAGCCAACCCGAGCAGAGCCAGGATAGCTTCTTTGGTGGTGACAACTTTGGTTTCTTTCCTGAGTACGTGCCCGTGCCTCCTCCATAGAGATCTTCTCCTACTCCGTCGTTGTCATCCCGAGGATCTCAAGCCGGTACTTCGTTGCCTCGTCATGCCTCTCGTGATATCGGATCTAGTGTTGCTTATCCTCGTCTCGGGATACTCATAGGGATCGATGGCCATCAATACCGACAATATGTCATGGATTACAAGGCCATGTATGCGTAGATGACATGGAAAAACTACTGCGAGTTCATTGAGTATGCGATCTACTAGGAGAGACAATAGGCAGGGGGACCGATTCAGATCCTCCATGGAAATCTTGGTTCTAGGTAATCTCTATTACAATATTGCATTAATTTACATTTTTTCCTTTTTTTTGTCAATAGATTTATACCTAAGAAACATTGTCTCATTAGCCATTAATCATTATGCACACTTTTAGAATCAAATGGCTCATCTCAGTGACATTCACTATGTGCCAGATATGACATGACAGATACGTGCGATATAAGAATCATAGATGATCTATATGTGTCGTTTAAGTTATTTAACGTTATAAGAACTTGAATGAAATCAATTTTCAATATCTATAAGTTAGAAATTGGCATTAACAACAATATTAGAAATCAGCATTAACAACGATACGTTCTATATGACCGATATGCACGATATATAGGGTATAAATGACCGATATGTGTGATATAAGTGTGTATGTGTAGCTTATTGTTGTTTTAATATCTTGAACAATCTTAATATCTAAACAAACAAAAACAAAAAATGGCTTTTTGAGCAATATCTGACATTTCTACCGATATCGTCGATATATCGGCGATATATCCTGGTATATCCATTTCCGAGCGGACCAATACGATATCGATATTTCCAACCATAGTCCGAACTCGGGCCGTCTACTACTCAATCAGGATCTTCAAAATTAATTGCATTAGCATCAGTCACTACATCAAAAACAAGTAATGCATAGTGCATATGCTTTTACTAGTTACAGAGCAGATTTCTCGAAATGGATTATGGCTTCAGTAGCTTCACACCATCCCTGTGGTGATAGCAGGGTTTGAAAAAAATGAAAGGAGACGAGGCATAGCCTCGAGGCGGTTGAGATGTAAGCCTTAGTTTATAGAGAAAAAAATATAGAAAACTATACTTATATATATGTCAATGTAATTATATGTTCTTTGCCCAATATATAATATTTAGCACTACAAGATATGATGAAATAATAGAGATAAGAACACTAGAATAGAAGATAGAACAAAATCATATTCCTTTCTACACATTTTCTTCCAATCAAAGAGGAATTCATTGTCTGTAGATGTTGTGAACGAATTAAACAATACATGCCTATCTTTGAAATGTTATTGTAATTGAAAGTATGATTAAATATACATCAAAGAAATCTATGTGTCTAACATATAATATATAGCTACACGAGAAACCGTAAATCCTATCCATTTCCAGCAAACCTTTGAAATATTGTTGTAATTAAAAGTACAATTAAATATACGTCGAAGAAATTTATGTTATATGTCAAACATATAATATATGGCAACAAAAGAAATCGTGAACCCTATCTATTTCATTTTGCTTGATATATTGCAAAGCTCACTAAGTTTACGAGTATTGTTGGATTTGATATTTATGAATTCATTCATTAAGAGAAAAATAGTAAGATTTTGCGAAATAGTTGGACACAATTAATAGCAAATATGAAGTTATGTGCACGAAAGAAACAACCGATTTAGACATTTATCTTGTATAATAATTATCCTAAACAAGCATATATTTATAAGCTTCTCAAACTATTAAGTAAACCATGAAAATCATAAAAAAATACATCAAAAAAGCACAAACGTCTCGCAAACTCCTCGACGGCCTCAAGACGGAATGCCTCAAGGCTACACCTCGTCCTCCTAAGGCACACGCCTCACTGGACTGGACCGAGGCATACGCCTCGAGGCTAAATAGGACCGCCTCGCCACGAGGCGTATGCCTCGACCGCTTCGAGTCTAGTTTTTTCATACCATGGTTGATAGAGGACAGTTTAGCGCATACATATCGATTCCGCCAGGCAGATCTGTAGTGATAGCCGATGGGACCCACTCTCATTACTGGACATGTGAAGGTGCAGTTGAATTCGATAATTAGTCTACAGAATGTTCTTCATACTTCTGATTTTTCTATGAATTTATTTTCTATTAGTCAAATCACCAAAAACTTACATTAACGTACCATATTTGACCCATCTTCGTTTATGTTTCAGGACATTCTTACGGGCAGGGTGATTGGATCTGGCAGTGAGCATGGAGGTCTCTATAGACTGGTCCAGTCCTTATATGTTGATGCTTCATCTATTAACATTGGATTAGTCTCTCCTTATGTATGGCACCTCCGATTTGGTCGCATTCCTCTGCAGAAGCTGTGTCACGGATTTCCGCAGATCTCTCCTAGCTCTACCCTCCAGTATGAGGCTTGCCAGCTTGGGAACCACCATCGATCTACATTTCATAGTCATCAAAGTCGTAGTAGTCGAAGTATTTTTGAGTTGATTCATCTTGACATTTGGGGCCCGAGTCATATCTAAGACCATGAGGGATACATA
This sequence comes from Ottelia alismoides, assembly GCA_037367405.1. Classification (NCBI taxonomy): domain Eukaryota; kingdom Viridiplantae; phylum Streptophyta; class Magnoliopsida; order Alismatales; family Hydrocharitaceae; genus Ottelia; species Ottelia alismoides. The sequence goes on along the minus strand of JAZKJV010008659.1, from coordinate 94,932 downwards.
TTTTATCTTGTTGCTGTTGATGATTTTTCCAAGTTGGGGTGGGTATTTTCACTTAAAAATAAGTCTGATACCGGTCATGTCATTCAATCTTTTATTAATGAAATAAAGAATGTCTTTTCTGCAAATGTCAAGTATATTCGTTCCGATAATGCATTAGAATTCTATAGCTTATAACTTTCACAGTTCTTCAAGATCCTCAGTATTATACATCAAACTTCATGTACCTATACATCCCAACAAAACAGGGTGGCCAAACACAAACATCGTCACTGTTTGGATGTCACCAGAACCCTATTAATTCAAAGTCGTGCACATTCTAATTGGGGGGTACGGTTCTAATTGCTTGCTACTGGTGAATCGTATGCCCTCGTCTGTGTTGGGAGAAAAGATTATGTTCTTAATTGTGTTTCCCGAGAAGGATCTTTTCTCACTCACTCCTCGTGTGTTTGGATCTGTTGTCTTTGTTCATTATACATCTCATGGCCATGAAAAGCTCTCTCCTAGAGTTGTCAAGTGTGTCTTTGTGTGATATTCCAGACCTCAAAAAGGATACCGTTATTTTGATCATGTTCAACGAAAATATTATGTTAGTGCGGATGTCGCTTATTTTGAGTTGATTATGTTTTTCTTTCCTACAGGTGATATGTTGATTCCTTCGGATTCTGGAGAAGAGGTATACATGCTTCTACCTCCGATTTCTTCTACCGTGCCTACGACTACTAGACTCTCAATCCCTCTCCTGTTCCATCGACCCCTTTATCTCCACCACATTTACCATCAGCACTACCACATCCACCTCTACTAGCAGCCTCCATCTTTTGGCACAAGTCTACACTCGCCGACCTCGTGCTCATGAGCCTCCTCCAACATCCATCACGCCCCAGGTATCTTTTGAGCACTTGGTTTCTACTGATGGCACTGGTGATTTACATTTACAGCAGGATGAGCAAGTGGCTATAAATGTTTGTGCATTAGCCATTGAGGAGGCTGAGGACCTTGATGTGTCAATTGTTTTACAGAAGCAGAGACGTACATGTGGTACGTACCCTCTTGCTTCATATGTTTCTCTTGACGTCTCTTAGAGGAGTTTCATAGGTTTGTTGAAGGACTATCTGTCGTGGACATACCGCAGACATATCAGGAAGCGTTACAGATTAGTCAGTGGCGACCTGCTATGGAGGAAGAGATGGTTGTGTTACAGTCTCGTGGTACGTGGAGTGTTGTTCCTGCCAAAGCCTTAAATGTCGGATTTCGGTTTCGTTTCGGTGACTGACCGAAACAACATTTCGATAGAATTTCGGTCGAAATTCGACCGAAATTTCGGTCATTTCGGTTGTTTTTTGAACTAAGGCCCCCAAATTTCGGCCGATATAGGACATTTCGGTTACCTACCGAAACCGAAATTCAGTCGAATTTCGACGAAATTTGAGGCCATGGTTCCTGCTCTACCTGGTGTATCTGTTGTGTGGAGAAAGTGGGTGTTTACGATGAAACACCGAGCAGGTGGTAGTGTGGATGGATACAAGCTCATGCTTGTTGCTCGTGGGTTCACCCAGACATATGGAGTGGACTATCATGATACATTTTCTCGTGTAGCTAGGCAATCTACATTGAGGATTCATCTTTTTGTTATTCTGGTGTGTGATTGACCTTTCTTTTAGCTTGATGTCAAGAATGTTGTCTTGCATGGTGACTTACAGAAGGATGTCTACACGCATCAGCCATTAGGTTTTGCTGCTGAGGGGGAGGGGGTCTCTTACGGTTTGTAGACTTCACAAGGCTATTTATAACCTTAAGCAGAGTCCGAGAGCTTGGTTCCAGAAGCTCTCTGAGTTGATTGAGCAACATGGATTTCTCAGATCGATTGTAGATCACTCTCTATTTGTTCAGAGATCCCAGAGAGGTATTATTGTTATCTTGGTTTATGTAGACGACATCATTGTTGCAGGGGATGATAAGCAGGGTATTCCAACAGCTAAGGATTTCCTAGGACAACAGTTTAAGACCAAGGACCTTGGCAATCTTCAATTGACCTCGAATTTGCAAGGAACCAACGTAGCATGGCGATGATGTAAAGGAAGTATGTTACTGATCTCCTAGCCGAGACTGACATGATAGGATGTAGGTCTGCTACTACTCTTATGGATCTGAGTATGAAACTCTATGATGAAACTCTATGACGATGACACCGATGAGGTTGATAAGAGACGATATAGAGAGCTTGTAGGGAAGCATTTATCAGTGTTCACGAAATCAGCCGCACGGACCGCATATACAGCCGCATATGCCCGTGTGGCATGCAGACCGCACTTATTTCATGAATCAGTGCATTATGTGCTCCCCGCATATGCAGCCCGCATATGCCCGGTATATCCCGCATATGCCCTGCAAACTACTCCAACAGCTCCAATTTTTCAATCTTCTCATTCACGTCCTTAATTTCGTAGCTCTGCCTCTTCCTTCATTTAATTGTAAGAATATGACATACATTTCTATACAATTGCAATGCATTATACCATTACGTATATATAATGTTATATGTTTTTCTCATGTATTATTTTCACGAGTATATGCAGTGTATCGTCGAATATTTTTTTATATGCTGATTGAGGTTTTGCTCATGTAGGGCATGTATGTGTATTGAAGTTTTGTTATTATAAATCATCTAATGTGTGAAGTTTTTATGGTAAATGTTTTTTTGTGATGAAATATGAGGCAATTAAAAGCATATACACATGCCCATCTAACATGAATCGTTTTTCTTAGATCTTCTTTAACTCCACTTAGATACATAAATTCAGTGTTAATGTTATTCATAGATATTTATTTATTTTTAAATTAAAGATTAGAATATCACGTAGAACCGCATATACCCTGCATATGCCCCCGCATACCGCTTATTCAGTATTCGGTGACCAGTCCGAACGCATACGCATACCGCTTTCCTGAACCTTGGCATTTATATGTCACCATTACCAGACCTGATATATCCTTCGCAGGAAGCAGAGTTAGTCAGTTTATGGAGCAGCCCATGCAGGTATATATGGATGCAATTCACTTGATTTTGAGATATTTGAAGACTTCTCCATGTGCAGGACTCTTGTTTAGTAGAGACACATCCCTTACAGTTACAGCATGTGCTGATGCAGATTATGCAGGATGCCCCAAAGACGGGAAGCCTACATCAGGCTTCGCAGTCTTTGAAGGGAGTTCACTTGTTTCATGGAAGAGTAAGAAACATACGTTTGTTGCTAGATCTAGTGCTGAATCAGAATATAGAGCCATGACACAAAGGAGCATATAAATGATTTGGGTCAGATCTGTCATGACTGACCTGACTATTGAGGTGTCACTTCCTATGCACCTCTAGTGCGACAACCAGGCCGCCCTTTTCATAGCCAATAATCCAACCTTCCATGAAAGAACCAAGCACATCAAGGTAAACTGTCACTACACTCGAGATATGATTCAGAAGGGAATTATCTCCCCTTCTCATGTTACTTCAGGAGATCAGACTACATATATGTTCACCAAGCACTTGCTAGAGGTTCATTCCATCGTTGGTGTTCCAAGCTGAGCATGATAGATATATATGCTCCACCTTGAGGAGAAGTGTTGAGATATATGTTTTTATTTATCTTTTATTTATATTTATTTATTCTTCTGTCTACTTTATGTAATTTTCCCTTGGGGTTTTTCTCCTATATAAGAGAGTCTTAGGGTCTCAATGAAATACAACAAATTTTTTTCTTTTCCACAGGGAGCATGCACACAACTCTCAATAGAAACCTTGCTGAGATAATTTGTGCAGAATGTTTGATATAGCTTCTAAAAACTTAGTAATGGGTCAATCCTCATTACCCTGTCAAAGGAAGCTACCTCTCACTAATTAAATCTTGAATTTCTAAATATATTGTGATTTTTATCAGATTCAGGAACTAAGAGCATGCAAATATAATTCAACTGAGCATTTAAATTCAATCAGAAGCTAGTGAAATTCTGCTTTATATTCTTGAGTTTTATTAAATAGCTCATGAATATGATAATACACTTACAACCACTGAAAGGTAAGAAGCAACATAACCATTGGGTTAATGCCCTTAAAGACAATGTAAAACTTTACCAAATTGAAAATCATAACTAACCCATAGAGTGGTGAAATCAGATGAAATGCATATTCACCTGAAACAATTGGAGTTCAGATGCATAATCCAAGGCAACATAGCAGTGCTCAATTTTCAACTCTTCAGCTTTCTCCCATGATATGTTGGCCCTTTTGGATTATGCCATTTCAACATTACTAGGTTGAAAAGCCCAAAGAAGGGTTATTTGACAGATGCATACACTCACGCGTGATATGGATATTTGAGTGAAAGTAGTTGCTTCAAGTAGTCCGTAACATTATATCCACCTAAATTAGTTCTGCAACATGCATTGAAAGCAGGCTCTCCATTTACAAACTGGAGAAAGAAAATGTCAATAAATGTCAATGCCATAGGAAGAAAACCTCCGAATAAACCTACTAACTGTACTGCAATGACAATCAGTAATAGAAGTAAAAAGACTAACAGAATATCTGGCATTAGATGTTTACTAAAACAACAAAAAGGGTCGGAAAACACATGTACATACACACACACATCTAATTAATTTGAATTCTGAAAAGGTAAGGGTTGTATCCTAGTCTACAGGATGGAGACCAACTACTCAATCACAGGACCATTTAAGAGGATTTTATTGAGGCTTAAGAGTCAAGTTAGCTTAGTACAGTGTTAAGCTGCATCCTCCACATGAACTCCATTCCATGATGTAGATTAATATGTGCAGCAACAAAATAACTCTCATAGTCTTTGGAGTGACAATGAAAATTGTCAAGTTTTTTCCAAAAAAACACAAACAAGCACATGATCAATCATAAGTTACAAACATGTACATTACTATGATGTTCGGACCATTGTAAACCTTCAATAATGTAAAAGCATAAAAGTTGTCATCAGATTAATCGTTGTGTGTCATTATACCGTAAAAACATGACATCCCAAAAATGGTGCGGTCACAGTCAAATTTTAAAGTCGTTACATAAATATGATGAAAGACAGTAAAATGGACTAACTTTTTTAACAGAAAAAAAGTACTAAGCCTTATCCCACTATAAGTAGAGTCGGCTACATGAATTCTTGCTCAAATCCATGTTGAAAGATTCGACTATTTTTACGCTGGCCGTCGACTACCTAACACAACCATTGCAAGAGTGGGATTTGAACCCCTGGTCTTTTGTACGGTAGACACACTGTACTACCACTAGACCATTAAGTGGGTCAACTTTTTTTAACAGAGAGCAGAAAAAAATGATAAAAAAAAGTGTTCTGCACAACTCAGTACTTTAGTTGCATTGTACCTCATCCTTCAAATTCAACAGATTCCATCTCCCAAAATGATGGAATTTAGGCACGCATCTGCTCACCTCTCAATCCACCCCCAGATTCCATCTCCCAAAATATACCCACCTGAGAACAGCTACAAACACAGTTCAGGAACTGCCATGGCGTCATCTCAAACAATGGTTTTCATGGCCTTGCACATAGAAACATATGGTTCAATGGACATAGCATCATACATTAATAACTGTTTAAGAATTATGCAGGATTACCAGAATGCGTAGCACGAAATTTCACAACATGCTGCTGAAACATAGACGATATGTCAGTGTCAGCAAGTGAGCGGAATTGGCAGGAAGCATCTTTCCTTTTCTAACATTTCGACCATATATTGCTGACATGTCGGTGAAATATAACCATGTTCCCAGCATAAGCAGCCAAAAAGGAGAGATTCCACTCATTTTTTATACCAAATGAGTTCCATATGTCCTAATTTTGGCTGCATTCCCACACTATTTATATCCTTTCCCATGCCATTCTTCCCACATTCAGCAGAGAACCATTTCTCATCCCTTGTTGCCTTCTCCACAGCTCCTTCGGCTTCTTTAGGGTTTTCTTGAGATGTTCGAGGCTTCCAAGAGGCTTATTAGCCCACTGTCGTCACTAATTCAAATGTATGTATGCTCTATCACATGATTTTCATAAGATCGGCAACACATTGGATCTTCCCCCCCCCCCCCACTTTTATCACCAATTTTTGCTGTGAAAATGTGAAGATTGAAACCTTCAATATTGATATCATGTTGAGCAATTCCAAAGATTTTTGTTATTATACAACTATCCTTCGTTATATTAGTTGAAATGAAGCTTTCTAAGTTGCTATGCCGAATCCGAACATGTCTACTTCGGGTCTGACCGTGGTAGGTTAACATTAAAACCACTCCCAGTTTTTTTTAAGTTTTACAAGCAAACTTAACATTAGCTCATTAAGTGTAGTGTGTCATCTTATTATAATTTATAATTCCATAGTACCGACAATGTCATTTTTTGAGAGCTGATAATATCATTTTGAATTAGCATTTTTGTTGTAGTTTTTGGAAGTGAAAGGGTGCGACATCGAGGAGACGCCCATCTGTAGTTTTTTTGTTGACGTTTATTGATTCATCCATCTTGTTCACCTTGAGGAGCGAAGATCATGGCTTCGGGTTCGGACAATGAGCATGCTATATTTGGAGACATGGGATGGAAGTATACAGCTGATGCTGATGGACAGAAAACAAAGCCTCAATGGAAATTCTGAATGAAGCGAAGGCTACTTCGGAAGGCATACTACTGAGAAGAAGAAGAAGGAGATAGTTAGAAGGAAGGAACAATTCAACGAATTCATGTCTCAAAGAGAGTTCAATGTCTTGTCTTCCGACTCAAATCATGATTTCACATACCCAATTGATTGTCAGCCCTGCAGCTGAAAAAATACGTGTGAGATGGCAATGCATGACTCGATGAGGACTAAGCATGAGAGATGGAGATTCAACAGTCGTGATGGACTTGGACCTATTAATGTGAGCACAAGGTTCCCTAACAATGTTGAGGCAGGAAGTGGCAGTGACAGCAGAAGTAGTGCAATTGAGGCACCGCCAATGAAGAAGTAAAAGAGCAAAGGACTTGATTTGTTCCTTGAAAGGATTGCTCCAACTCAATAAGTTTCCAACAAAGATCCGAAGCAGAAGATGTTGAAGGTATTGTCAGCTAATGTTAGAGAGTGAGTCCGAAGGGTAGTTACCAAGTTTAGTGGAGAGGACATTCCAACATGCAATTGACAAGATTGTGGCAGCGGGTGGGGGTGTGAAAGTTCCAACCCCCTATGAGATAATGAATAAATACCTCTTCAACAAGAAGGAAGGAATTCGGGAATACGTTGATGAGTTGAAGAGAAAGTGGCTCAAATACAAGGTAGCCCTCATATGTGATGGGTAGACGAGCAATACAAGGAAGCGAACCATCAACTTCCTATTATATAGTGAAAAGATGGTGTTTGTCAAGTCAATTGATGCTTTTATGCATGTGAAGGATCACAAGTGCATACACATGCTTTTGGAAGATGTGACCAAGGAGGTTGGGCCTGAGAATATCGTACAAGTGGTGACCAATAATAGCAGAAATTTCAAGAAGGCTGATGAGATAATTTAACTAAGAAGTATGGGATCTTTTGGACATTTTCTGTTGCATATTGCATATTGCATTGATCTTATCTTGAAAGAGGAATACGAATGTGGTAAATCAGGCATAATCAATCACGATGTCCATCTACAACCATTTTAGAGTCATGGCATTAATTAGGAGCATGTGCAAGGGCGATATCGTAAGGTCCAGAATCACCAAATTTGCAACCAATTTTGTAGTGTTGTAGGGCATGCAACAAAGGAAGGTAGGGTTGAAGAAGATGCGTTATTCAAGGGTATGATTTGAGATTGCTGAGATACGAGAAGATCAAGATAGAAGGACTGAAACCTTAATCAACAACGTCAATTTTTGAGATGATGTTGCCCGCACAATAAGGATAATGGAATGCGTCGTGTCGGCTTTGAGGATAATGGATGATGACAAAAGGCCAACCATAAGGGTCATCTGCGAGGCCATGCGGATGGGGAAGGAAAACGTTGAAAAAATGTCTAAAGTGTGGTCAGGCATGATAGATGATTTTTGGAAAACGTTGAAAAAATGTCTAAAGTGTGGTCAGGGATGATAGATGATTTTTGGATAAAAATGCTATGACACATCTTTATCAGGCTTATATTTTGTGAAATTAAGCTGTTGTGATATTAGTTATCTTTATTGTTGTTTTTTCATTTTCTATTTCTCTTTTCTTCTTTCTGTAATCTGCCCAATAGGTTCCTCTCCTATATAAGAGAACCCTAGGGCCTATCATAATGTATTCTATTCTTTTCCTACAACATGGTATAGGAGCGACGGTCCTAGACAGAGTTTCCGCATCCCACCCTAACCCTACATGCCCCTACAACCCCCCCCCCCCCCCCCCGCGCACGCCAGGCCGCCGTCGCCCCTCCCCGGTGTCGCCCAACCACCCTTGACGCCACTTGGGTTGTTGCCCCGCCACCCTAGCATCGTCGCGTGGCCTCTTGACCGCTGCCCCGGTCCCCTAACGTCGTCGCGTGGTCTCCGAGCTATCGCCCAGCCACCCTCGACGCCGCCTGGGTTGCTGCCCCGGCCCTCTAGCGCCGTCGCGCGTCCTCCGGGCTACTTCCCAGGCATCCAGCGCCACCGCCAGGCCCCGAGGGCCTCCGCCCCTGCCCTAGGGCGGCGACCTACGGCCCCAGACCGTTAACTTGACCGTCCAGATCGTCGTCAGCCCTTCTGTGCGCCTCCAAACACATATGCGAGTCGTTTTGCGGTCTGATTTTGTCTGGAAAGCGTGATTTCGGACCTATAATTCATGCTTCCCGGCCCTAGCAAATTAGGAAGATTGGTAACGATGGTTATATGAGTCTACACGTACAACAAATTCTTCGTATGATCATGTAGACTTGTTTATATCGGTCTACTCCCTAGTTGAGTTCCGTTATTTAACCGTCTTACCATCATATCAGAGAACAAGGGTGACGTTTTCTCGTCTGGAGCCTTCAAGGGTCCGGCTCCCATCGCTAAGATAGATGGACCAACTATGAGTTGTGGTCCACGCAGTTTCTCAACCTCATGTAGAACAACAACAAGGAGCACATCCTGACAGATCCAGAGCCAACGGATAAGACTGGGGCAAATGCTTCTTGGAAGCAATGCCTCAAATGTCGGATTTCGGTTTCGTTTCGGTAACCCCGGAAAAGGAATTTCGGTGAAATGGCCGGAAATTCTGGAAATGACTTGAAATCTCAATTTTTTATAAAATTAAGATTTCTGATGTTGGTCAATCATTAAATGAGATAGAAATACATATTTTTATTATAATAATAAGTTGTTTTCATGATCAAGGCCTTAAATATCGGTTTCGATCACCATCTCGGAGACTGGCTGGAATTTCGGTGAAGTGGCCGGAAATTCTGGAAATGACTTGAAATCTCAATTTTTTATAAAATTAAGATTTCTGATGTTGGTCAAGCATTAATTGAGATAGAAATACAAGTTTTTACTATAATAATAAGATGTTTTCATGATCAAGGCCTGAAATATCGGTTTCGGTCACCATATCGGTGATTGGCTGGAATCAAATTTTGGTACATATGATAATATTAATTTTGAGTTTTGACATTCAAATTTTCCTTCAAGCCCATAAAGAAGTAAAGAAAAGCAATGATTCTATATGCATAGATGCCTTTCAAATTGAAATATCATATATTCAATTATAATTATACAAGTCTACAACCACAAAATTACGTAACATGACACATGAAATTCCAATCACATAATGTGCATACACAGATGCACTACCTTACTACTAGTAGTAGTCTAGTACCACATTTATTTATCTGGGAGAATAGGAATGACATTTAATCATCCAAACCAAGAATTCCTAGGTGGATCCATGTATCCTGTATGATCCCTTCCTCCATAACGTGACCTGATGGAGTCCCTATATTCCACGTAATCCTCCCATGCCATATAGGAGTACATGGTTTTGTAGTCCTTTAAATACTCCATGTATTCATGCTCAGTCACGTGTGCAAGGAAGCCAATCCTAGGATACTTGTCACCCGAAGAGGCACAAGCCGCAGAATCACGCGGAGGTCGACACGAGGAGGATGAAACGTGAGAACCTCGAGATGAAGAAGATGGAGCAGGAGCCGCAGGAGGAGAAGCCATCTGAAGGGGTTGAGATGGAGGTACTGCAGGGTAATAATCTGGAAATATACCATATCCTGATCCAGCGCCAATCTGGGATTGGGAAGAGGTATTGGTATATTGTTGTTGATTTCCCGAAAATACCCATTAAGTACCACTACTATAGCCATATGGCCCATATCCGGGAGGGAAAACATCATATGCATCATTTTGCCCTTGAGATCCATATCCACTTCCACCGCCGCTTCCCGATCCAATATTTATCGGGAACCTTGAACTGCCACCGACACGTCCAAGGCCACCACGACCACCGAGTTCCCGTCTCTCATGCTCGCTCCTCATAGAGTCGCGTAATGCTGCCTTATATGCATTTCTCTCAGCCTCTGTTTGAATATCTTGTGGGTATTGGATATCGTCATCATCGGAATCAGACAAGACATTGAACTCTCTATGGAACATGAATTCATTAAACTCCTCATCTCTTCGCCCCTTTTCTTTCTTCTTCTCACTCTTCCCTTCCAAGTGAGCCTTCACTCCAGCTCTGATCTCTTTTGGACATGTAGGGCATTTAGCCACATTCACGTAGCCGCCAACGGGATGTTGTTTCAGTCTTGTGATTCCTCCTCCTCCAATTATCTTCCCACAAAATTTGCACTGAGGTTTTGACTTGTTGCCGTCAGGAGCAGTAGCATATTTCCATCCAATCTCTCCACCAGCCATTTGAGAGTCGGAACCAGAGTCAGAAGCCATTATCTTCACCTCTTGAGTATTAACAAATTAACAATGTAATATATGATGATATTATGAAGATAAGAGCATGAAAAAATGGATATGTAAAATCCATAAACCAATCTACTAAATTTGTACCCAATCAAAAGAAATTATTTACTATAATTAGTACTAAAAAAGTTATCAAAAAGGGAGTCATTGACTATAGTTGTCATTAAAGATATCCAAAGTGTCGATATAGATCGTATGATTTGATTCCTAACCGTATGTTCTGCTGAGCACATGCCACATATGTAGAATGATCCGATGTCCCCCCGTGCCACCATACCCTACCGGTACGGGGGTCTCGCTTAGTCATGGCGTTCACCTTATATGGCTGCTCACCTTGGCATGCATTCTCTGATAATAGTGGTGGCGTTCGTCGAAAAGAAAGATGTATATTTAGGTGTTGATTTCAGCATCGAAAATCACCTCTAATTTTTCAAAATGGTGTAGCATGCATTCATTACATATTTAGAGCAGTGACAAATTGAGAATTAATCGTAGAAAGCAACAAAATTATAAGGAAAGTACTTACAGACAGTCACGAACACAGCAAGACTTGTCGTCAAGGAGAGAGCAAGAGAGCAAGAAGGCTTGTGAGTTGTGAGAACTCTTTGTGTTGTGTGTGTGGTGAAATGGTGCAATGGATGCCACCATTTATAGGCCTCCAAAGAATCTTTATCAAGGGCCTACAACCAATATAATATGGATGAAATCCAAAATATCTTCTTTATAGGTGACTAAAGAAAAATATGAAATGACTAAAGTTGGCTAGATTCTTTGAAATTTGGACTCACTAGCATACCTAGCTAGTATTTTAGAGTCTAAAAAACTAGCTAGGTGTCCTAGTGAGTCCAAATTTCAAAGAATCTAGCCAACTTTAGTCATTTCATATTTTTCTTTAGTCATTTCAGCACTTTTTTGACCATTTTGGCCAAAAGTGGCCGACAAGAACAAATTTCGGCCGAAATTCGAGGATTGCATGTGAAGATATTCCAACTTTCGGTCATTTCGGCCGAAAGATGTCGAAATGGACCGAATTTCGATGAAATTTCGGCCGACATGTATCGAAATCCTGGAAAAAGATATATCAATATGTTTCGATATCGGTATTCGACCGAAACCGAAATTCGACCGAATTTCGGCCGAATTTCGTCGACATTTAAGGCCATGCTTGGAAGCAAGATAACGCGTATGCGCGTGTTTAGCTTTATGGGTATCTTACTACGAAATAGCCAATGATATTCTGACTCAGGCCACTGCCAAGGGAATGTGGGACACTTTGGCATCTACCTATGCTTGGGCGAAGAATGAGGCTAAGATCCTTCAACTACAGTTTGATATCTACAATACCAAGCAGAATAGTCGCCCTCTAAATGTCTGCTACTCTTCGCTTCATGGCATGTTCGAGAAGCTTCATAGCTACATGCTCATTACGACATCTACTGAGCAACAGAAGACGTATAGGAACTCCACGATGGTTGGAGTCTTCATGGCTGGACTTGATACATAGTATGATGATGCACTTACTCAGTTTCTTACTGGCGCTACCATACCTCCCATAGAGGAGGCCTATAGCCGTCTTAGCCAGATCATCATCCCTTCGACAGCCATGTCTTCGCCCTCTTCAACAAAGGCTGCTTCTCGCGACCGGGGGGCCGATCCAGTCCAAAGGGCGCACCCCTTGCAGAAGATGTGGTGGACGCCAGCGTGGTCCTTGCACCTTGTCACAAGCATGGACATATAGAGGATACATGCTATCAGAAGCATGGATATTATGTTTCTGGTTGAGTAGCAGAGCAGATTGTGTCTTCAGAGATTTCAACTCCCCAGGCCGATCATCGCCTGGATGATATTGTCTCTCGTATTTGAGAGATCATGACTCCTGCTGACACAGCCACTATAGATACCGCAGCAGCAGCCAGAGCGTCTTCGATCTCCTCAGGTATCACCTACGCTTTTACTGGTAGTGCAGATACAGACATGGCATAGTGGATCATGGATTCTGGTGCTTCTCACCACTTGTGTGGAGACAGAGCGCAGCTAAGGTCCTACAGGATTATACCACCTGGCAGATGGGTTGTCATTGCTCATGGCGACCACTTACCCGTTACAGGACAGTGGGGTGCATTTGACACCGTCCATGCATCTTAAGATTGTTTTATATGCCCCTGCCTTTCAGGTGAATTTACTTTCTATTAGTCAGATCACTAAGGATCTGCATTGTCGTGCCATCTTTGACCCTTCGTCTCTTTGTTTCAGGACATACTCACGGGCAAGGTGATTGGATGTGGCCGTGAGCAGTAGGGACTCTACAGACTAGTCCAACCACCTCATGCTGGTGTTTCTACTATACCTATTGGACATGTCTCTCCATATCTGTGGCACCTTAAGTTTGGACGTCTTCCTCTGCATAAGTTAAATCATGTCCTCCCTCAGATTTCTACGAGATCCTCATTTCAGTGTGAGGCATGTCAGTTTGGGAAGCATCATTGTTCCTCTTTTCCATCCCGTCAGAGTCGGAGCAGTTCTCAGTTATTTAAGCTCCTTCATACTAGTCGTGTTCCTGATCACCAAGGAGATCATTTTATCTTGTAGCGGTCGATGATTTTTCTAGACTTTCCTGGGTCTTTTTATTAAAGAATAAGTATGAGGTTGGATCTGTTATCAAGTATTTTATTAAAGAGATAAAGGATATTTTTTCTGCCAATGTCATATATCTCCGTTCTGATAATGCCTTGAAATTCTGCACCTTACAACTTTCTGAGTTCCTTAGATCTCAAGGCATTGTTCACCAGACCTCATGTGCCTACACTTTATAGCAGGACGGTGTGTCGAGTGCAAACACAGTCACTTACTTGATGTGACCAAAACCTTGTTGATACAGAGTCGTGCTCCTCATGCTTATTGGGGTGATGTCGTCCTTACTGCTTGCTATTTGGTGAATCATATGCCCTCGTTTGTGTCAGGAGAGAAGATTCCTTTCTCAATTGCGTTTCCCGATAAGGATCTTTTCTCTTACACCTCGTGTGTTCGGATCGGTTGTCTTTGTTCATGATGTCTCTCCAGGGCGTGACAAGTTCTCTCCTAGAGCTGTCAAGTGCATGTTTTTCGGCTACTCTAACACCCAAAAGGGGTATCGCTGCTTTGATCCGCTAAGTCGGAAATACTTTGTTAGTGCTGGCGTTACTTTCTTTTAGTTTGTCATGTATTTTTCTCATACATATGACAGACTTGTTCATCTGACTCTGATGATGAGTTATACATGCCACCGCCTCCTACAGTCGGTACTTCACATTCATCTACTCCTGCTCTTCCACCACCACCACCTCCACCACCTGCTCCTTCGGTTCAGTTTTTGCCACGTGTTTTTACTCGTAGGTCTCGCCCTGTTCCCACTGCTCACAAGCCTTGTCCATCATCCAGCAAGCCTCAGGTGTGTAATGAGCATATTGTTTCTACTGATCGCACTATTGAGTTGTCTGTGCAGCAGGATTCTAGACAGGATGAGCATGTGCCCTCTCCAGACTCCAGAGGAAAACCTACAGGCTCTGAACTTGGCAGATGATCTAGATGTACCGATTGCTCTACGAAAGTAGAAATGGGCATGTGCTACTTACCCTCTTGCAGCCTAGGTTTCTTTGAGCAGGTTGTCAGAGGATTTAAGGAGGTTTACTTTGGCACTATTAGCCATGCAGATACCATTGACATATCAAGAGGCTCTCAAGGATAGTCAGTAGAGGTCAGCCATGGAGGAGATGGTTGCACATGCACTACAGTCACGTGGTACGTGGAGTCTTGTTTCTGCACATGTTGATGCATCTGTTATGGGATGCAAATGGGTGTTCATTGTGAAACACCGTGCAGATAGCAGTGTGGATCGCTATAAGGCGAGACTTGTGGTACGAGGGTTCACCCAGACGTATGGGGTGGACTATCAGAATACTTTCTCTCCAGTTGCCAGACATTCTACTCTGCGCATTCTACTTTCTGTTGTCACAAGAGATTGACCCCTTTATTAGCTTGATGTGAAGAATGCCTTCCTCTATGGTGATTTATAGGAGGAGGTCTAAATGCAGTAGCTACCTGGATTTGTTGTTGGGGGGGGAATGTCAGAAGGTTTGCAGACTACACAAGGTTATCTATGGCCTTAAGCAAAGTCCAAGAGCATGGTTCCAGAAGCTCTCGGACGTGATAGAGCAGTAGGGGTTTGTGAAATCAATTGTCAATCACTCCTTGTTCGTATAGAGGACCCAGAGAGGTACTATAGTCATTCTTGTTTATGTTGATGACATTGTTGTTACAGGGGATGACGAGCAGGGCATTAAGGGAGCTAAAGACTTCCTATGTCAGCAGTTTGTGACCAAGGACCTTGGACATTTACGGTACTTCCTTGGACTAGAGTTTGCCAAGAACCAGCAAGGTCTTGTGATGACCCAGAGGAAGTACATTATATATCTTCTTTCAGAGACAGGCATGGCAGATTGCAGACTTACCACTACTCCTCTTGACCCGAGCATGAAGCTCTATGATGATGACACCGAGGAGGTCGACAAGAGGAGGTACAGAGAGCTTGTTGGCAAATGGAAAGCTACTATATGTGACGATTACCAAGTCTGACATATCATTTGTAGTGAGCAAAGTGAGTCAGTTTATGGAGCAACCTAGACAGGCACATATGGATGCAGTCCCTATGATTCTAAGATACCCGAAGACTTCACCTGGTACCGGACTTCTTTTCAGCAAAGGCACATCTCTCTCAGTTACAGCATGTGCAGATGCAGATTATGCTGGGAGTCCAAAGGATAGAAAGTTTACATCAGGCTTTGTTGTGTTCATAGGGAACTCTCGTGTTTCATGGAAGAGTACGAAGCGAACTGTGATTGCTAGATCAAGTGCTGAGTTGGAATACAGGACCATGGCACATGTTAGTACAGTGATGATGTGGGTCAGATCTGTTCTTACTGACCTGACTATAGAGGTGCCCCTTCCCATGCACCTCCGATGTGATAATCAGGCTGCTCTTTTCATTGCCAATCCAGCCTTTCATGAGAGGACGAAGCACATAGAGGTGGATTGTCACTACACTCGTGACGTGATACAGAAGGGTATTATTGCCACTAGCCATGTCAACTCTGGAGACCAGACATCATATGTACTTACAAAGGCCCTAGCGAGAGGACCTTATCAGAGATGTTCCAAGCTGTGTCCGGTTGATATCTACGTTCCAACTTGAGGGGGTGTTGAGATATTAGTTATCTTTATTAATGTCTTCTCATTTTCTATTTCTCTTTTCTTCTTTCTATATTCTGCCCAATAGGTTCCTCTCTTATATAAGAGAACCCTAGGGCCTCTCATAATGTATTCTACTCTTTTCCTACAACATAAGCTAATACCACCATGATCATCTATCAAATTCTTGTGAACCTAGCATTATTATTCTGATAGATTAATGAACTTTATCAGTGTATTAGCCAAGCTTGTAAAAATCGATTAGTCGGTTGACTATGTTTAACATGCACTGCTAACCCATATGCTTATACCCCGAAAACCCCTGACAATAGTGATTTAGGACTTATAGTCTGTGCATAAGCCTTTTCTCACTAAAACCCCTAGTCCAATTATGTTCACAAAACCCCCACATGTGCATGCCTCCCTCGCCTCCCCCGTCGTCGAACCTCCTCCCCTCCAGCCTCCTCATGTCATGTTCACACAAAGGTCCATGTTGCCTCCATCGTGGCATTGCCACTCTGATCAACTAGGGTACCCATTACATTCCTAACAAAATTTATTTTATGTTACTAAATGTTCTTATCATTAATGGCAAGGCTAAGAGTATATCTTCAACGCTCATAAAGATTAAAGTAACTTTTTTATACTTGGAAATTTGCTTTGTTATTAATGATCGATGTAGTTTAAGCTTTTTTATCATCTCATCCTTGTCATATAACCTTCAAATTTACTTTTTCTCTTTGAAGATACCCCTAGCTAAAATGACTATTTAGTAGAGTTAACTTATATCTAATGAAAGAAATTCAAATTGATTCCTTAATAAAAGTATTACGTATTGGAAAACATATCATTGCATTGAGCAAAAATTCTATTATAATTGAGGTAATGCATCAAACTTTAATTTCATTACCTTGTAATCAAGTACACTTCCCAAAGTGTATAAAGAGAATGCAGTTGAATGTTTTAGACTTTATTCATGGACAATGTAGTTGATTTTCTTAATAGGTATATTTACTTTTTGACATAGACTTAAGCAGGAATCCATGTAGCTAACCCTACTTATAGTGGGAGAAGGCTTCGCCATTTTTATATTTAATTTTTGAATGGTTTGATTCATGAATGGTTATGATTTATGAATGATTAGTTTTTTATGATTAGTTTTTTCTAGAACAAATTATTATAATTAATTCTTATTATTGAGTCATTAAGATGATTTGGCCACTAGCAAAGGAGGATGACGGTTGATGCGCCAGTTAGAAGATGGGAGTTTTGGGAAATTGAGCCGACTAACAAAGGGTGAGGAAGGCCCAAGAAGTGTAGGAATGGAAGGATATGAAGGGATCTTAATTATTTGGATTTACACTCGAGAATGGCCCAAGATAGATCTGATTTGAGGCAAAAAATCCATGTAGTTGATCCTACTTAATATGAGAAAAGGCTTTGTTGCTGGTGTCGTTCTTGTTAATCAAGTCATTAACTTGATTTAGAGACTCCATAATAAGATTATATGTATAAAAATTGGTTTATATATTAAAATAATTAAAAAATCAAAATTAACTAAAGTCTGACTAAATCCGATTAGTTGCCCTACTGCAAATTAGTCCTCACTCATTAATCCAACTGAACCATTATCGAAGTCTTTTTTTAAGTCAAAACGGGGGGAAAATGCGATGGTGTCCACTCCAAATCAAATATTATTAATTAGGAAAGTACAATTTTAGTCCATTACATAAGCCATGAGTCAAGAAGATCCCTAGACTGGATACATACATTCTCCCGATAACACCTTTGACCAGAGAAAAGAAGGACATTCCTAGCCAATCAAATAGACCATAAAAGAGCTAGAGGGGAAGCAGATCCCTCCTCGGACAATGCCTGGCCAACACCAAAGAATTCCAGAAAGAGTCATGGTTCCTCACACAAACCCAGCCCAGATCGGGAGCATCCCAGATAGGTGTTATGCATGGACAAATAAAGAAAAGGTGCTCCACGGATTCAATTCCACTCCCGCAAATAAGGCGTCTGTCAAAAACCACCTCAAATTATCTGGCACACTGATCTCTCATCATAATTCTCTTGTGCATGTAAAGCCATAGGAAAAAGCCGATCCTCTCGAGGAGGCTGAGCCTCCAGATGAAGTTGCAATCCCTAACCAAATCATATGTCCTCGAGGGAGGTGGTTTGCAAATCGCCCCATAGACCTTCTTGACTGAGAAAGAGTTACCTTTCCACACCCAGTGGTCGCGCCCCTCCGAAGTCCCCCCAAAATGTCTCAAGGAATCAAGTAACAGAAGGAGCTCTTCCAAGCGTTGGTTAGAAAAAATTGAGAATAATGGCATCCAATTTCGTCGCTCCAGCAGCTAACAATGCACGCCTCACAGTCGGCCACCAAGGCGTAAAGGTGGGGAAAATGGATACAAAGCGGTCCATCGTCCGACTAATCGTCCGTCTAAAAAGCAAAAGATTCCCCATTACCCAGAACAGGGTGAAAAAGCTCATGGAAGCGAAGGATAATCTTTAGAATCCCTTCCAAAAAGGTGATGGCATCGGCCCAAGATCGGTAGCCAGCAAAGGACTAGAAATGTCATAAATTCGACGAACAATAACACAACAGATATCTTCACTACGCCCCCAAAGCATGCTCACCCACTTCATCAGTAGTGCTTCATTCATCACGTCCAGACACTTAACACCTAGACCCCCCTCTGCCTTGGGCACCGCGACCGTCTCCCAATCCACAAGATGCATCCCATTAGCCTCCTGACCGGATTTGTTCCATAAGAATCTCCGCAGTAGTCTCTCAAGGCGCTTCCTAATCCCAGTGGGTAGAAGGCGAGTAGACATGAAGAATATCGGGATCGATGAAAGCACCGCCTTCACCAACACAAGACGACCCCCTTGGAAAGGATAAAAGATTTCCAACCCATAAGCTTCCTCTCCAGCTTCTCGACAACTGGAAGCCAATCCACCAACTTCACCCTGCTAGACGCCAAGGGCAAACCCAAGTAACGAATAGGAAGGGAACTACACTCCGTACCCAGTTCAATATTACATGAGGACACCTCATCCCTAGAGAGTGCAAATGGAATCATCGTAGACTTGCCACGATTCAAAGCCAGACTAGACATCTCTCCAAACAACTCCAACTTTACCACCATACCATTGGCTTCCTCCTTACCACCCTCGATGAAGAAGATTGTGTCATCAACATACTGTAAAAGAGTGATAACTAGCCCATCCCTCGAGTAGCCCTTCGTGAACCCACCGCTCTGTACCCGGTCAACCATGCAAGCAAGAATATCAGAGGCAATGACAAACAACAGAGGCGCAAGAGGGCAGCCCTTCCTGACTCCTCTCTGTGGTTGAAAGAAGCCTCCCTCCAGACGACCATTCACGAGAACTGCCATAGACGTAGTGGTAACGCAACGCTTCATCCAAGAAACCCAAATCTTTGGAAAACCCCTCTTATGTAAAGCCGACCAGAGTAACCGCCAATCCAACGTGTCGTAGGCCTTTACAAAATCAACCTTCCATAACAACACCTTCTTCCCTCTTCTCTTCCAGTCAACAATGATCTCAGAGGCCATCACTAAGCTATCCACAATCTGTCTACCAGGGACAAAAGCCGAGTGCAAGGCGGGGACAACGTGCTCTAGCACCTTGTTAAGCCTAATAGCAAAGACCTTCGCCACAATAAGGTACAAGGTATTAGAAAGCGCAATCGGCCTAAAGTCTTCAATTCTTTCATCCACCTCCTGCTTAAGACGGAGAACGATCAAAGCTTTGTTAAGCTTATCAAACCATGCATTACCCTGACAACACTCTTCCACTACTTCCAGAACTTCTCTACCCACAAGATCCCAGAAATCCTTGTAAAAAGAGACTGGGAAGCCACCCGAACCAGGTGACTTATCTGCATTTAAATCCCACACAGCCACCTTCAGCTCTTCCAAGGTAACTGCCTGAATCAAGCTACTAGCAAGTGTAACCGACAGTTGGGAAGCGCCATGACCAACCCACCTCCAACGTCTGACAGGGTCTTTCTTCGAGAACTCATGAAAGTGATCCGCCATCACTCCTGCCCATTTCTCTATTGCCATCCACCCTGACACCATCCATGATCACAGACCGGATAGTGTTACCACGACGCCTCCCAGTAGCCACCCTGTGAAAGAAGGCAATGTTTGCGTCCCCCTCCTTGAGCCACTTGTGCATGGACCTCTGTTTCCATTCTATCACCCGCTTCTTGTCCTCATCAATGATCTTCCTTTGGGCCTCCGCTCTGTGGATCATCATCATTCAGAGGTCTATCATCCTTTATTCTGTCAAGTCTCGTCACCTCAACTTTTGCCGCCACCCTAATCGCACAGCGAGCTTCTCTAGTGTCCTTCTTGAAAGCACATAGCCGTGTTCGCAGAGAGGGTAACTTCTGAACAAACCTGGAAGCAGCGAAGCCGGAAACCAACACCGAGGACCAATGTGAAGAGACCATATCTCTGAAAGAATCATCCAAAAGCCAAACCTTCTCATATCTGAAAAAACCCCTCGGGGGGGGGCTCACCAGAATCCCAAATAATCGAAGTGTGATCCGACCTCGTCTCGTTCTAGTGGAAGAAAAGGAAAACGGGAACAACTCCATGAGCTCAGCAGAGGCCAGGAAGTGATCAATGAGGGAGCGAGACCCATAGCTCCTCCAATTGTATTTTGTGTCCACATCGTCCAACACCTCCAGTTCCAGGAAGTCAATACTCTCCACAAAATCCGCAGACCACGGATCTTGGCCGCCACGCAGCCTCGGCCTATCCGAAGAAAGGAGGGTAACAATAAAATCTCCACACAATAACTAAGCACAGTCTAGGAAATCAGCCTTAGCTGCCCTCAGTTCAGACCACAGTTGTTGCTGAAGAGCAGGCTGGCAAGGCCCATAGACACACGAGAAAGCAAATAAAGTGCACGTCTGAAGACACTCCAAAAGCATCGAGAGGACATGAGTGGCTCCCACCTCCGCACGGAACGCAAAGGAAGAATCCTTCCAGGCCAAAAACAACCCACCCGCAGATCCAGAGGCAATAACTGATTGAAAACCAGAGAGTGAACATGCGTTAAAAGAATGCCAGACCACATCCGAGACAGACTCCAACTTCGATTCTTGCAGAAAAACAACATCACAGCCCCACTCTGTGAATCTTGACCTCATAAATCCCTTACATTCCAGGAGAGAATCTTCATTTGGAACCTGAAGTAGAGCCCCTTAAAAGTATTGTTCCTGCCATTGCATCCACTTCAGCCTTGCAACTAGAGATAGGAGGAAGCTCAGCACGTTAGACCTTAGAATGTTGCCTTCTTCTCTATCTTTTCCCTGACTTTCTGTCCATACCAAAACCGCTCGCGGCATCCGACCCTTGCGGGTCATGCACCACCAAAGCAGACCCCTCGTGGAAACCAGAGGGGGCCACCGGCAAAAGAAAGTGTTCCTTAGGAGCTTCCAAAACCAAGTCTTCAAGAGAGGCCTTAGAGGCCAGGCCTCCCGAAAATTGAGATCCGACCCACCAAGAGGAAGCAGCAAATGAATCGAACCCAGGTGATCCCTTCCACAACTGGGTATGTACCTTAAAAGGAAGGGCTGGATCAACCAAAGCAAAAGGGTCTGATATCAAAAATGGAGTCAGAGTCGGGCCGCCTACATAGAGTGGACAAAAATGCATTCCGCCCAAAAAACACGACTTCGTGAGTCCAACTCCAGCGGCCACAAGAGAGGCGAATCCATCAGCAGACCTTCTGCAACAGAGATAGGGACTCCAAAAGGGGAAAGCAAAATGTATTCCACCTGAAACATGGCCTCGGAAGATGCACAGTTGGTAACCGAAAGGGGTTGACGAGGCCCCATGGTGGAAGAGGAAGCGTCGCCTACGACCTCCGACCGAAGCAACGGTGGTGGAGGAGGTAGGAAGCGAACCTGTGTGTTGAAGGAGAAACGACCGACCATCAACGCGGCCGCAGACACCAACTCCTCATCAGAAGGACAGTCCATCAGTACCAAGGTGGCAGTAGGGTCTCATCCCAACGAAATTTCATTGGCCAAGATCCTCAGTACCGTTCCCAAGTGCTTGAGCGTCGACCCCAAGCAAGATGTTGACCTAGAAAGAAAAGGCACCCCTACAACCCGAGCATCCCACCTGACCGATCGATTTTCAATCCCATCGGCAAAGCACGGCTCCAGGCGACATCGTTGCTCAAGCCCGACTCCAGCAGGTGTCTCATCTGCTGTTTCGAAAGCCCTCTTGCGCAACATCTTCTATCTGCCAAAGCCGCAACACCACCCGTGAAAGCTTCATAAAAAACCAGCAAAAGAACTACCTACACCAAGGTCGCCAATAGTGACTCCTTCATCCACGAGCCTATCACGAAGTCGGACTTCGGCTCCGTAGATGAGGTTCTAACGACCTCCGCAAAGAACCGACTCGTTCTGCTGCTAATAACCCCAACATCTAGAGCTTTCCCCTCTGCAGAACCAGACGATGTTGCAACTTCGTGTTCCAAGACCAGGCGGCGAGACAACAGCAAGTAGGAGAGCCAGCGATGGCTAACCTGCCCACGCGAAAAGCAACATGGAGGGGAGCTGCACGCCAAGGCGAGGTCATGGTACTAAAAGGCGCGTCTCGAGGCGGTCGAGGCGTACGCCTCGAGGCGAGGCGGGCCTTTTTAGCCTCGAGGCGTGCACCTCGGCCTTGTCCAGTGAGGCGTGCGCCTCGAGTGGCCGAGGCGTTTTTATTTTTTTGAATATTTTTTTATGATTTTAATAGTTTACATGGTGGTTTGAGAAGCTTATAAATATATACTTGTTTAGGATAATGATTATACAAGTTAACTGCCTAAATCTGATGTTTCTTTCGTACCCATAACTCCATATTTACTATTAATATGTGTAACTATTTCAGCAAACTGCTTCATATTTACTATTAATTATGTCTAACTATTAATTTATGCAAGATGAATGCTTAAATTTGACATCTTTCATATTCATATGCTTAAATTTTACCTCTTTCATATTCATATTTACCATTAACATGCCAAATTATTTTAGTGAACTCTTACTATTACATCCTTAAACATAAAAAAATGTGTATACGAATTCGAATACTCATATAAGAAAAAAAATTTAAGCAGGAAGACCCTCGTACTGGTAGGGTATGGTGGCACAGGGAGGGCATCAAACCGTTCTTCATCTGGGTATAGTAGAACATATAGTTATGATTCAAATCATATGATTCATATCAACAACTTGGATATTTATAGTGACTACTACAGCCAGTCCATTTTAGATAAATTTTGTGATAGTTATAACCATTGATTTCTTTTTGATTGGGTAGAAATTTAGAAAGGTTTATGGCATTGAGTCATTGACATATCCTTTTTTCATGTTCTTATCTTCAAAATATCACATTATATTACATTGTTATATACTATATGTTTGTCAGATTATATTATTTCATCAATAAATATATTTTATAATTATTTTCTATACAAAACTGAGGCTTACGCCTCGACCGCCTCGAGGCTACGCCTCGCCTCGCTTCCAGGGAAAACGCCTCATTCCGCCTTTCGTTTTTTCAAACCTTGGGCGAGGTGGCCTCCTTTGCCACACCTGAAGCACCTCCGTCCGGGCTTCCTGTGTGAAACGACAAGCCACTCGTCTCCCTCCTCCCTCGTCGCTTCAGACCCCGATCGCCCCTCGAAGCCCCATCTCCCCTTCGCCTCTTCCTCTCGAAACGCCCTTCTCGAACTCCCCCTGGAATCCCATCTCCAATTCGCCTCGCCCTCTCGAATCGCCCTTCGCAAGCGCTCCTGTTTCCGCAACCTATTCCCCATCCGGAGAACAATAGAGGTTAATAGTAAAAAAACTGCCATTATCGAATTCTGCAACATGGCATTATCTAAATCCGAGGTACCACTATAAGCGTAACATCAACACTTATCCAAAGCTCATAACAACTCTCCAAGTTGTGGTGGAAAAGCAAGTGGAACCGAAAAATAAGCAAACAAGATGCATGAATCAGGTATAACATGTTAATCAATCATATAGTATACCTCTTTCAAAAATTATTACAAAGATTGTAGTTTATATTTATCATTAATTCGTATTGCTAACTCGCTTGCGATAATCATTTTATAGATAAAATATTTTAGTGAGGCTTTGGTTCTTTTAGGAGAATGACCGCAATAAGCAGACAAAGCAATACTTTACTAGATAAATAGCCTTACACACTTGGCTTACAAAGTTTTTCTCGGACTGTAAGCCCTTGGCGACCCATTAATGCAATAAAAGTTATTTTTATCATGTCCATCTGAAATGAAATGAATAAATAAATAAATATGATTGCACTTTGCCATTAACGTCCCTTCGTATAATTAGGGTAATTTACCATGGTCATATTGAATACTTATTAGAAAATAGGAATGTGGAAGCGTATCAAAGAAATAAAAACATTAAACATTTAAGAATAAGGGATTTAACGTGGAACCCTACTCACTAAGGAGCGAGGTGAAACCACGGGAGAAGGTCTCAAAGGGTCATATGCTTCATTGCTTTTTCTCAATGGATACAGAAGGTCGGGGCTCCTTATATAGCCTCCACAGAGCCTCCAAGTCCCACCACTGGTAGATGTGGGACTAAACAGATGGATGTGGTAAATGGATCCTGGAGGTATCCATTTACCCGTCTACAACATAAGAGGTGCACAACTAAATACTCCAACACTCCTCCTCAAGCTAGAGCATGCAATGCTCGTCTTGGACAAATAAAAAGAAACTCAACTCACGCTACATGACACTACAGACAATATCAACTCAATGCGCACAACTGTCGGCTGTTGTCGAGGGCGTTGCTTCTCATTACGTGCATGTGAGGAGGATGAACGGGATGGAGTGTGAGTCAAATGAATCTCCTCGTCGAAGAGCATGTGTTATGTACTGCGCCTATCAGAGTCACTGCAACTGGAAATGAGTCTCCTCGTCGGAGTACTCTGACCCGCCACAATATGTGGACAACTGCGCCATCTCTAGAAAAAAAGGTCGAACTGAAAAGCCATGGAGTGCAATCCTCATCGGAGTCCACGATCGCTGGAGAATGGAGTCCGAAATGTCTCCTTGTCGGAGAACTAGGTCTCTCCCATCTGGTACAGAGAATGGTACTCTACTCTGGAGTACCTATGATACCACATGAAAACCCTTGCCTACATGGCATAGGAAATGATCCTCTACTCTGGAGTCCATATGGCTCACAAGAAAACTCTGGCCGAAACAACAAGAATGATGGAGACCACGAAACTGAAGATCGCATACTCGTGCATCTTGAACTACAGACTCAGAACCCGAATGTAGAGCATGAACTTGCACATCAAACTGCGGACTCGAAATCTGGACGTCGAGTCTGGAACTGCGCATGGATAATCTGATAACTTGTAGAGTCTGAACAACTGTATGGTTTGGAATATCTGGATCTGGAGAATCTAAATAGACTTGTGACTCTACATATACTCCCCCTAACTCCCATACTGGTCGGAATGACAATCATTGACCAAGTTGGGAGAAGATAACAAAGATGGAGAGAACAAAACCAAATAAGTCGTGACATTCTTTTCTCAGCTTTTCTTAATCATTTTTTAAATTTTTTCTCGGCTATTTCATTTTCATTTTTTTAGTAGCCATCACAATGAGTCGTTTATCCTTTTTTATGGCTCTCTCTTCCTTTTTTGCAATAATTTTTTTTCGGAACCTCCCTTTTTTACGGCTCTCTCTATCTCTCTTTTTTTCTCGTACCCCCTGTTTTAGCAAAACTCGATGCCTCCTTTTTTTCTAAACATTCTTGCCTCTTTTTTTAACTGCATCTCATTTCATTTTTTTGAACAAAGTACGACCCTTAAACTCAGCCTCCTCTCGTTTTTTTTAAAACTGGGCACGGCCCACTTAGGGCCACAAACATCGACAGCCCTACTTAGGGTTCACCCCTTTCTTCAAAAGCCCCCCGATTGGGGTTGCCGCAACCCAAGGGTTCCCCCGATGGGGCATCTGGAGTGCCTCCAAGCTTTGGAGTGCTACCGTATGCGCGGCCTGAATAAGCGTCGAGGAGGTCGTGCGCGAGACCTGCACACAGGGAGGAGGTGGAAATGTGTGGAAGGAGATGGGGCCGCCTTCACCTCTTCTTGATGGAGATGGAGCTCGGACCCCTGTAGGAGAGGAGCACCTGGAAGATGTGGTCGATTGAGAGAAAGAGGCTCGTGAAGGACGAGGAGCTCTATGCGCGGAGGGGGCGGCGACGCTTGGAGTTGTTCCTCCTGGAACCCTAGATTTGGAGAATGAGTGTCACCTGCGCGATGGGAATGGGGTACCGCCTGTAGTTAGCGAGGAGATGCGCAAGTCTGGAGCAAGGTTGCTCCTGTACGGCTCCGTTTTTTTCGATCCGTTGTGCGCAATTGGAGATGTGTGACAGGAGGTTCCGCTTTCCTTGGTTGCGGATGGGTGCGGCATCGCACTGCCTGGAGATTATAGGAGGTTGCGTTTGCGTTGGAAAGGGATGCCCTGCCTGAAGATATTCATGCCGTCTGGAAAAGTTGTGCGAGAAGGTTGGGGTGCACCGCCAAGCCTGAGCAGGGAACCAGGAGGTCTGATGGCCTCGTGCGACCAGTATGCGCATGGAGAACAGAGGGTTGTGCCTGGGCAATCTGATGTGCATCTTCTGGAACTGGACTTGAACAGATCCGATCGTCGTTGACGATGGCTGCACGGATATGCGAGAATCTCCAAAATATACAGAATTTGGGTTTTATGGAACCCTAGAACTCTTGAGCATATCTCAAATAAACTACAAAAAATCGAATCTCAGATAAATAAAAAACTTAAATCCTCAAGAATTGACCCGCTTTGATATCATGTTAGAAAATAGGAATGCGGAAGCGTATCATAGAAATAAATAAATTAAACATTGAAGAACAAGGGATTTAACGTGGAACCCTACTCCCTAAGGAGCGGGATAAAACAACGGGAGAAGGCCTCAAAGTGTCATATGCTTCATTGCTTTTTCTCAATGGATACAAGAGGCATGGGCTCCTTATATAGCCTCAACGAATCCTCCAAGTCCCACCACTGGTAGATGTGGGACTAAGCACACGAATGGGGTAAATGGATCCTGGAGGTATCCATTTACCCATCTACAACATAAGAGGCGCACAACCAAATACTCCAACAAATACCATGCAGCTGGGAGGACACAACTGATTTCAAACATGTGATATTCAATAAAAATATCCAGACTGAGAAAGAGATGGCAATCTTTCTCTGTAGACTGATTTCCAACCGACTTCTTGATGGATGTCATCTGCATAAGAATAAAGATTCAAAAGTGTTGGAATAATCATGTCAAAGAATTGACTTGATTATATCGAGATAAACTAAGACCTGAATCGCAATTGTCACGATCATGCACACATCCGTTGACCTAAGACAGATATGCATCTATATGTCTGAGTATACATATTTGACAAACCAATAGGTTGGTGACCTTGCCAAGGTCCATATATCGATGCATTGGTGTGCATATTAAGACATATGAGATGTATGATCTCTCAAATGAATCATATATGTTCATAATTGATGAATCGAGAAACATAGCTCACTCATGAGATAATTTGGGGTCAAAATGAATTCAATGCATGGGCGCCTTGTTTATGAAATAAGACACGAATTCTAGATATTAACAAATGCTTTTGGAAAGTATATGATTAATACTGTCGCACAAATATCAAATGAGAAATCTATTGATTTATTCTGAAGAAGACAGTCAAACGAGAGTTTGAACTTTGGATATATATCAAAGTTTTTCCAGTGTGAAGGATGAATGAACATTGGGACTACTCAGGGATAACTCTATCATAATAGATCATCTACCATGACACTTCCATTCTGAGGGAGTGATGTAACATGATGGATTTTAGTAACTCAATTTAGCTTGATGATTTGAAAATTAATTGCATTAAATCTCAACTCATTTGAATCATACTCCAACTCCAATTCCAATTTCAATGCCCAAATGTTGGAATCATGGCCATGGAAATGGAAATATATATAAGCACCTTGAGCTCATTTCTAAGCTCCAAATGGTTTGGAGTTTGATTGGAAATGGTCAAGGAACCTGGATTCAGCTCACTGATACTTTCTCGAGCTCACAGCTGGGTTTTTTCCCAGCTTTTAGCCATGTGGCGCTCTGGCCATCTTCCCCCATTTCCCCTATTCCACTCACACTCTACCCCCTCTCTCTATCCACTCGCTCTCTCTCCACCATGATCTCCCTCTCATCTATCTACTCTCTCTCTCTCCTCTCAAGCCTCTCTCTCCTCTTTGTTTCCCCTCCTCTCTCTCTCTCTGTCCACTCCATCTCTCCACCATTATCTCCCTCTCATCCATCTACACTCTCTCCTCTCAAGCCCCTCTCTCCTCTCTGTTTCCCCTCTTCTCTCTCTCTCTCTCATGTATCCTCTCTCAACACAAACATCTACATGAATCCATAACCAGAACTCTTCTTAAGAAATAAAGCTAGAAAGATCCATTGAGTCATTAACACCAAATCCAATCTGTTTGGATCGAGCAAATCAAGCTTCTAATTTGGACTATTCGATCTCTTCATCCACAGATCGAAATATCTTTCGCTTTTTTATTTTGAATCGATTAAAATAAATCAAAACAATATTAAAATTACAAATAACCTTTAAAAGTACATGGAAATTCAAAAAAATATTATGTAACTCGCAACAATTCATAGAAAAATCATAAAAATACCGACAACATGTCATTTCAAAACTTTTTAAAATTATCTATTAAATAAAAATATGTCCTTTTGTTTAGTAACTGTAAATTGTAAAGACAAATATAAGAATTAGTAAATCTCTATATTCCACTTTATAACTAATGTATTATCAATAAAAAATATTAGAAATCATCCTAAAATTACTAAAAATAGTAAAAATATATTAAAGCGTAAAAATAATTTTTCTTTCATAATTTTTAAGCATTTTTATAGCTATAATAAAAATGTTACATGTTACGTGTATATATTTTTGAATAGTAAAATCTTTTTTCAAAATTAGAAATTAATAAATAAATATAAAACAAAAATTAAATATAATAAAAACAAAAAATATTAGATGTAAAACAGATAAATATATATATATATTATACGTACGGTTAAACTAAAACAACCTAAAAAGAATAAAACACATAAATGAAATAAAAATTCATAAAAATATGTTTTTAAAACAAATAAAAATTCTTAGATTTTGAATAAATAAATTTAAACAACGGGATGTATAGAATCCGTTATCCAAATATATGCATGTATGTATGTATATAACGCATTATCGTAATATATATATTATAAATCTAAATATAAGATGAAAATTAAAATTAAAATTAAAATTTTACTAATATATATATATATGATATATAAGAGAAATTATAAAAAATACAATAAAGTGTATTTTAAAAAAAACACATAATATTATAAATCTAATAACTACCGACTATGATGAGACCAACAAGGACTAAAAAACAAGTACGCTTTTGCAACACTTAAAATTTGAACTTTTATTCTTTTTTAACCCTTATTTTAATTAGATGTCTACTATTTATTGTATATAACATTATCTTTTAAGTCAAGAAAATGAAGCATGCTATTTGGAGAGCATACCTTTCAGATCATTAAAATTTCTTCGCAACATGTTCATTTATTATGATCCTGATATGTTCTTATACATTATCTTTAAAAAATACTCACGTCGCGAAGTGCGGATATGCGGTCTAGTATATATTAAAATGGAGATCTAAAATAACATTATATGTTGTTGCATGAGAATGGTGTATCCGTTATGGAATGGAACTTCCTAACTTGCAACAAGCAGTTGTGAAAGTGTCGTCGCAAACTGCATCAACCGGAGGATGCGAGAAGAACCGAAGCATATTCAACCTCATCCACAACAAGAGACAGAATTCTTTGGGGGCAGACTAGTTGGATGGTCTTGTCTATTTACATTACAATTACAATCACAATCTCAGATTGAAGATGAAGCATGCAAAGGAGGGGCAAGATAAAAAAAACACTACATAAACCCT
The DNA here is from genome assembly GCA_037367405.1 of Ottelia alismoides. Taxonomy (NCBI): domain Eukaryota; kingdom Viridiplantae; phylum Streptophyta; class Magnoliopsida; order Alismatales; family Hydrocharitaceae; genus Ottelia; species Ottelia alismoides. Next base: position 64,597 of record JAZKJV010008659.1, on the reverse strand, counting down.
ACTAATCTTGCTTACATCTTCAAGATTTAGATGATGAAGATGAAGGGACATCTTCCATAAGTAGAAGAATGATAATGGTGCTCATATACTTGATCAGAGAGGAGGAAGGCCAAACACACAAATCGCCTTGCACATGGAGGCAAATGTCGAAGATTACAAGGCCAAATCAAGTCAACATTTTAGAGGATTGGAAGATGATGTGTGTAATGAGAACACCACCATTGGTCCACCAAATACAAATCAAAATCAAGTGGAAGAGATAATGATGATGACGGTAATGCGGTTCAAGAGGCTTCTCGTAGAATGGCATATTCCGATGAGGAATATACTAGTAGATGAGGGCACAGATTTGACCAAGGACTACATGCATGACAAGAATATATGGCCATCACACCAACATACATAGCGACTATATTTCGAGTCATGCCCGATGTTCAGATCCTTCAGAACTAATGGATTACCATCCATATCATGTGTACCAATACCCATACGCATCGTAACAACAGCCGCAACATCACCAAGATGACACATTCATGGAAGATTTGATATCTTCTATTTAATCCATGACAGTTATAAGAGATTCGATGTTGAGTGGTATATGTTTTAGAACTACATCAAGCCTTGGAGACTATGGAGCTATAGCAAGCCCTTATGGTGGCGATGGATATGATTATGGATAACCTTCTTATGTACAATCACATGTGAATCATAATGTTTCTCGATAATTGCGAGATCGATAGCTACAATGATACCTCCCCACGGAGTGGTGTGGGATGTGGTATGGGATTTGAGATACTTCCAAATTTTTTCCTCGTTGTGCCTTTACTCAACCTCCACAAATGTTTTCTCCTCTCGATCCATCAAAGTCATCGCATGATTCTGAAGTTGCATCTTCTATGCATCGACCTTCTCATGGTTGTACCTCCTCTATGAAAAAATATTCTCGTATTGGTTTTATGTACATGACAAAGATCATGTATATGTGCAATTTGTCATGGAACACAAGGCAATGAAGAGATATATGACATGGATATTTTTTGTGAATAAAGATCAAATCAAGAGAAGATACAAAGGATGAGAGCAAACAAGACCAACAAATATGCCCAGACACTATTCATGATTCTTCTGATGCTTCTTAATTACTTACGAGACCTTATATGTTGGGTTTTGGTTTGGTTTCAGTAAGCCACGTAATAGAAATCCGGTGGAATTTCAATGGATTTTCAATGAAATTGTCGGAAATTGAGGAAATTACTTGTAAACTCATTTTTTTTCTAAAATTAAGATTTCTAATATTCATTAACTCAATAAATGAGATAAAAATACACAATTTTTTGTTAATAGTACAATATATACATGATATGTTATCTTAAATTTCCATCCAATTGCCCCAACAGTAAAAAGTATACTAAGTAGTATACTGATCAGAATCAGAACCAGATTTTGAACTGAAATTAGAAGCCATTAGTCTCACCTGTTGAATATGAACAGAATGGTGACACGTGCAATAATGATAGAAAAACATAGGGCAGCAAAGAGTACTAGCAAAATGTAAGAAATTGAAGATCGGAAAGATAGCTTAGAACTTGTATCTAACCAAAATACTTTCAACTTAGAAAAATATATAAATTTACAAATAAGAAAGGACACACATATACACACATAAATACAAATATTTCTAACATGTATGTCTAATAGATGCATCGTATAACTTGTGATTGTAAAGTATATGCTATACACAACACAAACAATTCAATTAACACCAAGAAAACAAGTTATAATTCACAAGTTCAATCTATATCCAATCTTATAGTAGCTAAATACTTACAATCACAAGATTTGGAAGGTTGCTAATAACCTAGTACTCGCACAGCCGCGCATATTCCTTGTAGTAGAGAGAAGCCATAAGAAAGCAAATCCATAAATTTCGGATTTCGGCTTCATTTTGCCATTTCCGGTAAGAGAAATTTTAGAGAATTTTGATGAAATCATCGAAAATCTAAGAAATTACTCTAAAATTAACTTTGAAAAAAACTAAGATTTTCAATATTCGTAAGTTAATAAATAAAATGAAAATGCATACTTATTTGTAAAATAGAATTGTAAGTATAAGTTTAGAAGTAGTATTATCATCATAGTCATCATACATATTGATATGTAGAGCAACGTATTGCCTAGAGTCAGAACTGTGTGCTAAACTGGAAGCAAAAGCCATGATACTCACCCCGTTAATAAGAATGGGGTGACATATACAAAAATAATAATCAAAATATATATATCAACATAAAGAAAGAACAAAAAAACACTTAAATAGGTTCAATGTAACGCTTAAATCTCGTGTCTAACTTATTTGGTTTGGATTTAGATCTAAAATTTAGATTACTCTAAAATTAACTTTGAAAAAAACTAAGATTTTCAATATTCGTAAGTTAATAAATAAAATGAAAATGCATACTTATTTGTAAAATAGAATTGTAAGTATAAGTTTAAAAGTAGTATTATCATCATAGTCATCATACATATTGATATGTAGAGCAACGTATTGCCTAGAGTCAGAACTGTGCGCTAAACTGAAAGCAAAAGCCATGATACTCACCCTGTTAATAAGAATGGGGTGACATATATAAAAATAATAATCAAAATATATATATCAACATAAAGAAAGAACAAAAAAACACTTAAATAGGTTCAATGTAACGCTTAAATCTCGTGTCTAACTTATTTGGTTTGGATTTAGATCTAAAATTTAGAAACTAACTAAAGAAACTTCATTAAACAATGTAAAGCACTCTAACAACTCCACACATCAGAATAAATAAGTGAAAATTCGTTAATATATACAAATGTCAATGAAAGCGAAAGATATATCCCCTTATTTTTGTTGTTTCGTCGAAATGACATGAATTTTCGATAAAATTTCATTGAAATTTCAATGATATTTCGTTGAAATCCTGGAAAAAGAAATAAGGTAGCATTTCCATTTTGGTGACCTAGAGAAATGGAATTCATAGAAATTCGATGCCATGATTACTTCATAAATGGTATATGACCATTGTCTATTTGTGTTTTGTTTTTGTAAATGTTGTTAATTATGAGTTGTATTTGTTATGCCAATTATTAATTATTTGTTATAATTAGACTCCCCGATTTTAATAGCATGCCATAAATATTATGCATATCGGCAGCTTGTGCGGTGCAAATGTCAATACTATACAAAACTTGCACCTAAACCTATATTATAGCAAATAAGTGTACATGTTTATCTAATTTAATGATTAAAATGCATTGAAAGCTTTACTTTTCAAAAAAGTCAAATTTTGTGATGAATCCCCGTTTTTGTCAACTTGGGCGAACTATTGACTACAAGTCGGCAACAGGTCGCTGAAATTATGTTTCCCAAGTTTAGTGAAATGCCAATGAAATCGACATTTTAGGTCATGCCAGCATGGCCAGGTATGTATTACATGCGACCGCATAATCATGGATTTCAAACTATATACGCAGAACATATGTAATAAAGAATATTACGCCTAAGTGGAACTAATAAAATATTAAAAATGGATGTTAGATTATTTCATTAGTTGTCCGACCAGATAGCAGTACGTCTGTTGCATCATCAAACATTTTTTTATAGAAGTCAGGTCACAATGTGGCTGTGGCATGCATAGCAACCATTGCACGATCAAGCCTTACTTCCAAACTACTATATTATGAAACTGACACTTTTAAACATGACGAAACTTACAGGGATAACATGACTTGTTGTTAATCCAGCGCATATAGCAAGGCCATCCTTGTTGCATATTCCAAGCTGTTGATTATACTTGTAGCTGAATGCAGCATCAACTCCAAATGCTGCAAAAGTTGCATGTCGGGATCATCAAAATTCAATAATGGCGGCTAACAAAGAACATTAGTGGTTGGAATATCAAGACTAGAGATTGCCAGAGAAAAAACATCAGCATATAAATTCTATTGTTCTAGGAGACAATTAAAAATAATAGAGAAAAAGAACGCAAAGATACCTATAGATGGCACTCCATAGGTCTCAAACAGCAGTTCTGCCATCCTGCAACGAGAAGAGACTGGATTGCACGCACATTCAGTAATCAAGATGGGATGATCCACCTACTCATCATCATAACAGTGTACAGATCAGGTGTTACCATAGTGCATAGTGTGATATCTACAAAAAATATTCAAGAATTCAGAAGCTTCACAAGCTAAACTGGTTTACCTCTGAACTTTCTGCACCCAGTCGCTCAAAACCGTAATCAAGGATCTGAAAAAGACTAACATCAGTTAGATTACATATGCAGTAATTGAGTTTCTCTTATAGACTCCACTGAAAATAATACTGTGTAGAATGATTTGATGACAAATAAAGTATCATAGAAATGACTCAATACCAGGTACTCTGCAATGCCATCTATTTCGAAGCTGTAAAGGCTATTCAAACAGTAAATGGAATAATGTGTACCCAACTAAGCATCATTTCCTTGTTATCAAATTTAAGTTACAAACTTACAATTAGCAGTTAAGGCTAGTTTTAATATACACAGGATCAGATGTCATCCATACACTATGTTGAACTTACACAAATACAGAAATATTGGATCTCTCCATGGAATGAGATATAGTGACCTATGGAATGTTGCATCCGAGGCATCATTAGAGATGCTAGTATTAGAATTTACACAAACAAAAGCACAAAAACAAAACCCCAAAGGGATGGATACTCAGATGCTAACCCTAATGCTCCCACCCAAATACCCCTTCTCGAGCTAGAGAATAGATGTCTAACATGCTTGCCTTGTTACAGCATCGTTCAAAAGAAACTATGGGTAGTGCCCTGTTAAACAGATCCGATGTCTTGTTCATGTAACCCAAATGTCGAACATGTTTGCAACCTCCAAATCGAACTGAGAGCTCATCTAGATATTAATGTCATACTGTAACTGAAACCATCATGAGCATTTCCTTATAACCTAATTTCGCAATTCAACAAGTAAGGCAACTAAAAACAAACCAAGTTGTAAAATCAAGCTCGACCATATGCGCGGGAAGTGATTTGAATTGGTTCAGCAAACAGCAATACTGAAGAACAGACAAAATCGGACTCACGTGCTCCATGATATCAAACTGGTACACGACGTTCGAATCGAATGCCGACCGACATGACGAGCGGGTGCAGTCGAAGTACCTCATCAGCGCAGGTTCCTGATCGCCGACTATAGTGACCGTCTCGCCTGCATTGTCAACCAAAAAAAACATATGGGGCAGAAAGCGCCCAATCCAGTTCCCAGGAATCCGGAGATGGATCGAGAGGCACGCACCGGTGGCCTTGTGGCGAGGCCTCTGGACGACGCTGCGGAAGGCGACGCGGGGGTCGGACTCGCCCGCCCATCTGGAGAGGAGGAGGAGGAGGAGGGTGAGAGGGAATCCCTAAAAATGTGGGGATTAAGGTTTAGGAGGTACCCGATGCGGAAGTGGGAGCTGCCGTTGTCGATGACGATGGGGGCGGAAGGGGAGAAGCGGCGGTAGTCCGCTTGACGCTGCGGGCAGGGCATCCTCTCTCTCTCTCTCTCTCTCTCTCTCTCTAGAGCTGCTACTGAGCTCCGCTTCTTCTCGTCGGCTGCCGAACCCTGGCGCGTGCGGAGCTCAGGGGATGCACGGCTCAAAGATACAACGGATACTGATGGGAAGTGGAACCGAGCATGAGAGTGGACGGGGAAATGCAGGAAGGGTGTAATTGGATTGGAATTTGGATCATGAAAACCAAATTGATTACGTCATCTGCCATTTAAATCTAATCAATAAATTGAATCAAAACAAGTGCAATATTTATATATTGGATTTGATAGGGCTGCCCAAGGGCTGCCTTTGATTTAGAAACATATCATAATATATATTTATCTATATATCCTTTTAATATTTCATTCAAATTTCGTCGGAAACAGGAACCCATATGCTCTCTAGAACAAGCATATTACAACAATGTTTAGACCGTTAAAATTATATGTCTAGATGGAGGGTATATGAGTCTCTGTTTATGATGAAATTCGAATGACATATTAGAGGGATATATAGATGAATATATATTGTGATAATTTGCAAAAAAATAAAAATGTGGAAAATGGATGGGGGTAGCCCTATTTTTCCTTTATATATGCATATAAATATAATTGAAATGGTTGGTGGAACTAGTTGAATCAAAATGCAAATACACATATAAATATTTTATAAATAATAGTGTATATATACATCTTAATTATATGAATGTGTAGTAATAATAAAGAAATTATATGTATATATAAAAAGGGGAAAATGGGGCTACCCCCTGGGTGCTAACTTGGCTCCCTTGCCCCATTTTTCCTATATTTTTTTTGAAAAATAAATACGTGAAAATCCATGACTCTATCCCTATATTATGTCATTCAAGTTTCGTGAAAAACGAAGACTCGTATGGGCTCTATCTAGACAATCAATTTTTAACGGTTATAGAATTGTTGAAATCGACATCGTCTGGATGGAGGCTTTAGACGTCTCTATTTCGCACGAAATTTGAATGAAATGACATAGGGATGTAATAATGAAATTTCACGGAAATATTTTTCAAAAAAAAACAAATGAGGACATCGGGGCGGGGGAGCTAAGTTAGCTCTCTCAGAGAGCATCCCCATTTTACCCATATAAAAATATGTAAATCCTTGAAAAATAATGTTTTCGTATATGTAAAACATTTTCAGGTATAAAATGTCATAAATATATAAAGTTGCATGCATATAAAGATACACAAGCACATGAAGATAAGTTTAAAATATAAATGCATGATGCGCAAATATTTATGTTTATACACATGTTTGTATTGTGACAGATGCATATTCATGCGTATAGTTAGTAAAGTGAGTTATAACATACAGATCTCGTCGAATATATAAAATATTTTGACATATCTAATGCCAAATATCACATATATATAATGTATATATCTCTCACCATATAAATAAAATAAAATGAATTTATAACTTACTATTTACATGAAGTTATTGTAGATGACTTGGTTGGCAATTAATGTTGTTAACTAAAGGTCATGAGTCCAGGTCACTTTAAAAGTATTTTCCTTTAATGGAAGCAAACGTGAATTTTGATTTAATTTAAATTGAGTCGGATTAAATTTAATCTTAAATTAAAAAAACAAATATTGAATCGCAATGGTCTAAGCAGGTTCACTAGTCCCAACCTATTTTCCAAAACATTGGTCAAATGTATGATATTTTCAACATATGTGAAATATGTTATTATATTTTTTTCCAAGTTTATAGGAGTAGAATACATGTATATAAGAAATTTTTCATAATCTGTCTTAAATATAGCCATATGGAATGGCCTAGAAATGAAACATATATATTGACTATATTTATTTTATAACAATTATAACAAATACATTAAAAATATTGCAAAAATAAATATATTAATATGAATATTTATGTATGTCAATGATATATGCAAATATACGCATCTGAATAGATATGAAATAGATACCAAAATCTATAAAAAACGGACAAGGTAACATGTTAAAAATATGCAAATATGTATACATTCCTGGAGGTGTTGAGCAAGAATAGACTCCAACTTATGGTAACCAGAATCTATTTGCATCCCTAGATTTATTTCTAGGATAAGGACTGTTACAAATCAATAAAGCTCATATATATGTATTTGACCTATGAATAAATCAAAGTATAATGAATTAGATAATTAAGTAGAAATCAAGTCCAACTTAGGGCCCGTTCGGTAGGAGAATAAGCAGGAATAAGGATGGGGAATAAGGGGAATAAGAGTCTATTCTCCGTTCGGCTGGATGATAAGAATAAGGAGAATAAGGTGAAATAAAGGTATGTAAGGTGGGATAAAGATAGGAATAAGAGTGAAATAAGATGAAATAATGGGAAATAATCGTACCACGGAGAAGCGTGTCGGGGGCTTATTCCCCTTATTCCAATCCTCCTTATACTCCAAACGAACACGCCCTTAGTATTCCAACTATTGATGAATTTGCAGGACAATGAAGCTTGTCGATTCGTATGAAAGCTCGAAAATCTCTGCAGTGTAAAGACTTAATCATGGACTCAAAGTTTGAGGACTTATTTGTAATTTTATAAAAGTTAGAGGGGCCACGTGTAATTAGATTATTATGTTGCTTAGATACATCATAGTTGAAGGAAAAATATTATTTATCTTTTTTTATTCATAGGATTGATAAAAGTCAAAACATAATTAGTTAAACGGGTAATTTCTAGCAGGTACCCATATCCCGACCGAATACACGTGTATCCAATGGTTATCCACATATTCAACGTAATAAAATTTTAAGCTCTTCATAAAATGTATATAAGATTTCCGCATATAGATTAAACATAGGGAGATTATATAATATGGTGGCATACAAAGATGGGCAATGTATAGGAAATATTAATGATGTGGGTGTGAGCGTGTATTAAATGTTCAACTCTTTGGGTTGATAATTTTTATTTATTGGAGATACAAAAGGATAGTCAAATATGAATAAATGGATGGAAATGAGAAAATTGAGTCGTGTGTATATATATATGTATATATATATATATGTATATATATATATCGATGTGTATTAGATATTAAGTAGATCTGATGAGTTTGACTAAAATACAACACATATATCTATATATTTTTGTTATTCGATTTTAAGACGGGTTCGGATACCCACAAGGCAATCTTAAACCCATACTCACACCGGCATGGGTAGTAAATTCAAAATCCAAACCCGCCAAAAATAAAAAAGATGGGTTTGAGTCGAGTATCCAATGGGTATACTCAGATCGACATTCTTACTTGCCCATGACTTGCCTGACTTATTTGCCAACTGGCAGTGAGCAGAGGAGAAGTAGTTTCTGATGAAAACAACTGCACTACCTCTTACAAGGAAGCAGATCGTCTGCAGTACTGCAGAGTCTGTTGCACTTTGTATGCATCATCGGAGCCGCTCGATCAAGATCGAGCAGCTCCAGTGATCCACAAAAAGTGCAGCATACTCTGCAGTATTACAAAGGATCCTCTCTACTTCTTACAGCACCGCATTCTCAAACACTTATAGTGAAACTTGCCATGTGGCAACTATCAAGAGAAAGGATGGTCATTTGAGATTATTAAAACTGCGAGCCTCGAATAGACTCCAAGGAAGACATCCCACACACATGCACAAACACAAACACAAACACACAGAGAAAGATAGAACGATCTCCACGTCAGGTTAACTTTCACGGTACTTCCATTTTTCCCTTATCTCTAATGTTGGATGTGTATCCAAAGTTGGGTTTTTATCAGTTGTTCCCCTCTGAGATATTGCAATTCCAGTTATACCCCTCCCTTTTTTGAAATATCATTTGCGTCCGTACCTTCTTGCAAAATTTACAGTTCTGTCCTTTTGTAATATCAGTTATGCCCCTACTTTACCTTACCAGAAGGGCGGAACTGTGAATTTTGCAAGAAGGTAGGGGCATAATTGATATTCCAAAAAAAGGAAGGGTATAACTGAAATTGCAATATCTCAAAGAGCACAACTGATAAAAACCCTTCAAAGTTATACCCCAGACACGATATACTGGTAATACCAAAACTCCCAGCCTCCAACTATCCATTCTACCTATCCAGAAGAAAATAATATTCCCTATTGTTTTTAAACCTAAAAATACGGAGAAATTCAAACATACGCTGATCCAGCTTTTATTATATTCCATCTTTTACTCGCCCAACATCAAATGTTTGGTTAATCGTAACCAGTGGCCATCCTTCTCTCATGGAACTGGACTGGAGCAAGTCACGAAGAGATAGATTTCTTGACGTAGATGCTTCATATATTAACCATCCCATCGGGATCCAATAGCTAAGGTTTGTCCAAAAAATACCGGTGCCCTCTCTCCTAGGGCTTGCCATGAAAACGACTCTCTTACTTGAAAATCAGATGAAAACCAAAACATCTTATCTTCCTCACATTGCGTCTATTAAAAAAATGGGTTTTTATCAGTTGTGCCCCTCTGAGATATTGCAATATCAGTTATGCCTCTTCCTTTTTTGGAATATCAGTTGTGCCTCTACTTTCTTGTAAAATTCATAGTTCTGCTCTTTTGTAATATCAGTTATGCCCTTACTTTACCTTAACAGAAGGATAGAACTGTGAATTTTCCAAGAAGGTAGGGGCACAACTGATATTCCAAAAAAGAGAGGGGCATAACTGATATTACAATATCTCAGAGGGGCACAACTGATAAAAACCTTAAAAAAATCTATTGTACGTTGCACAGATTATATTGATGACATAAGACAATATGCTATGAAAGATGATAAAGTTGTCATCGTAATAGTGCAACATTTGTGATTGTGGGCTTATTTAGAACACGTCTTAAAAATAAGAAAAATGAATAAAGCATCCTCAAAAATTCAGGAAATCATGTTTAAAAATACATGATCATAAGCACACGAAGCAATGTTAAAAAAATGATCATCAATACTTTTATTAAATGATATTTTTAATGAATTTTATCATGTATATCCGAACTTCTGCAATATTAGTTATGCTCCTTCCTTTTTGTAATATTAGTTTGGCCCCTATCTTCTTACAAAAATCACAGTTCTTCCCTTTTGTACTATCAATTATGCACATATTTTACCTTAATGGAAAGGCTACGAATTTTTTAAGAAGTCAAGGACGCAAATGTTATTACAAAAAACAGAGGGATATAGCTGATATTGCAGAAGTTAAAGTCACAAGTGATAAAAATACTTTTGTAATTTGACATAGCTATATTTAGCAACTTTATGATTATTACGCATATAATATATATATATATATTATTAAATATTTATTTAATTTACAGAGAAAATATGTGATAATTCAAAATGTTGTTAGGTTATATCAACATCAAAGATAAGAACGAAGAAATTAGCATTTTTTATGATTTTGATATTGCTCTACCGTCTGATAGAAAGGTAATGTAGTGCCGAAGACCTCACGTGACCTTGCATGTATGAGAATAGTTCCTCCAAAACTAATGCGCATGGCTTTTTAATAAAGTAAAGATTTGTACAGGAAGAAAAGTAATATCTATTGGGCCCATATGCAGTTGGATAAAAAGATATTTATGCAATACTGATTATTTATAAAGAAACTGTTGTAATTGACCAAACTTTTTTCATTTATTAACATCAACTATAAGATTAGTTGTGTACTTAAATTCAAGTTTTTCTATCCATTAGTATAATAAAACAATGCATATTTACATGAAAATCTATGCAATATTCCAAACATTTATTAGCTCAAATCAAGATTAAATTTACCACTCTTAAAATTTCAACATCTAACTATATGTTAAAGCCCGTGGGGCTATTACTGTTTCGGCTACTGTTCACGCACCTTTCATTTCCTCCTGCAATCGTGTCCATGACTTCTATACTATATCTTCTATATTACTATATCTTAAAGCCCGTCAAAGGACAGACGGTCATTAATTAGTTTCACAATGAAAGGGTAAAAATGTCATTTGTCTGTTAATTTTTGACATGTACTCCAAATGACAGTCTTTGCCCACGCCACCCCTTCCTCCTACTCCTATCCTCTCTTTGCCACTACGCCCCACCGCTTCCTCGCGTCCCCTCTCCCGTCTTCCATTGGAGCATATCCAATTCGAAGTTTAAGAGATGTCTACGATCCCACTGTCGCCGATGTCATCTAAGCTCTCCTCTCCAGCAACCGGTCTCACAATGATCCAAACCCACCAAACCAAATAAATAACCTCGCACATCCCCACCCTCCAAAACAGCAGCTTTCGCAGGTTCCGCCTCCTGTGCCGCTGCCGCAAGGCCCGCAACAACAGCCTCTGCAGATGCAGGTGTCCATTCAGTATCAGATGATGCAACCGCAATACGCGCAGATGGCCCGGCAGGTACCCGCCGGAGCCGACGAGGTCCGCATGCTGTTGATCGGCGACGTGCACCCTTGGATGGACGAGAATTGCCTCAGGAATTAATTAATTCTACGGTACCCGACAATCATATTTTTATTCTTGTATGTTAACCTTTTATGTACCTTTCTTACACGGTATCAACTCTTCTTGTCTGTTAATTTATTATTCAGTACATAAGTGCTTACTTTTGTGAACTTAGCTAGATGTTTTACTCTCCTCTCCATCAAGCGATGTCAGGGTTCGTAGCCATGGCGAGGAGAAGAACGCCTCAGATCCGCTCTCTTCTGAGGTCCCTCGCAATGAGTTTGACCCCATTGTCAGACTTGACAGAAGAGAGGGACAAGAGAGGGACGAGTGGCAGGAGATATTCCAACCCAGCAGCCAACAGGTTCTGAGTGATTGAAGTCTACGGAACAGGTCATCAGGGGAGGTTCGCGAAATCTTTAGAAGCATTCAATGTGAACACTGTGAGATGTGAACCGGTGGAGGAGTCATTAAGGGCGTTCGGTTGGGGACGACGATGACCGGTTCTTCTCGGCCTCGCGCGAGAGCTTCCTTCTTTTCCCTACCGCGTCTCCTTTATCGTTCCTAGAGTCCTCTTGGTCTGTCGAATTTGTCAATGTTGCTGGCCCTACAGGGGAAAGTTTCGTTCAGGTCCTCTCTACCACCACCCCTTGGCACCAAGGCCCTTGCTTTCCCTGCGGCCTGTGGAGTCTCCACCTCTGCCTTGGCAATATCCAATATGGGCCTAAAACGAAGGATGACACTCCTTGATCTCGAAGCCACGGATCTCGATGATGACAGAGTAGTTGGGTAATCACTTACCTTTACCTTATATTCTATTTATCCTTCGCTAATATTTGCTGAGATTGGATTATGGAGTTGTTTATAGAAAGATCCTTTACCCTTTATATTTAACTAAATGTGCAAGGTAAGAGTAAAAACTTATTATACATGCCATGCATCATAAACTCAAAATCTGAAAGACTTGCAAGATGTATTGTTTAGTCCTCACTATTTGAACCTTAATTTAATATCTGAGATGGTTTTGAATTATAATATATTCTTTGATGTTCATAAGTATATCGCATCCCGTTTTTGGTCTGTAAGATAATGTATCTCTTTGATTTGATATTAATATAATCTTTTTTTGGTGGGTCTCACCTTGGGACTTCACCCTCTCTCTTCTCAAAAAAGTATATTGCATCCCAAATTACATCTACATGGAAAAAGTGGGGTACTTCATTAAATGCTGCTAATGAGATAAAAACTTCGGAGTTTAAATTATCACATGTAAGCTCTCTATTTTCATTGTCGGCTATCATGTTTTTATTTTTTGTTTCTCCAATTTTATGTCTCATCCAATGATCCATAGGAATGAAAACGGATCGGATACGGATCGGATATGCCTATTTTTATATCATATTCACTTCATCTCTATCTAATACGAATACGGATACGGATATGATTCGGATATGCATTATGAAAACCATATCATCAAAAATATGGATACAAATCCAAATCGGATATTTATTGAATTCGAATATAGATCGAATAAAGAACGAACCAAATACAGATCGAAAAAGAGCTAATCCAAATATGAATAGAAAACAGAGTGAAATCCAAATATGGATCCAATAAACATGAATTCGAATAGAAATCGAATAAAGACCAAATACGAATATGAATTGATTTTTTTATCATTCTTAATGATGTTAAAAATAGCACTGAAATTTAAATAAGTTGCATGACAAAAAAGAAGTGTCGAGATGACCTACATTCTTGACTCGAAGCAAAAGAGGGATAGGATTTCATAAGTTTTTTTCGTGCTCAATCCCAAAGAAACTTGAATTTATTAATATCATTACTATATGTTGTATTACACAATGTATAATACTAATACAATTGCATAGGATTTCGGCATATATTATATTAATTAATATATAAAATAATATTAAATAATGTATTTGAATATCCGGATTCAAATCCGGATATTCAAACCATTACCATATCCGTATCTGTATTCGGAAAAATTTTACAACCTATATCCATATCCGATCCGTATTCGATTAATATTCGAATACGGATATCCATATCCGGTAATTTTTCGAATATGGTAAGCGGATATTCGAATATATCCGTATCCGTTTTCATCCCTATATCCAGTTGTATTAAATCTTAGCTTTATATGTGGATTCAATTTGCTGTGCATCATGCTTTTTGCTCCTACAAGCAATAGTCTCAATTTTGTATATGATATATCCTCTTCCATTTCCTATAGTGCTGCAGAGTTCATAATGCCTAAGCTCAAGAAGATGGAAAAAATCACTCGAGATGACATTGCTACCATGCCGGTACGAAGCTCTTGATGTACGCTTTTTATTTGATTTTATTTATACGATAAATATTTTAGAGCATATGGATATATAAATTTTTCCAACAGATATATACATACAGATGCTGATTTTTATTTCTTCTAAGGCAGATAAAGATATGCTTATTCTTTTTTTAAAAAATACGGATACATATGTAAAAATCTTGTCATTTTCATGAAATATATTCAATTATGGTCACATTTCCCCCCTAAGAACATTCATTTATTACAAATATAAAAAACATAAAGACATGTATATAACTAGCACTCAGAGGTGAAGACTGTCATGTAATTTTTTTATATCAGCATACAAATATAAACACACACATATACAAGAGGAGATGAAGAATCAGGCTGCCAACCTGCTGGAAGTACAAGTTGGGGCGTCGGGGGTCCGTGGGACGGGGGGGGAGGAGCGAAGCAGCCCTGAGATCCCAAGCGGGGTAGAGGAATTGGTCGACTCATCGGGCTCATGACCTAAAGACGGCAGGTTCGAATCCTGCCCCCGCCGGTCAGAGACTTTCAAACTATTTGATCTCAATAGAGGAGAGAAGAAAGAGGCCATCTCCTTCCTCCATCTCCCCTCTTTCTGCCTGAGCTCCTCGCCCGCACGACGGAGCACAAGTACCGTGAGGGAAAGGTGAAAAGAACCCCCATCGGGGAGTGCAATAGAGAACCTGAAATCCGATGCGAACAATCAGTCGAAGGAGCGGAGCGCGAGCGCACTCACTCTAACGGCGTACCTTTCGCATGATGGGTCAGCGAGGAAATGGGAACAGCGGCTTAAGCCATTAGGTGTAGGCGCTTTCCAGAGGTTTCATCTTTGGGTTCTTCCTATTTGACCCAAAACCGATTGATCTAGCCATGAGCAGGTTGAAGAGAGCTCGGAAAGGCCTTGGAGGACCGAACCCACGTATGTGGCAAAATACGGGGATGACTTGTGGCTAGGGGTGAAAGGCCAACCAAGATCGGATATAGCTGGTTTTCCGCGAAATCTATTTCAGTAGAGCGTATGATGTCGATGGCCCGAGGTAGAGCACTCAATGGTCCCGGGTGGCTTTCGCTTGACCAACCCCAGGGAAACTCCGAATACAGGCCATCATCGTTTGTACAGACAGACTTTTTTGGTGCTAAGATCAAAAGTCGAGAGGGAAACAGCCCAGATCGTACGCTAAGGTCCCTAAGCAATCACTTAGTGGAAAAGGAAGTGATCGAGCGATGACTGGCGATTATCTTATATATTCTGGGCTACGGAAACGGTGGCCTCACACACCCCTCCCGCCCCCAGGATGGGCTCGAGCGGCCAAAAAAATGGCAAGCAAATAGAGAGCCCCAACTATATATATATATTCGGGTCTTGCTTTGAGCTTTGAGTGCCCGCGAGCCGAGTTTCGTCACCTTAGGAGGGACTATTTCTTTCCTTGGTCAGACCTTTCCTACTTTCCTATCTCATACCGACTTCTGATCCCGTAGGATCTTCTATATTTGCTGGGGAAACTACCATACCCCCTACGACTCCCTCTCTTTCCTCCTCTCCGCCTCTTCTTTTCCCCTTCCGCCTTTCTGGTCTTCTTCCTCCTGGCCTTCACTCACATCGGCTAGCCTTATCAAAATACCAGACTAGGGGTCTGATTGTTTATCAGGTCATGTCGTTCGTAAGTAGGGCAAGTTGACCATTTCAATAGCTGATAGGATCGTTCCTGCAGAACATAAATACAATCCTATATGGGTGAACCTGCTGAATGGCCATCCTATTTTTGAGTTCCCAAGAGTGGAGTATTCTCATTAGGCCAAGCCTAGTCACAGCGGAAAGAAGATGAGGTGACCATTGATGGGAAAAAGAGATTTCATGCTTGGGGTTGTTATCATCAACCATCTTGCTATCTTTGTTTCATTGAGTTTACCATTCTATCAATAATTATTTTTTGATTTTTTCTTTAAAAATCTGTTAGTTTGTATGTCATTTTATGAAGAATTGGACTTATGTTAAATGTTTGATTCGGGTAAGTATTGAGTTTGCTTTGACTTTTCTTCAACTTAAATAGCAATCCACGTTTAACATCAGTTCTCGATGTTGTTATATCCTCTATGGTGGTTTAGTTTGTGTGTACAAAAAATATGAAGTTGTTTGTGTTACTTTGTTTGTGAAATCGACAATTGATAATCTAAAACAGTTGAAAATATTCATTTCTTCAAACTTCTATGTTCTGAAATCTTGAAAATGTTTTTATCTTAATGGGTGTGCTTATATATCTTGAAAACTTCTACACTTATATACTTATTTTTTTTAGGAATGGGTGTGCATAGATGATGCATGCCGAAGATGAGGAAACATGTTAATCAAGCCTTACATATCTTTCAGTGAGGATGAACAGAAGTCTCGCAGATTCTATCGGAGATGTTCATAATCCTTGGACCTTGGCTACAGGTTTCAGCCACATCCTTCTTGACGCATTTCTTTTAATGGACATGGTAAATTTCAAGATTCGTTAAAGTACTTTAATGTTATTTTATCAAAAGTTGTGCTTATATTGATGCTGCTATTAGGAGTTTTAAAATGTCGATATTTCTTGATATTAAATGTCGATATGTGCTTTAACTCTTGAAATATATTGAAATATGTGCTTGATAATCATATTATGTTTGCATGTATATTGAGAACGTGAGGTTATTTATGATTGCATGTTTTTGAAAGCAGAAATATGTAAATTATAGTATTTGCAACGAAAATCCTTTTTATTTATTACAAATATAGGATCTTTTGTGTTATACATCTACAAAACATTGCAATTGCATGTCATGATTTTTTTCATACCGACTCTCTGGTCTCCCACAAACTTTTAAATTTTCCATGTCTCAACAGTATTGAAGCCATCAGTTTGGAAGATTATGAGTTATACTGTATAGTTAATAATATATGAGAACACATACACATGCACTCAAACTTTTAAAATTTCCATGTCTCAACAGTATGATTTTTTTGCATACCGACTCTCTGATCTCCCACAAACTTTTAAAAATTTCCATGTCTCAACAATATTGAAGCCATCTGTTCGGAAGATTTCTGAGTAATACTATATAATTAATATATGTGAGAATACACGCACATACGCACATGCACGCGCGCGCACACACTCACACAGACACACAAAAAATAGATCCACTACGATAAAATTGAGTTCTGATGATAAATAGTTTATTATTCATTTTATATCTTTCATTGTTCAATTTTTGTTGATAAATGCCTCTATTTCCAATTTCTTATGAGTCTTTGATTTTATGTTGAATTTATCATTGTTTTGTATGGTCCACTGTCGCTGAAAAATCACACAAATTAGAAAAACATTCTATAAATTACAAAAAAAATATCGATATTGTTAATAAAATCCCTTTATAAAAATTGTACGAATTAAAGAAACTATTTGGAAATGGAAAAAATACATATCAATCAATCTTACTATAAGTTAAAGCCCACTGCTCACACAACTGTTCAATCTTACTATTCAAAAGGTGTGGCTTTTCTTCTCAAGCAATTCTTCCAGTGCAACGCACGGGGGTATCTACTAGATCAATATTATTTGATGTGAATTGTTAAACCTTTTTTTGAGTTCAAAATATACATGTATGGATGCAAACGGATGAATATAGAGATGGTCGATACCATATTTATATTTTTTTAGAAATATGTATATGTATATAGATATAGAAACAGATATCTTGCAAATAATGAAATTGTAAAATATAACTTTAAATATAGCTATATAAAATATATGGATATTTACACATATAATCCTGTATACTTTTATAACTACATAAATAACCCGCATACTCGATAATTACATCTATAACCCTAAATAGTTGTTAACCCTTACAAGGCATAACAATGTGTTAGCTTCCATTCATGTCGTTATCCTTGATGGAATCTGACAAAATTTTACCATTTTGCTCCTAGAACTCTATCATATTTGCAAAAGGTGCCATGCCTCCAATGAACCCAAACTCGATCGAATCTCTATCTCCTGGACTGTAGGAATGAGTTGTGGTCGTCGTGCTCAAGACCTCAAGGTTAGTGTTGTCGATCAGGTGCTACACACGCGGGTACGGTCTAATTCTTCTTCTTTGAGAGTGTCGTGGAGATACTCCTGGTGGTTGACGACAGTGATGGCTTGGGGTAGGGGAGAGTGCCTCCCTCCTTGACCTGCCCAAGGGTGAAGAAGGTCGGGTCTGTGCATGGCTTCTTCTATAAGATGTTAAAGTCATGGAATCGAAGAAGAAGGGTTGGTCATTGGATAATGCTCTAGCGAATGTAGTTCTGATCGCTCCAGTTGTTTGGTGGTCTCGCGTGAAGTTGCCATGTTTTCGTTCTTGTGCAAGAGTAGGTTGATGATGCCTTTAGGTAGAAAATGACGCTCAAGTCTGCTTGTGTGTTGTTTCAATAAAAAGATGGAGTGTGAAATTTGCATAGATATGAAATCAAAATCAATCCAAATAAGAAAGAGGTGATGAAGGGGACGGTAGGGGGGCCTGGAGGGGGCCTGACGCAGTCGGAAAAAATGCAACCGTAGAGAATAATTTTAGTGAAAGAAATTTGGAGAGGGGCGGGAGAAGGAGCACACGCGTCGGTTACGCGGGATTTTGGAGATGAAAGACGTGAAGATCACATTGAGAGAGAGAGAGAGAGAAATAGGGAGACAAAGAGAGATAACTCCAATTTTCATTTCATCTGAACTGTCCCTTATAATAGACTACCAACCTCTTTATATAGTAGAGATGGAATTACAAAAATAGAAAGTGAATTGAAATCTGACTCGATCTTAATTGATTTGAATCGAGATTCAAATCTACATTATCCTAATTTGACTCATTCAAAATTCGAAATTCAAATTTAAAATCGACTACTAATTTAGAGATCACACGCGATCTCGTTATTTAAATAAAATGCAATGACTCAAATAAACGTAAATAAAATTAATGGATAAAAAATCAAGCTCTATATTTTAATTTTGTGCTGCATCAATTCTCCTCCGCTTTAAAAATTCGTCTCCTGATGAATTGCTTTATCTTCGATGTGTGATGACTTGATGTCAACTTTCTTGTTAGCCTCTTGGAAGAATAGATGTGGAGCAAACGGTGGAACCCAGATGGCTTTGGTGCGGCGGTTGGAGTCGGCCACCTCATGTTGGAAGAACATATGTGGCGCAAAGGGCGACGTCTCCACGATCTTTGTTTCCTTATTGCGGTGATCGAAAAACTGATGAGGCTAGCCTTCGGAGAACTCATAACAACTGTATGGCACCAACCTAGGATGAGAGGAGATGTGGGCAATGAACTAACCCATAGAGCCCTTATATAGATGAATCCCCCACTCCTAATCCTATTTGGAGAAGGTAGCAGCCTTAGTTTCCTTTTCTCAGCACCTGCGTTTAAGTTTTCTCGCCCAAGGGGGTAGAAATGCAATTTTTCTACCCTTTCATTTAGGTACATCCTCCGCCACGAGTCTCTCTCTACTTTAACTTCCTGTTGAAAGTTGGACATCCTGTCAATAAATTTCTTGCATGCATCTGTCCCGTATTTACATTTGCATAACCTTCCTGAAATTTGTTTGCAAACTTTAAGTGCGGTATCTATGTGGATCTTGATTGATTAAATTGCTCAAACTCAGCAATTATTATTCCTATAGTTTCTGGAATCACGAGATGGTTATTGTAATTTGACCTCCACCCTATCAAATACGAATAATGGGAACATCTCCATGAAAAGAAAGTAGTAAATCCATGGGATCTTTTATAAAAAGCAATCTGGAATTGGGTTTTCCTGAAAATGCACCCATAACAAACCCCCTTTTCCAAGGAGCCTCGGGTGTTCCCGATTTCTACGGGATTGTAAATCCGTGTATGGTTTCTTGTATCACCAATTAAATGCAGCAAATATTGGCAATTGCAGCCCACAACGGTGGCAGACAACCCATTATCTCGTTTATTAAGGGATTTGATTCTTTCTGCCGAGAACATCTCTTGCGTTAGGGTTCTTCCGTCCAAAGCATGGGGCGGTGGTGCCTCCTGAGGCGAGAACGGTGGCGACAGCGGTGAGAAAAGTGGCCTGAGAATAGGCGTTGGTGACTCCAATGCTCACTGAAGCACGGGGGTGAGGGGCTCGAGCACCTACCTCAGCAAAGGTTGAGGACAGCTTGCGACGACGGCGCACTTGACGTTGTTGGTGACGAAGGGAATGCGTCGACGTTGGCAACCAACTAGCACCTTCTGCGACAGCGGCTTCGGGGGGTGTGGATGCGAGAATCGGAGGCGGCGGTGATGCAACCTCTTGGACAGCCACTTTGACTGCGAATAAATCGAGGATTTCCAGTTCCTCCTATGCTGGATACTCGTTGAATATGGGTCCAGAGTCTTCGTTTTCTTCTTGCACAATAGTTGTAAATAAACCTTTAGTGTGAATGTAAATACCTTCATTTTTTGCCTCAAAATCGAGTTGAACAGCGGCTGCAACGATCTGATTTTTTTTCATTATTTTGTTCCTGGACAGCAACTTCTATCTCACAGAAATCGATAATTTCATAGTTTTCATCCGTACTTTCATCAAAGATCGGCCCTGTATCTTCATAGGTTTGTTGCACAGGAGTTGCGTCAATAAAATATTCTTCGGAACTGAAAATACCTTCGTTTTCCGAACGAGAATCGGGCTGGACAGCAGCTACAGCGATCTGACTTTCGTTGTCGACGAACGAATCTTCACCGATTAGCGCATCCAACCAAGTTTGCACTTTGATGCTTGACATAAGGCGTTGCTTGAACTTTTGTTGATGCACACATGAACGCGAACCATGAGATATGCAACTAAGATTGAGTTGCAAACGCCAATACTCGACAGGATCGTCGAATCGTAGGAACGATTCGATTTCCATGCTCTGATATCACTTGACGCAGTCGGAAAAAAATACAACCGTAGAGAAAATAATTTTAGTGAAAGAAATTTAGAGAGGGGCGGGAGAAGGAGCAAACGCGTCGGTTACGCGGGATTTTCGAGATGAAAGACGTGAAGATCACGTTGAGAGAGAGAAATAGGGAGACAAAGAGAGATAACTCCAATTTTCATTTCATCTGAACTGTCCCTTATAATAGACTACCAACCTCTTTATATAGTAGAAGTGGAATTACAAAAATAGAAAGTGAATTGAAATCTGACTCGATCTTAATTGATTTGAATCGAGATTCAAATCTACATTATCCTAATTTGACTCATTCAAAATTCGAAATTCAAATTAAAATTGACTACTAATTTAGAGATCACACGCGATCTCGTTATTTAAATAAAATGCAACGACTCAAATAAACGTAAATAAAATTAATGGATAAAAATATCAAGCCCTATATTTTAATTTTGTGCTGCATCAGGACCGCATACGTGGCTGGAGGGGCGAAGGAGGGGGTGAACGGGCCTGGAATAGGGGCCGTGGAGGGAGCTAGATGAGGGATCTAGAGGGGGCGACGGAGGGGATGGCGGAGGGGGCATCGGAGGAGGGAGAGGCAAAGGAGGGCGAAGCTGGAGAAGGGGGCAGAGGAGGGGGCGACGGAGGAGGGCGAGGCAAAGGAGTGGGCGGTGGCGGATCTATTGTTACCGTTGCAGCAGGAGGAGAGGAAAGAGGCAGGAGGAGAGGATACCATTGATATCCTGAGGGCGGTGCTGGGGAGGGGAAATGGTTGATCACGGTAGTGGAGGAGCCGGAGGTGGTGAGACTTCTCGTGGGCGAGATCTTAGGCAGAGCACCGACGATGATGCCGTTGCTACGGAGGAGAGGAGAGGGAGATGAGGTAAGAAGTAAGAGCTGTGGTGCTCCTGATTAGAAAAATAAGAAATAGTACGGCAATCCTCGGATGTGGTATGGTTATATTAATTCACATGGGTATTTGGGTTATTGGGGATGAAAATGCATACGGATATATTCGAATATCCGCTTACCATATTCGAAAAATTACAGGATATGGATATCCATATCCGAATATTAATCAAATACGGATCGAATACGGATTATAAAATTTTTCCGGATATGGATACGGATATGGTAATGGCTTGAATATCCGGATCCGGATATCAAAATACAATATTTAATATTATTATATATATAGGGGTTGGGGAGGCTGCACCGGCGAGTGTAGCTAACTAGCTGCACCCGACCATTTTTTTCTTTGATTTTTTGTGTTTTTGAAATGAAACCTAGGGGGATTTAAATCACTATATATCACCATGATATCATACCAATTTCAACTAAATTCGACATTTCTATCATCTCCATCAAGGCTATGACATTTTAACGGTTTCAGAATTATTGAAATTGACCATATCTAGATGGGCATGCTAGGAGTGTTTGTTTTGCATGAAATTTGAAACAGATATTCCACACAATAAACTAAGCAAATCCCCATAAGCTTTTTTCAAATAAAAAATAAAAAACCAATGAAAAAAAATGGTCGGGTGTAGCCAGTTGGCTGCACCCGCCGGTGCATACTCCTTTTTCCCATATATATATATATTAGTTAATATAATATAAACCACAACCATGTGTTATTATTAGTATTATACATTATAAAATGCAATATATTAATGATATTAATAAACTTCCATTTGTTTGGGGATGGTACGAACAAAAGTTACAAAATCACGCCCTCCTTTTTGCTTCCGGTCAAGAATGCAGGTCACCTTGACGCTCCCTTTTGTCATGATGCAACTTATTTTTCATTACTATTTTTTAAAATCATGAACTTTGATAGAAATTCAATTCGTATTCATATGCAGTCTTTATTCGATCCGTATTCGGATTCCATGTTTATTGGATCCATATTTGGATTTCATTCTTTATTCGATTCATATTTGGAGTAGCTCTTCGATCCGTATTCGTATTCGATAAATATCCGATTCGGATTCGTATTTTTAAGGATATGATTTCCTTAATGCATATCCGAATCATATCCGTATTCGTATTCGATAGAGATGAAGCGAATATGGATATGGAAATAGGCATATCCGATCCGTTTTCATCCCTATGAGTTATTGGATCAACTTATCAGAAGGTTATGGGTGTGAGACAAAGTGAGTATTCGAGGTTTCTCGTGTAATTATGAATTATCAAGGGTTATGCATGCAAATATTAACATCCCAAAATATATGATCACGATTAGAATATTAGTATTGAACAAACATATAGAAATTATTTCGGGATGTTTGTTCAAAACAAATATTAACAACAAACATCATATTTGCTATTATATCAATATAGTGATATATAGTGATGATCCATATAACAACATTTATTTGTTGTTATTTTTTCAAATTTCGCATTAAATAATATTGTCATTATATATTTAACAACGGACAATTTAGTGATGGCTTTTGGAGAAAGCACCAATATAACCTCATTTTGTTGTAGCGTACTCAGGGAGATGCAATCGGTGTATCAATATACGTCCTCTATCGTAATTGTTTGTAGTAGATATAGATATGTTTTTTTGATCTTGTGTATAAGTATATAAGGCTTTTATATCGAGATATCATTTTCAGTTTTTATGGATATAATTACTGATGTAGTTATATATCGTTATTTTTCAAAATTTTAACTAATTACCTCTAATTTTTTAATTGAAAATTTAGTGATGATTAGTTAATATTTTGAAACATAAAAGGCGAAGTGTCGCTATATGCTGCTAGGCAATATATATGATATCCATTGTTAATTTCAAGTATAAAAATCACTCCGTAATGAATAAAATCGTAGATGTAGATATATTTATTAATTTAACAACGGAATATTTAGTGATCGATTTTAAAAAAAAACGTCCCTATAGCCTCATTTTATTCCAGTGGTACGCATGTCGTATATTTAGAAATATGCCTATACATAAATTGATATATGTTTATATAATTTACATATATAGATTCAGAAATATGAATATCCATATCCGTATCCGCCATAAAATTTTAGCCATATCCGTATCCTATGGGAAAAAAGAAATGATATCAATATAAATATTTGTATTTCAAAAAATTAGAAACCTATATCATCATATCGACATCCATGGAAAAACATATATGGTGGCAGACTCTTAGGAATCCTCATCGCATCCCTAAATACATCCTTGTGATATAGTTAGAAATATGGTTATGCGCATATCGATATATGCTTACAAGGAAAGGGAGCCTACTTCATGAAGTATGTAACCTTACCTACTTCATGTCCATTTTTTGTAATTTTAATTTTTTGGAAAATATCACCATGGATTTTCATAAATATATCTCTCTAATATGTCATTCAAATTTCGTCAGAAGCAAATACTCTTACGCCCTACATCCAGAATGGTAATTTTAACGGTCTTAGATTTGTTATAATCGACATGTTTTGGATGGAGAGCATAAGAGTCTCTGTTTTTGACGAAATTTGAATGACATATTAGAAGGATATAATTATGAAAATTCATGATGGTATTTTCAAAAAAATAAAGAAAATGCAAAAAATGAACATGAAATAGGTAAGGTTACATCTTTCATGAAGTAGGCTCGCTTTCCTCCATGCTTATATAATATAAACACATATATATTGAGTAATATATATTGAGTAATACGAATGTCAAGATCTATGTTCGGCAACAGACTTGCAACCACAATCGTATGCATATTTTTAAAAAATAAAAATAGTATCCATCCCCATAAAAACCTATATCGTATCCGCATTCATCAAGATTTTTACGCGGCAGATCTATAATCTTTTTAAATTACCTCTACAATCTTTGAAACATCGATATTCCTCCCTAGACCACTTAAATTTGCTAACCCTTACTGGGTAAACCATTGGGTTTGCAGCCGTCTCTTATTACACTAACGGCTGTTATGACATGAGTGAAGATCCTATTTTACCCCTAATTTGTGGACCGTTGGAAGTGAATGTCCTAACATACTCCTCTCCTCCCAACGACTCTTTTTAAGCATCAACCAACTTATTTAAAGGCCTCACATTGTGAGATTTGTTCAAGCTGCTTGTACCTGGAGAGATCACAAAATTAATTTTTTTGCTACATGACCAAGAGGTAAGAACTGTATGAAGAGAATCACTTTGAAAATTTTTTATTTCTGGTTAAGAGTGAGTGTTTGTCAACAATTATTACACGAATGTTTATATTACAAAAATCATATTTGACATTGTTTCTAGCTTATGAGATGGAGCAGCTCTCTGCCTCCAATGTCTACTGCAACGATCAAGTCCGATGTGAATGTCGAAGCCTTGCTTCGATGAAGACATCCTCAAGACCAAGGAGTAAGGGGAGGAAATTCTATACATGTCTGGATCGAAGCTGTGATTTTTTTGGTTGGATTGATAACGACACGCTCAATGATGAGACCTCACAAGAAGAAAATAAAATGGAGTTACGACTATTGCAACAATTAGGAAAGCTGACCGAAGAATTGAAGGTGATAAAATGTGAACTTGCATATACAAGAGTCCAAATCAAGAACATATGTTTTTATGTGAAGGTTCGGACAATTTTTGTACTTGTATTCCTCGCAACTAAACTCATGTAGAATGTATTGGGAAGAATTGAATGTATTACCTCAACGTGAGGGGAGTGTCCCTATTCGTATGCTCCATTTTTTCTTACAGTGATGGTCAAAGTCAATCTCAACACATATATAGTGTCCATGTTCATGCGTTTGACCTGCAAAATCTCAAGAAAATTTGACCTGCAATCCAATCAAAGTAGAACTATTGATTCATATTCATTCGTTAACAGATTCTCATCAACATAATAAGTTTCTGATGTTCATACCATAAGTAACTCTAAGCTATTGTTTATCTTACATATTGACCACAAAAACCCCACAAATTATGCAGCAAGTAAATAAAAAAAACAGCATTCCATATGAAGCAGTAAATTCTTTAGGTGTTGTCCTAATCTTCAAGCTTCAGCAGACTTCATCAAAAATCTTCCCAAAAAAGAGTTGTTCTATGCCAGTAGCCCTACATGGAAACAAAAAAGTCCAAATAGAAGCCGTCATATGTACACTTGTGCAAATGCAATTAATAACTTCAATTTTGTAATGCGTTCAAACCTCCAAAATTACTTGTTGGAACTCCAACTTCACTGTGGGTAATCATGGATCTTGAACACCTGAAAATGTAAGTTGACCTTAAGGAATCCTTCGACAAAGGAAATCCACAATGTTATGGAATTTACCAATTCGAGCCGCTTTGTTTGGCTGACCCCTCTTCGTGGTGCTTGGACCAGTCTCTCCCGCAACGTTGGTGGCCCTCTGAAAGGCTTTTGCCCTAATAGCCACTCCGCTGCTAGAAGCAAGGAATCGTCTATAAAAGCATATCAAAATGAGAAGAATGATGAGTACAGATTCTGACATACCTTCTAGCTTCCAAAGTATAAGACTGTTGTGTACCGATTCTCCCACTTATATCCTCCATGGATGCCCGCACTTGGGTTCCATGTGGCGATTCATTGTCAGCAGCCATTGGTCGTGGATATATCGGATTTTTGTATGTGTTTCTGTGATGGCCAAAAGAACCACACCTCGTGCATTTGTGCTGTGTCTTTTTCTCCTCGTCCCTCGCTCTTATTCGATTCTTCTTTGGCCTTCCTGGAGGCCTCATGGAGTGCGGAGGTATTACTTTGTACGCTAATTTGATGGGCGTCCATCACGACTTGTCGGGTAAGGGGGCGATTGAGTCCGCATAGGTCCTTCAATAACATGATATGTTGTAGTAATTGGATAAATAGTCATCCCAATTCACGTTGCGCAAACTTGAGATGGCGGCACAAGCATGTGTGCAAGGCAAGCCAGAGACCTGCCATCGCCTACATGTGCATTGATTTGCAGCAAGATCACAGACGTTACGACCAGTAGGACATTCCACCTCTATGCTGCTCTCGCTTGACCTCCTTACGATGAACCCCTGTAGATTCTTGTTTGATGTCCTCACTTAATCTAGTGTGGTAGATACTATCACTCCTCGCATCTTTGAACCTTTCACTCTCCGCTCTTCCAAAGTTATCATCATCTTCTATCGATTCCAATATATTAGATCACATATTGGTAGGTGACGGGCCTCACTAATCCACGAATTGAAAGACTCGCTTAGTTGTTGGTGATGTAATGGCAGTGAGTTGTCGTGGTGAATTGAGATATCGACCATTTCAGGTTAATTCCCATCATGTAGTCAAAAGCTCTTGTATTGACTTTTTGAAGCTCTTTCATCCAATAGAGGAATTGCTTTGACTCAAAAGCTCTGGCTGCTGACCATAGTATATGTTCCAAATCACTTCCTGGAAACTTCATCTTGAAGTTCTTGTAAACATGACGCATACATGCCCTATGCTCTGCACGTGGAAAATTTTCTTTGACTGCACCCTCCAGTCCCTTTTGACCATCTGAGATTATTGTTAGACCATTTCCATCGCCACATTGGATGGCGTCGTCCAAATGCCGCAAGAACCAGTGCCGCGTAATGTTGGACTCGTTCTCAATGACCACGAAGGCAACATGAAAGAGCTCGTTTGATGCGTCTAGGGCAGTAGCAGACAACAATGTTCCCAAGTACTTTCCCTTCAAGTGGCATCCATCCAGCCCCAAAAAAGGTCTACATCCAAACATGTAGCCTCCTTGTTAGCTTTAAATAAGATGAAACATCTAAGGAAGGAGTCATCTTCCTCCAAGAAGTAATGGATGACACTAGTCAGATTGCGATATTTCAACTCTGCAATAAGGGAGAGGATCTTCGCAGATAACTCCTCAATACTCCCAAATAACGCATCCGATGGCCTCCTCTTTCCGTTATAAATGGTCATATAGGGTAGACGTAGCTTGCATGCTTCATTGATCCTATCAAATAGCTGCTCCATTGTGATTGAGGGGTTCTGCATCACCGAAGTTGATATCTGATGTGATACCCAGTGTTGGGAAGCCATGGTGTTTCCTGCAAGATTGTTCGAAAAGCAAGTGTGGTCGGCCACCAAAGTTCTCAGTTTGAACCTGTTGCTGTTTTGAATCAAGAAGACGTGTATCCTCCAAGGACATCCTTCCTCCCTAATGTTGTTGTGACTCTGGTGCTTTCACTTTTGTTGAATTTGGCCGCAAATTCCTTGGTGATGTAACGAGATGCAAGTGCGGAGCGGAAGGATTCTTGGCTTTCGAATTCAGCCCCTACTTCAAATGATGGGGCATCCAAATCGACATTGGCTTCAGGGCCCTCGTAATCACACACATCCTCTACGTCGAAATCGAGAAGAGGATGATACCTATTCTTAGAGACAAGGCCATCCAAGTCATCTGAATCATCACTATCTGATGAATACCCATTCATCACTCTTTATTCTTATATTTTAGCTACAAAAACCTATGCAAATGCATGTAGATACTTGTAAATAGGAATAATTAGCAAAAGCATGCATCTTGTAAAAACCTATAATTAGCATGTTTTTGTGCAAAAATAAAAGAATAAAGATGAAAAAGAAAAAGAGGGAAATATTTAGAATAAATATTGAGCAACCTAACCCAAGGGAGGGCTCAGCATGGGCCTGACCGCATAAAAGCCAAGTAGAGGGAGATAGGGGCTCATGTGTAAATATCTATGTAAATAAATAAATTATATTTTCCTCACCCAAAAATATGCTTGTACATATTTTGTATATATTTAGAAACTATTAAAAACAAAATAAAAATCTAAAAATCAAAAATTCAAAAATGCCCTTTCACCATGTACATAGACCATGCCTCCTTATGTATTTAACCTTGTAAATAAATTTATTTATTTTCAAAACTTTTTTGTAAATATTCTATGTTATATATATTGTAAATAAAATAAATAAAAAGAAACAAAATAAAAAAATCAAATAAAAATAACAAAATTAAAACAACAAGAATATATTGTACATATGCCATGTACATAGTTGTACATAACTTTTTATTTCCCCTATGTATATAAATAATAAAAATAAAATAAAAATATCCTTTTATTCCTCATTTTATTCTATAAATAAATAAAATATAAAATAGGAATAAAAATGTATAAAAATAACTAATTAAAAATCAAAATTAAAAACCCTATATTGTACATATACCTATATATAGCCCTATTATGTAAATACCTTATTTTTTTTGAAAAATTAATTAAAAATCACCAAAAAATAGAAAAAATTAAAATAAAAATATTTTATGTTTTGAGTTTTTAATAATTCGGTCATTTTCTATTTTATTTTGAATTTTTAAATTATTTATGACGTGGCCTCTCCTGATTGGTCCACGGGGATGTTGACCCCCCGATCAACTCCCCCCGCGGACCCTCTTCTCTCGCGGATCGGGCTGCCGACCCGATTTCTCCGATTTTTCCCCGCCTGATCCGCCCGCCATTCGCGCAAACCCCGGGTCCTAATCCTTCTTCTTGCATCCGAGATCATCGCCCGGGGGATTGCATTGGGATCCGCGCTTCACGCTACCCTACCCGATCGAATCTTGCCGAACCCTCCACGGTATATAGTCTGAGCTCCGCCGCATTCTTTTTCCATCTTTGGCTCTCCAACCTTCATCCCGTGACCTCCACAGCAGTCCCTGAGGTGACAGCTCTCGATTGCCCGTGTCGCAGCGAGGAGGGGGTGGCCGGACCATCGATCCGGCGACGTAGCGCCGTCGTGCTCCGCCCAGTGCAGGAGCTCGAGCCTCAGGACCGGACGACCTTCGAGGCTACGACCGGGAGCTACCTCAGCTCCAGCCTAGTCTACTTCGCCACCCAGGTAACCTTCTAGCTTTCCTATTTCGCCTAATTTCTAGGTTGCCCCAAATCGTAGCTCCGCCGAGTTCCGTCGATTCCGGCTATCTCGCATACCCTTTCGATCATCGGAACCCACGTTCACCATCGCCTTTCCTCCACGCACCTTCTCCGCCCCTTCGTTCAACCCAGCTCGCACAGGAGCTGGGGTTCGAGCTCCACCGTCCGTCGCTCGCCGGAGCTCGCTCATCCCGACGCACAGATCACCTTCACGCCGCCTAACCGGGTCGAGGCACTTTGCCCTCGACCCGCGACGCTTCTGAGCTACTTTGCAGGTCCATAGGAGGCCATCTGAGGCGTCCCTACATCCAGGCCAGGAGCTTTCCTCCGCCGACCTCGCCGGAGCCCCTCCAGGGCTCGGCTGGGCCATCGGAGGCCACCAACAGCTGCGGAGCTTCATCGCCAACCTTCTCCGATCTTCAGAGGCAGCTGAGGAGGACCACAGCACGCGCACGAGGCCGGCGAAACTCGCCGGCCACCTGTTCTTCGAGGACCCTTGACCACCGTCCGATCGCCCTCCGTGCTCCAGTTTCCATCGTGACCATCCATCCATCGAGGAGCAGTCACCGTCCGATCGTTTCGAGGGTTGATCTGGACCGTAGAGCAGAGAGAGAGGCGCCATTCACCAGCACCCGTCAGATCTGCCACGCGTCTCGCTCTCGGACGTCGATTGGGCCCACGTGCGGAAGGAGAGAGGCGCCCGCGTCCAGAACCGTCCGATCAGCCACGCGTCCATCATCTAGCCCTCGACGTAATAAAGGGGTAATTTACCGTAGGCCCCCTCTTAGTTTATGTTTTTAGATTCAGTCCTGTAAATATTTTGTGCCTTTTATTTACGTTGGGTTATTTGCACACTGGACCCCATACCTTAGCTTATTTGCATTTATGCCCCTGTTTGTGTGAGCCACGTGCGTCGTCACGTGTATATTTGGTGTAATTGCAACTTTAGTCCTGTAGTTCTGGATGTTCTTTAATGAATGAAAACTTTTTGGTAATTGCATTTATGCCCCTGTGAGTGTTTAATTACGCATGTGCGCCTATTTTGTGGGTTAATTGCAGTACAGCCCCTGGACTTTTTGCTACGAGTTACCAAAAGGTCCTCGGACTTGTTTTTCTTACCAAAAGGTCCCTGAGTGCCCCAGGCACGCGCCGCGCGCGTGCGTTGCTGGGAAAATTGCACCTGGACCCCCAGAACTTTGGGTATTTGCACTTCAGTCCCTGTGCACAGTGCCCTCTTTTGATTTTTGAATAAAATATCAAATCACCTCCAAATTCGATGAAAATTTGACACATGGCTCCTGCCATGTTTAGGATTTTTGAGAATTTTTGAGGACATTTTTGATTTTGTTTGTTATTTTTAAAAATTCAAAAACCTCTATTTTAGCTACTGTCTAGAATTAAAAATCTCAAAAAAATATAAAACCCCCTCAAAAATTCCACAAAAATTAGGTACTGTTTCTTGTGTGTTTCTTGATTTTCTAGCCAATTTTGGCTATTTTTCATTGCTTAAAAACCCTAAAAGCTCAAAAACACCTAAAAACTCATAAAAATTCTAGTAAATAATCTAAAAACCCATAAACAATAATCTTGGTGCTCAAATTTTCCTAGTTTTCTCTAGTATACAGGAAAATTACCCCAGGTCCCTCTGAGATCCTTAGACATTTTATCTTTGGATTTTGGGCCTGGCTGGACAGTGCCTTGCATTTTCAGTACTGTTTGATTTTTAGAAAATAAAATACACATTATAAAAATCCCAAAAATTCACCAAAAACACTGAAAAATGTAAAAAACATAAAAACATTTTTGTTTGAATTTTTGCTTGATTTTTGACACATTAAATAATTAGTTGAAGCTTGCTTGATTTTGTGTTTCTTTTATTTTCTTCACATTTAAAAATCCAAAAAAAATATAAAAGTCATTAAAAACCACTAAAAATATTTTATTTTTGTTTTATTTCATTTTTACTACTTCGTAGGCCTTTGGCCAACCCGTGCTCCTTGTGTTCGACCCTGGGTGCTATACCAGGTTAATCTCATAGCGGGACCGCTTCACGTTTTGTTTTGATCTTTGATTTATTTAGCGGTTCGATCTTTTTCTTGATATATGGTCTGATTGCTCGGGTCACAACGACCCTATTTCTGTACCTCATACCCTAGTGATCAGGCCTGTTATCAGAATGGCGCCGTTGCCGGGGAGCACGGCTTAGTAGTTCTTTTTGTTTTTATTTTCGTTTTTGTTTTCGCGGCTCTTCGGAGCTCGCGGCTTTTCGCGACTTTTGTATCTATTTTCTTTTTGTTTTATTTTGATTTTCTTTTATTTTTTATTTTTGTTTTATTTTGTGTGTTTATTTCATTTTCCATTTTTGCATATATATCCTCACTTTTATTTTCATTTCTTTTTCTTTATTATTTGATTAGTTTTGCCGGTCTGACCACTCTTCTCTTTGTCTTGCGAGGGCCCGAGGACCGCGGAGGCGACTTTCGAGGAGCCGGTGCAGCCGAGGAACTTGGAGGCGGCTTCCTTCTTTACGAAGCCGCGGGAGAGAGCGAGAGAGAGAGAGTTGAGTGGGTGAGGTTAGATTAGGATTTTATTTTTTATTCTATTATTATTGTAATAATACAGGGACACTTGGACTGTTTGGACTTGGACTTCTACCGTAGCGGGTCTGTTTCGCCGAGCACCGGTGTGCTCGGGGGACCCTTTAGGACTTGCGCGTTTTTTTTCGCGGTTTTCTTCGCGGCTTTCTTTTTCTTTCTTACTGTCTTTTCCGGTTTTTCGCGGTTTTTGCTCGAGCCCCTAGACTTAGGATTTTCTGGTGAATGTGCCGTAATTAGTAGGATCCACACACACCTAATTGCATATCTGTTCCTATAGATCGTAATTGGACCTACTTAAAATCAATAATAAAAATAACCGACTCGCTAGCCTCCGTAGCCTACGTGCCGTAGCCCGTCCTGTAAAGCGCTTTTTCCTACCCCCGATTTGTCGGACAGAGGAGGGACGGGCCAAGACCGGACTCTTTGGCTTGGAGGTCGGTGACCGGTTAGACGGTTCTTCGCTAGAAGTTGCTCGTCTAGGACTCGGTTTTACCGCTGCATCATTTAGGTTAGTTTTATTTCAGTCTTTACTTTTATGCGCGGATCATATTGCATGTAGAGAGCTGGAGGCAGGTACGCATTTCTGACTTTGCATGCATCATTGATTTCTCGTGCATCGGCTTTTTCGACTTCTCCCCCCTGTTTTGGACTTAATAATCAGGAGAATCGAAAAATTCGTTAGGCCATTTGTTTGTTTTGAAAAAGACTAAAAAGAGAAACCATAAAATTGGGACTGCTAAAATTATTGATCTTAAAACCCGCTCACCCTAAAAATTTTGTCTTGGGGAGAGCAACCCCCTCATTGTTTGGTTTGGATGCGCGAGAGAGTGACCCGCACACTAGGTAGAGCCCCCCGTTGCTAAGCCCGACTGATTACCGACTCTTCCGTGCGGGCCAGTCGGTTGGGTTAGCAGCGGATATCCCAACAGGTCACGTAAGCGCTCTGATATTTGTGTGGTCACCAAAATAAAATTGACAAGATAATTTGACCGAACTTTCACGGTCTTCAGCCCGCGTTGCGTTGGTGAACCGGGGGTTTGTTTTCAGATCATAATTTTTCCAGATCTCATCCGCCCTACTCGCCAGATCAAGATGATGGGTAGACGATCTCTTAGGCAGCCTCTGGTTGCACCGCTTTCGGGCGCGTCTACCTCCTCATCTAGGTTGGCTCGTGAGAGCTCAGACCCGCTCTCCGAGCCCGAGTACGACTCCACCCTGTTCCCCCTCGACCCCCTTTCTAACCTTCCTGAGAGACACGAGCCCGAGGAGAGATTGATACATTTGACAGCACCTGAGCTGGGCTCGTTTGATTTTGCAGACGTCGCTATGGCCGGCAGTTCAGACGATCACTCCCGACAGCCCGAGCACTTCGTTTTAGACCAGGGAGCGATCAACTCCACCCTGATCGCATCACTTGAGACCGTTCAGCAGCAGCTCCGCGATCAGGGAGCATTCATGATAGAGATGAGGAGAGAGTTGGAGAGGCTCAGAGCAGAGCGAGACCGACAGAGCGAGCCCGATGAGCCCGATGATGCAGATGCACGTGCAGCAGCAGCCGCAGCAGCAGCCGCGGCCGCCGCAGCGGCAGCAGCCGCGGCAGGAGGACCACCGAGACCGATGCGGGAGTTGCACAACCCCGGATCTACACTGATGCACCATTGGGTGGTGGTACCAGCTATCGTGGGGGACTTCAAGTTCCCCCCGAACACCTTGCAGATGCTTCCTCGGTTCCATGGACTTGCCACAGAGGAGCCCCACCTCCACCTCCAGGAGTTTTTGATGATATGCAGCACTGTCCACGACCGGCATGTGGACCAGGATACGATCAGGATGATCGCATTCCCCTTTTCACTGGCAGATAGAGCAGCCACCTGGCTGAAACATTTGGGGAAGTTTGTCTACACCTGGGAGCAGCTCCGCACCGAGTACTTGAACAAGTACTATCCACTCGGGCGGACGAATGCAGCGAGGGCCCTGATCAGCAACTTCTCCATGTTCCCCAACGAGCAGTTTCACGAGGCTTGGGAGAGGTTCCGAGAGCTTCTGGACAGATGCCCGCACCACGACATCACGAAGCCGAACCTTGTGCAGAGCTTCTTCAGCGGGTTGTCACCAGAGCTACAGGGACTGGTGAATGCTTCTTGTGGCGGGTCCTACTTCGCCAAGGACCACGACCAGGTCTGGGCCATCTTTGAGGAGATGGCAGAAAACTACATGGTGATGTCCCAGACTCGGCTCTATACTCAGAAGACCCAGCCACACCAGCCAGGACCCGTGCAGTACCAGCGGATAGCACGGGTAGATGCAGGTCCATCCAGTTCGTCCGCAGCCGCAGCAGCACAGGCAGAGTCGTCAGCTGCGGACATGGGTATCATCAGCGAGAAGTTGGACCGCATGGAGCTGATTGAGAAGAAGCAGTGCCAGAGTATCACGCAGATGGAGCAGATGGCACAGGTCTTGAGCGACATGAAGACACAGCTCATGTGTCTCCAGGAGGCACAGACGGCTTCTCAGCCCCGTCTTCAGTCGCGAGGCGACGCCGGCAGCAGCAGCAGCTCGTCCCAGCGCTCCAGCAAGACAGGTTCACCTTGTACAGGCGGAGCCGTACCAGCAGCCGCAGCCCACCTACCAGTCCCCACCATCTCCAGAGATGCAGATGGTGGTCTACCAGCCGGACCAGCCTCTGGCAGTACTCCCGCCAGCCCCCTATGATGCCGAGCCGTTGATGGATGTCAACGGGATTTGGTATGACCGTCCCCAGCCTGGGATCCGACGAGACCATCCCGGATTCAGGTGGGGGAGTGGTGGTACCCAGCCCTAGCAGCAGCCGTCAGGACAGGGAGGGCAGTACTCCCAACAGAGAGACCAGCACCAGCCGCAGCAGCAGCCCCCAGCATATCAGCAGCACCAGTCATCCTTCGGTCCGCGTCCCTATCAGCAGCAGGGACAATCATGGAGACGTGAGCAGCAGGCTCACCAGGGATATCAGCAGCAACACCCTCCATCATACCCATCTTACCCACCACAGCAGTTTCAGCAGCCTCACCTACAGAGAGGCCACCCGTCGGGCTCCCACGAGAGCCCAGCCTTGGATGACATCGCCCGCCTCCTCACGGACCAGCAGGCTACATTCCGACGGGAGATGGACGAGTTCCGCCAGGAGATGCGGGACCTGGTGAGAGGGAAGGCCGCCATACCAGCCCAGATAGAGCCGAATCCGAACAACCTCAAGAGGAAATCTGAGCAGGTAGTACATACTGAGTTAGCCACTCCTAGTGACCCATTTGATGATACATCTTCGGATCTATTTGATGCTGATTTTGTCACACTTAGGAGCGGTAGGACCCCAGCAGGCGGCGGCGCCTCATCTGAGCTTCACCACGAGGACATCCCAGAGGCGCCACAAGAGGAGGAGAGCGGTACTGAGGCCGCTCCAGACGATGACGGTGGCACTGAGGCCACCAAGGATGCTGATCCCACCGGCGGTACTGAGGCCGCCGCTTCACCAGATCTAGGTGGTGGTACTGATGCCACCCATTCAGCCGAGCCAGCCAGCGATACTGATGTCGCACGACGTCTACCAGCAGCAGCAGCAGAGCAGCCAGCCCGTGGTGGTACTGAGGCCACCGGTGTTTGTACAGACAGTGATGTTGTTTTTCCTCGTGTTCATGTATCTCGGAACTCTGCTATGAATAAAGGAAAAGGTTTACTTTCTTCTGGTCCCACTGTGGTGCATGATGTATGTGTGGATCCGGTCCCTGAACCGTCTAGACCTTTTCCTAGTCCTTCATCTGAGAAGGACCCTGTGATCCCCTTCCCTAGAGCCCTTCAGATGGGGAAGGGGAAGAAAAAAGAAAATCCCAAAAAGAGAGAGCTTGAGGAGTTCAGCCAGAGCATGATTGATCGATTCCATATCCAGCTGACCCTCCAGGAGGCTTTGCAGCACATCCCCCTTCTCCAGCGATCTTTGAGAGAGAGGACTACAGTCAGGAGGAGGAGGAGGAACCACACTTCAGAGATCCATGTGCTGACCAAAGCCACGTGCTTCGCGATCCAGAACCGACTGCCAGCCAAGAGGCCAGATTCAGGGGCCCCGTATGTCAGATGCCAGATCAGTGAGCAGAGGTTCGACCGTACTCTTCTAGATAGCGGATCGTCGATCAACCTTCTTCCGGCAGCCCTTCTCGACCGCTTAGAGTTGGGCACTCTTCGACAGAGCAGGACAGTCCTTCAGTTCGTTGATCGATCTGTCAAGAGGCCGAAGGGGTTATTACGAGACGTTATCGTCACTATTCAGGGCCTGCAATTCCCCGTGGACTTCGTAGTGTTGGACATGGAGATCCCTGAGTCAGTGGCCGATACCCCCATCATCCTTGGTCGTCCGTTCTTGGCCACAGCCAAGGCGGTGACTGATCATGATAGCGGGAAGGTGTACTTTCGCGTCCAGGGCGAGAGTATACAAATAGAGACGGTCGAGGACTATAGAGCCAGATTCAGATCCCGCTCAGATGCGAGTACAGACTCAGAGCAGCTGACAGACGCAGAGCCAGACATCCACCAGGACTGTGATTTTGTGATCACAGATGATGAGGCAGCTTGGGCAGATCTTGAGACACAGACCACCCTCTCACTTTCAGATGCAGCTGATGCAGAGACGACAGCAGAGGAGAGTCTGGAGAGCACAGACCTGGTTCAGGATACTATTGCGGCAGCAGAGCCGGTCCTCGATCGCAGCACGATGATTAGTGATGGTGGTGCTGAAGCCACCTTGTTTTCTGGTGGTACTGATGCCACCACTTCTGATGCAGATCCCTCGGATTCAGAGTCTGATTGGGCCGATTGCTATGATCAGATGCCAGACCTGAGTCCATCTGAGCCTATAGATGAGGAGGAGGTAGAGGCAGAGCAGACCAGAGACAATGCAGTTGAGCCGCCTTCCCCCGATCCAATTTGCGAGTGTACGCTTTCACTTTCCCAGGCAGATTTGGCCGACCTTGCAGCTTTCATTCAGTTTCTTCCGCAGCCAGATTTGTCGGCACCCAGCATCCCAGAGCTGAAGCCGCTCCCTACTTCGCTGAAGTATCGATTCCTTGCGGGCGAGCCAGAGATGTACCCAGTCATCATCTCCGCCGAGTTGACTGGAGAGCAGGAATCCCGTTTGATGGGGGTTCTTGAAAAGAACCGCAAGGCGATCGGATGGAGCGTAGCAGATCTCCATGGGATTAGTCCATCAGTGTGCTCCCACCATATCTATCTCGAGGAAGGGGCGAAGCCGTCGCGTGAGTTCCAGCGGCGTCTGAACCCCAACCTGAGAGAGGTTGTGATGAAGGAAATATCAAAATGGTGGGGTGCAGGTTTTATTTATCCCATTTCCGACTCCAAGTGGGTCAGCCCCTTGCATGTGGTGCCTAAGAAGACGGGCATCACGACTGTGATCAGTGAGTCGGGAGAGGAGATCGCTACACGAGTACCCACCTCTTGGAGGGTTTGTGTTGACTACAGGAGACTCAACCAAGCCACCAAGAAGGACCATTTTCCCTTACCTTTTATTGACCAGATCATTGAGAGATTGGCGGGGAAGAGCCATTATTGCTTCCTGGATGGGTACTCGGGCTACAACCAAGTGGCCATCGCTCCTGAGGATCAGGAGAAGACCACCTTTACCTGTCCCTTCGGCACATACGCTTTTCGACGCATGCCATTTGGGCTATGCAATGCCCCTGCGACTTTTCAGAGGTGCATGCTGTCGATCTTCTCGGACATGGTAGGGGAGTGCTTGGAGGTCTTCATGGATGATTTCTCGATCTACGGCGACGGATTTGATTCTTGTCTTGACTGCCTAGATCGAGTACTCCAGCGATGTATTGAGTATCACTTGGTGCTATCTTGGGAGAAGAGTCACTTCATGGT
This sequence comes from Ottelia alismoides, assembly GCA_037367405.1. Lineage (NCBI taxonomy): Eukaryota > Viridiplantae > Streptophyta > Magnoliopsida > Alismatales > Hydrocharitaceae > Ottelia > Ottelia alismoides. The sequence continues at coordinate 25,882 of JAZKJV010008659.1, read as the reverse complement.
GACTGAAGGGACGGTGCTTGGCCACATCATCTCCAACAGGGGCATGGAGGTTGATCCGGCCAAGGTTGATGTCATTAGGAAACTCACACCACCGTCCAATCTGAGGCAGCTACGGTCATTTCTGGGGCACGTTGGATTTTATAGGAGATTTATTCATGATTTCAGCAGGATTGCCCGACCGTTGACCGACCTCTTGACAAAAGACACCGAGTTCCTTGTCGATGACAAGTGTCTTTCGTCATTTGCTACTCTCCAGCAGTGCGTTATTGAGGCTCCTGTCCTCCAGCCGCCTGATTGGTCTCTCCCATTCGAGATCATGACGGACGCCTCCGATTTTGCCGTAGGGGCAGTGCTGGGACAGAGGAGGGATGGAGTGCCATTTGCTATACACTATGCTAGCCGCACATTGGATTCCGCCCAGCGGAATTACACGGTCACAGAGAAGGAGATGCTAGCCGTGGTGTTTGCCCTGGATAAGTTCAGATCATATATCATCGGATCTAGAGTGACTTTGTTTACAGATCACACCGCCATCAGGTACCTCATGGCAAAGAAGGATGCCAAGGCCAGACTGACTAGATGGATCTTTCTACTCCAGGAGTTCGATATTGAGATCAAGGATAAGCCTAGAGTCAAGAATGTGGTGGCGGATCATCTCTCCCGACTAGAGCAGCCTGAGGATTCTGAGCCGATTGACCCTATTAGAGATACCTTCCCAGATGAGGCGATCCTTGCTATCGCCTCACTCCCATGGTACGCTGATATTGTGAACTTTCTCGTTGTTGGGAAAGTCCCACAAGATTGGCCCAGGCAGAGACTTGAGACCTTCCTTGCGAAGGCCAAGTCCTACCATTGGGAGGATCCCATCCTTTACCACGAAGGAGGGGATAGCGTCTGGCGTCGGTGTATTCCTCAGGAGGAACACCATAGCGTCCTCACTTACTGCCACAAGCTTGAGGCGGGAGGACATCATTCTGGGAGGAGAACGGCACAGAAAGTGCTCCAATCCGGCTTGTGGTGGCCTACCCTCTTCAAGGACTCAGATGAGTTCGTGAAGAGGTGTACTGACTGTCAGAGGATGGGCACTTGTGGACAGCGTGATATGATTCCGATGCAGCCCATTCACTTCTGTGAGGTTTTTGACGCATGGGGCATCGATTTCATGGGTCCATTCCCTAAGAGTCAGGGATTTGAGTACATTCTGTTGGTCGTAGATTATGTGAGTCGTTGGGTGGAGGCTATCCCCGCCCGAGCCGCTGATGCGAGGACAGTTTGCAGATTTTTGAGGAAGCATATCATCACGCGGTTCGGGGTTCCACGAGTTCTTATTTCTGATGGGGGATCTCACTTCATCAACGACCAGGTGAAGGCACTTGCTAGCGAGTTCGGCATAGATCATCGTGTTGCTACACCGTACCATCCACAGACGAATGGTCTAGCCGAAGTGTCGAATAGGGAGATCAAGACTATTCTGCAGAAAGTCGTCCGCCCTGACCGAAAGGATTGGTCACAGCTTTTGGACTCGGTCTTGTGGGCATATAGGACGTCTTTCAAGACACCTTTGGGCACATCTCCCTTTCGCCTCGTATATGGCAAGCCATGCCATTTACCTGTTGAGCTGAGGCACAAGTCACTTTGGGCAGTCACAGATATTATCATGGATCCAGATGGTATGGGAGACCAGAGGAGGGCAGAGCTAGCTGCCCTGGAGGAGCTTAGAGATGCAGCTTTCTCAAGCAGCCTACATTATAAGGAGAAAGTCAAGGAGTGGCATGATTCTAATATCAGCCACAAGCATTTTGAGATTGGACAGAGAGTATGGCTGTTTGATGCGAGGCTTAGATTATTTCCAGGGAAGCTACAGAGCAAATGGAAAGGACCTTATCTGGTTAGGTAGGTACACGACAACGGTAGCATCGACATATCCGAGTTGTCTTCTGAGAGTACCTTCCGAGTGAACGGCCAGCGGCTCAAGCCATTTCTAGATCATGAGCCGCGGGTCGCTGATCTTGCCCCTATTCATTTTGCGTGAGACGTGGTCTTTGACTCACATCTAATGCATCTCACGCCTGGGTTTCACTGATCTTCCGCTGTATATAGATCCAGATGTCCATATCATCACATTCCTTAGTCCTACATCCCCTTCTTCATCTTGTGATTATGCTATACTTAGGGTGCACTTTACCCTAAGTATAGGGGGGATGTGAGACCTTTCGGGTATTTCTTTTGTTTCTGTCCATCCCTGTTTTGCTGCCTATACTTAGGGGCATTTCACCCTAAGTATAGGGGGGGGGTAGACCCTGTACATTCTCCACTCGGTTTTCCCTTCGTGTACAGCCTGCTATACTTAGGATTACTTGATCCTAAGTATAGGGGGAAGACCCGAGATCCTCTTGACTTTTCATCTCCTTTTGTATATAGCCTTTCTTTTCACTTCCCTATACATAGCACGAGTTATGTCTTCTTCATCGCTCTTGACTATGAGGACACCGTTCGAGCTAAGTATAGGGGGTGTGTATATATTTCATATATACTTTAGCCATAACTCGTACTTTGTGTGAGTGTGTTAATAAATAAAATGGCTAAAAACCACAAAAATTAAAAAAATTTTCATGTACATAATCTTCTTTTATTTGCACATACATAGCTAGTGTACAAATTATTTTTGTAAAAATGATTTCAAAAATCTTGTGTGTAAAGCTTGTGTAAATATTTTTGTATCAAAATTATGTATATAGTACAAAATTTTTCCAAAATGTTTTGAAAATCAAAAGTTTGCAAAAATCTTGTGTAAATGTGTGTAAATATCTTTTTGCAAAACTTGCACTTCATGCATCATCATTCATGATTTCAAAACATTTTTCAAAAATTTTTCATGATTGTAAAATATTGTGTAAATAAGCATCTTTTTGTACATATGTATATAGTTTTTCTCGGATGATAGTTGACATTTAAACTAGCCTGGAATCAAATTGAGAAATGGAGCTTGATTAAGATCTTAATCCACCTAATTCTAAGAGGAACCTTATAGGGCTTAGGTTTAAGGCTTTTCAGGTCCATGGTGACTTAATTCTTTGAGTCCACTAGACTATGATCACATGTCATCTCAATGAGCCTAAGTAGAGCACTTAACAACAACACATGACTCATATAGATTATGGCTTTACTTGGACAACCGCACTATGCACCGAGCTCTCTACGGATGAGATGGTGAGGAGGCAGTCTTCCTTGACTTGGGGTAGCATATGAGGGTAGTACTTCTAGGCGGAACCTCTCTTCTTCTTATAGTGAAGGAAGTGCGTCTCAACTTGGTCTGGTTGCCATGAGGTCTAACGATGGGAGTTGTGGGTTGCAATAAAGCTTCAAAAGAGGGATAGTCTACTGGCTCAAGAGGAAAAACTCCTTGTATATATGCTGCACATGTATATGTTGTATAGATGCACTCAAAAAAAATGTGCAAAAAGAAAAGAACTCCAAAAAAGTGGTGGGTCTGAGAGAAAATGATAATCCCACCGGAGTATGTATATAAGTGCAATAAGCAAAGCTTGGTTTCATGATCCACCTGTTGTAGCTTGCAGCATGGAGACTTGGCTACACTGGTCAAGCTCCCAAGGGTACTTGGCTACACTGGCCTTGACCCATTCTCTTCTTCCCCCTCTTCTTGAGCCGGTTGTACTTGAACTTAGAAGGGAATACCCCGCTCCTCGAGGAAAGAGTGGCCAGATTGAGGTCATAGAGTTACCTTGTTAGGGAGGGTTGTCAAGTTGCCATTTCTGAGGTGGAGAGCTTAGACCTCACTTTCACAGGACAAGAAAAGATTCATGGTCTTCAGGGTTTGTGATTGATGACTTGTTCTGATCTGGAGCATTGAGGAGTCTTGGTTATAGATTAGTGGAACTTAGAGGCTGTTAGGTTTTAAGCTTAAGTCTAAATAAGGTTCCGACACATTAATAATCCAAAGATCTGATTAAGCTCCATACCTCAATTTAATGAAGGCAAGTTTAATAATCAACCTTGATCCATGTACATCCTCTTTTTCTTTTTCTTTCTTTCTTTTTCACTTCTTTTTCAAATAAGTGTTTGCTAAGGGACTAGCAAAGTATAGTATAGGGGGGTGATGAATACCCATTCATCACTCTTTATTCTTATATTTTAGCTACAAAAACCTATGCAAATGCATGTAGATACTTGTAAATAGGAATAATTAGCAAAAGCATGCATCTTGTAAAAACCTATAATTAGCATGTTTTTGTGCAAAAATAAAAGAATAAAGATGAAAAAGAAAAAGAGGGAAATATTTAGAATAAATATTGAGCAACCTAACCCAAGGGAGGGCTCAGCATGGGCCTGACCGCATAAAAGCCAAGTAGAGGGAGATAGGGGCTCATGTGTAAATATCTATGTAAATAAATAAATTATATTTTCCTCACCCAAAAATATGCTTGTACATATTTTGTATATATTTAGAAACTATTAAAAACAAAATAAAAATCTAAAAATCAAAAATTCAAAAATGCCCTTTCACCATGTACATAGACCATGCCTCCTTATGTATTTAACCTTGTAAATAAATTTATTTATTTCCAAACTTTTTGTAAATATTCTATGTTATATATATTGTAAATAAAATAAATAAAAAGAAACAAAACAAAAAAAATCAAATAAAAATAACAAAATTAAAACAACAAAAATATATTGTACATATGCCATGTACATAGTTGTACATAACTTTTTATTTCCGCTATGTATATAAATAATAAAAATAAAATAAAAATATCCTTTTATTCCTCATTTTATTCTATAAATAAATAAAATATAAAATAGGAATAAAAATGTATAAAAATAACTAATTAAAAATCAAAATTAAAAACCCTATATTGTACATATACCTATATATAGCCCTATTATGTAAATACCTTATTTTTATTTTGAAAATTAATTAAAAATCACCAAAAAATAGAAAAAAAATAAAATAAAAATATTTTATGTTTTGAGTTTTTAATAATTCGGTCATTTCCTATTTTATTTTGAATTTTTAAATTATTTATGACGTGGCCTCTCCTGATTGGTCCACGGGGATGTTGACCCCCCGGTCAACTCCCCCCGCGGACCCTCTTCTCTCGCGGATCGGGCTGTCGACCCGATTTCTCCGATTTTTCCCCGCCTGATCCGCCCGCCATTCGCGCAAACCCCGGGTCCTAATCCTTCTTCTTGCATCCGAGATCATCACCCGGGGGATTGCATTGGGATCCGCGCTTCACGCTACCCTACCCGATCGAATCTTGCCGGACCCTCCACGGTATATAGTCTGAGCTCCGCCGCATTCTTTTTCCATCTTTGGCTCTCCACCCTTCATCCCGTGACCTCCACAGCAGTCCCTGAGGTGACAGCTCTCGATTGCCCGTGTCGCAGCGAGGAGGGGGTGGCCGGACCATCGATCCGGCGATGTAGCGCCGCCGTGCTCCGCCCAGTGCAGGAGCTCGAGCCTCAGGACCGAACGACCTTCGAGGCTACGACCGGGAGCTACCTCAGCTCCAGCCTAGTCTACTTCGCCACCCAGGTAACCTTCTAGCTTTCCTATTTCGCATAATTTCTAGGTTGCCCCAAATCGTAGCTCCGCCGAGTTCCGTCGATTCCGGCTATCTCGCATACCCTTTCGATCATCGGAACCCACGTTCACCATCGCCTTTCCTCCACGCACCTTCTCCGCCCCTTCGTTCAACCCAGCTCGCACAGGAGATGGGGTTCGAGCTCCACCGTCCGTCGCTCGCCGGAGTTCGCTCATCCCGACGCACAGATCACCTTCACGCCGCCTAACCGGGTCGAGGCACTTTGCCCTCGACCCGCGACGCTTCTGAGCTACTTTGCAGGTCCATAGGAGGCCATCTGAGGCGTCCCTACATCCAGGCCAGGAGCTTTCCTCCGCCGACCTCGCCGGAGCCCCTCTAGGGCTCGGCTGGGCCATCGGAGGCCACCAACAGCTGCGGAGCTTCATCGCTAACCTTCTCCGATCTTCAGAGGCAGCTGAGGAGGACCACAGCACGCGCACGAGGCCGGCGAAACTCGCCGGCCACCTGTTCTTCGAGGACCCTTGACCACCGTCCGATCGCCCTCCGTGCTCCAGTTTCCATCGTGACCATCCATCCATCGAGGAGCAGTCACCGTCCGATCGTTTCGAGGGTTGATCTGGACCGTAGAGCAGAGAGAGAGGCGCCATTCACCAGCACCCGTCAGATCTGCCACGCGTCTCGCTCTCGGACGTCGATTGGGCCCACGTGCGGAAGGAGAGAGGCGCCCGCGTCCAGAACCGTCCGATCAGCCACGCGTCCATCATCTAGCCCTCGACGTAATAAAGGGGTAATTTACCGTAGGCCCCCTCTTAGTTTATGTTTTTAGATTCAGTCCTGTAAATATTTTGTGCCTTTTATTTACGTTGGGTTATTTGCACACTGGACCCCGTACCTTAGCTTATTTGCATTTATGCCCATGTTTGTGTGAGCCACGTGCGTCGTCACGTGTATATTTGGTGTAATTGCAACTTTAGTCCTGTAGTTCTGGATGTTCTTTAATGAATGAAAACTTTTTGGTAATTGCATTTATGCCCCTGTGAGTGTTTAATTACGCATGTGCGCCTATTTTGTGGGTTAATTGCAGTACAGCCCCTGGACTTTTTGGTACGAGTTACCAAAAGGTCCTCGGACTTGTTTTTCTTACCAAAAGGTCCCTGAGTGCCCCAGGCACGTGCCGCGCGCGTGCGTTGCTGAGAAAATTGCACCTGGACCCCCAGAACTTCGGGTATTTGCACTTCAGTCCCTGTGCACAGTGCCCTCTTTTGATTTTTGAATAAAATATCAAATCACCTCCAAATTCGATGAAAATTTGACACATGGATCCTGCCATGTTGTAGGATTTTTGAGAATTTTTGAGGACATTTTTTATTTTGTTTGTTATTTTTAAAAATTCAAAAACCTCTATTTTAGCTACTGTCTAGAATTAAAAATCTCAAAAAAATATAAAAACCCCCTAAAAAATTCCACAAAAATTAGGTACCGTTTCTTTTGTGTTTCTTGATTTTCTAGCCAATTTTGGCTATTTTTCATTGCTTAAAAACCCTAAAAGCTCAAAAACACCTAAAAACTCATAAAAATTCTAGTAAATAATCTAAAAACCCAAAAACAATAATCTTGGTGCTCAAATTTTCTTAGTTTTCTCTAGTATACAGGAAAATTACCTCCAGGTCCCTCTGAGATCCTTAGACGTTTTATCTTTGGATTTTGGGCCTGGCTGGACAGTGCCTTGCATTTTCAGTACTGTTTGATTTTTAGAAAATAAAATACACATTATAAAAATCCCAAAAATTCACCAAAAACACTGAAAAACCTGAAAAACATAAAAACATTTTTGTTTGATTTTTTGCTTGATTTTTGACACATTAAATAATTAGTTGAAGCTTGCTTGATTTTGTGTTTCTTTTATTTTCTTCACATTTACAAATCCAAAAAAAATATAAAAGTCATTAAAAACCACTAAAAATATTTTATTTTTATTTTATTTCATTTTTACTACTTTGTAGGCCTTTGGCCAACCCGTGCTCCTTGGTTTCGACCCTGGGTGCTATACCAGGTTAATCTCATAGCGGGACCGCTTCACGTTTTGTTTTGATCTTTGATTTATTTAGCGGTTCGATCTTTTTCTTGATACATGGTCTGATTGCTCGGGTCACAACGACCCTATTTCTGTACCTCATACCCTAGTGATCAGGCCTGTTATCACTATCCTCCACATCATCGTCAACAACACTGTAACTGAAATCATAAGAATCATAATTGGGTAATGCTTGGTACTGCTCATTACTCCTCTGTGCAACCACTGATCTTGTGTATCTTCGGTTGGATGGTGTCTGAAGATGTGTCTCTCTTCCTACACACGCTCTTGTACGCTTGATGCTTGCATGCTCTACAACCTCCGGGGTTATCCCCACATCAGAAGCTCCCAAATGATTGCTCCCCATACTGGTGTAAGGCTCTTCTCCCTTCTCAGGTACGAAGACTTCTCCTCTACTTATCATATGAGGTTCTTCGTCTCCAAGAGAGATCTCACCCACATGTGCAGCCTCTATCCCATGATCACCCACAGGTGCAGCTTCTGTCCCACGATCACCCATAGGTGCAACCTATGTCCCATGATCACACACATGTGCAGCCTCTGTCCCATGATCAACCACAGGTGCATCCTCAGTTCCACTATCACCCACATGCACTCCCTCCATCCCACCATCTTCCACATTTCACCCTCATGATCCCATCAGAGTCCCCTGCTTCGAAATTAAGCCATTTCCAAACCTTGTCCGCGACTCCTTCCTTACCCATGTTTTCGTCTAGCTGCTCGTATGTAAACGACAAGGTCATCTTAGAGCCTCCAACACCACCATTATCCACATCCTGGAGTTGTGGCTCCATGGTGCCTCGGGAGTTCTTCGCAGGCGTTACGAGATCTACGATGCCTCCGGGGTTCTCCGCACCCGATACGGGATCGGCCACCGAACTTGCGTTCTCTTGCTGAGAAATTCCTTCGCTTGGATGTAACTCAGAGCCTCTACGTCTGTCATCCCCACCACAAGCTCGATATCGATTCCATCGTTGTGTGCATTGAACATTTCTGTCATATCGTTCTCATTCTTAATCTCTGCAAACTTGCTCCCTCTTATGTGAGGGATCTTATATTTCAAAGTGATCGTATACCTTGGCTCCCAAGGTACGATCTCAGAGATTACTTCCATAAGATCAAACCACGAGGTAATGTCCGGATCGATCATGATCCTCTGTTCAGTTCCAAGCAAATACTTTTCTCCTTTCATTCCTCACATCCATTTGAAGTAGCCTCCATGTCTAACGCACACGGTGAGGATCCCATAGTGTCCACTGAACCAGCCCGTCATCAACACCTGCATGTTCGATACCAACAAAAAAGTTGCCAAGAAGTTTCTCGACCACAACACAAGAGCATGCATTCTCTAATGCAATAAACTCGGATTCTATTGTATACCGAGCAAAGCATGTTTGATTGGTTAATTTAAAAAAATAGCTCCACTTCCAAGATAAGAATATATCCAATGGTAATTTTTGACTCATCTGAATATAGGGTTGAATCTGCATCATAATATCCTTCAAGAACTGAAGGATCTCCACAAAGCATTGATAGCCCATTGCTTCTTTAAGATATTAAAGCATTTTCGGCAGAGTATCAAATACTCTCTTCTTAATTTTTAATATACCTGCATAACTTTCAACAACATATACAATATCTTGTCTAATGCATAAGACATTCGATAATTTGTGCAATCTAATTTGAAGTATACTAGCACTTTTACCTCGTGTTTTTTTAATAGACACGAGTTGGTAGTAAATGGAGCGTTTATCCGCATATTTTTCCAATATATATAATAATCACGTAATGGGAAAAAAATATAATTAAAGTTTATCACAAATATTTATCTCTCCCATGTCTTTGATATCAAACGAGCAGTTAAAAAAATTAGTTTTTGCAATCCCTCCATTCATGTTACATATACAACCTCAAGGTATGTACCGCTTATAAAATAATAACTTTTCCGTCATGATTTGAAATCAAAAGAAATTTTATGTAACTGACATACAGAAGCATGTAAATTGCAAACGAATATAATGCTCAAGTTGTAATGAGGAATACTATTATTGGTAACATTGACATTTGAATGCCTCACGAAGTAAATTATCTTAAAAGATAAAACAAGTTTATGAGATATGTGATAAATATCCAAATTCCCCCACACTTTTAAACATTTCAATTTTTAAATCCACGACCACATTATAAAAAAAATCCCGTCAACATTTTTTGACATTACGTGGAATCGAAAAAGTTGCTCAACTACAACTACATCTAAGAGAGGGTATTTGGATAAAAGAAATAACGAACCCTCCAAATCTATTCTTAAGATTGTAGGTAAAATAATAAGATAAAAGTATAAATATAAATATATAAGGAGGGTTAGATAATATCGGATTTGAAGAAATGAACCAACTTGCCGAGACATGCAAAATGCACTGACCTTAAGAATATATTCGTACCCCACGGAGATTCCGATGGTGCAATCGGTATTGGTACGACTACTCTCTAGGATACAACGACGAGATCTCAATGAGTATACACGTACCAACATCGAGATCTATTGAGCAACAATAGATCGTTCCTTCGTAATAGACTCACTCAAATAAGATAAGAGGAAACATAGATAGAAATGTTGTGTTGTTCTCATATAAAATACCCATATATATAAGGATGTCATACGTCGGTTACTAGGATTACATGCAAATCCTAAATGCATATGAATGCACCAAATAGCCGTTCTAGAAAAGATTAAAGGCGCTAATTAATATTCTATGTTAACAGCTTTACAAAAAATCCAAACTTCACGTATAGTCAACGTTTGGAGTAACATCAAGTAGATATTAAGAGAATGTAAAAAATGGAAGGTCATTAAGAAGATAATTAAAGAAGATATAACGTATATGTAAAATTAGGCTCGAAACCCAACAGATATGAAGAACGTTGCAATATAAAAGGAAATACACAATTTAAGAAATCTCACCACCACATGTAACGTGTGCACCCAAATTAAATTCATCATGCACCCATAAATATACATATATATTTATAATCATGCAATTATTCTCGTAAATCAAGTATAATGTATGTATTTGAAATAAAATATCAATAGAGATTGCATTCATGATAATAAAAATGGTAAAGATGGGCTAGATATTGATTTTGAAAGAGAATTTCAGAAGCATCTTGAAGAAAAAGAAAGCGAAGAAAGTATAATAATGCCTGATTATTATTTTGGAGAGAGATGTGGAAAGGATGACTCTAACTTTGATATCTTACAATGGTAAAAAATGCAACGTCAAATTATGAAATCCTCTCCAAAGTTACAAGAGATGTATTAGCGATTCTAGTTTCTACTATTTTTTGTAATCTACTTTCAGCACGTTCTTGATCAATTTGTGGTTCATTGACCATCAAGCTTGCGGAATGCTTAAAATGTTATTATGATTGATTGAAATCACTTTTTTCACCCGTTGATATGGAAGAGAAACTTGAAGAACTTGATACTTTAGATAATTATAAATCTATAATGTATGTTATATAGTATTTCATTAACTCCATTATTCTAACTATAATTAATTCTTTTAGCGTATCAAGTAACATTTGAAAATGGCATCACTAGTATTTTATAAGTTTATTATGATCTCAGTCGTTATGGTTAGTAAAATAAAGTCTTTTTTTATTTAATAACGAGTATGATTATTGTTTATTTTTTAAAAATCCTTTGATAGGTAAAAGGTATGATGTTAGAGGTAGTCAAAGATGATCAAGAGTTTGTCACATGATTTCATCTTTATGTCTTCTTATTTTCATCTCTAAAATTATCACAAACTATTATGAGTTATGCTTTTATTTTGGATGATTATACTTTCTCAGTACTTGATTGTGACTTGTGATTGTATTGCCACGTTATATATGATTTATAATTTTATATGAGTTTTTCATTTATATACTTATTATAGTGCATCGAAATGGAATTGCAACTACTAGATGTTTAGATTGAGCAATAACAATTTATTTTATGGATGATTAGTTTTCGTGTATTATATTTTATTCACGATATCATATTTTAATTTATATTCAACATTTTTATTTCTTCTAGGTTAGTTATAATTCCTAATTGATATACACGTACTTGCAATTTTATTCAAAGTCAACTTTATACTTCTAGAGTTTCTACATATTACATGTATGCTATTAAGTTATACAATCAATGGTCATACTAAATCCTCATCATGTATGTATTCTCAAAAAGTAAATATCATTTTTCTATATATATATATATCCAATTATCAATTTTATAACCATGATTCAATTGTCAAGATGTAGAGTGCTATAAAGGTGGTCTTAGATTATGAAGTGGCAGTGATCAAGTATTAAAAATTCGATCCAATCAAATCCAATTTGTATTCCATTGGAATGACTAGACTGTGACTTATATATTTAATGGATTGGATTAGAAAAAGGTAAAATATGTAAAGTGTTGATTGGCACTGATTAAATCAAACTCATGTCCAATCCGATCCATATGCACCTTTGGTCATTTTATATGAATTGTTTGGTATTGTTGATTGTCTTCCAACATGTACATGGGATAATGATGAATCCACGATTCATCATCTCAATATATTGATCTTAGCAAAATCTCTGAGTAAAATCGTCAATAAATGTCCATAAAATCAATAAATTAACAAAATGACTATGTAAAAGATACACTAATTATTGTATATTATATTGTATAAAATAAATTAATAATAAAAACCGTAAAATAAATGAGTTTTCCCCTATAAATAGCCCAAAACTTCATGTATTTTTGAAATTTATTTTTTTTCAACTCTTTTTTATCTAATTCTTTCTCTAACTTATTTATAAAAATATATAGAAAATACAAAAATATAAAACAAATTTCACCTCAAATAAATACTCGTAGATCCCAAAGAGAAAAAGCCATAAAGTCCAACTTCCTGGCCAAATTCTCGCTCCGTATGAACTCTGAATTCATCAAACTCACTTTTAAAGTTTAATTAGAAAATTATCTATCCAATGAAGTGGTTTCATTAAAATCGAAGCTCGTTTGCAAAATTTGAGTTTTGAGACCTAGGTGTACATTGTATATAATGTACATATTCTTCTTTTCTCATTTTTATTTACTTTTCTTGATTACTAAAAAAATCAAAAAAAAATCATTGTTGTGTTTTTTAAGAGGGGGTAAAAATATACTGGCGATTATGTAGCCCAGATTTCCTTCTGCACTTTTGTGTCTGACCTCTTAGTAATGTTTTTCCCCTCTATCAATTCCAGCCTAAATTCAAGTATGTAAACATTACATAAATAAATTTGTTCCAATAAATTACTTCTAAGTCTTTCAATATTTCTTCTTGTCATATACAACTTCATTAATTATTCAAATATTTCCTGATATCTTATTGTTTTATTTTCACCCATCATGTTTCAAGAATATTATTTATATTATATATATCTTTAAAATTTTACAATAAAAAATTTTATGCTGTGAAGCACGGGTATGCACCCTAGTTTATTCCTAAGATTCATATTTTGTTGTATCGTCAGATTGCATCGATTTAGTGTAAATTTTGAGCATGAAGAGTGTCGAAATGGATATGGGTCTTATATACAAGTGTAGGCATGTGCATGCACATGGAAGATACGCTAGGATCGACTGCGATATTATGAAAAGGGTATAAGTATGCACGAAGTAGTTTTATTTGATAGAATCTTACGAGCTTTATGATTGGAGGTTGAAACATGATCAAAGATTAGAGCAGGTGGTTGAAGGTTATTGAGGAATTAGATTTTATTAACGTAGGATACACGGATTAAATCTTGGGATATTTACAACCATGATCTTAAGTAATTTCATAATTACCCCAGAAATCCTCTGTAATCATGAATTACACCTATGATCTTGAATAGTGCTTAACTCTTACATTCATAATCCCATGTAAACTTCCATCCAATATTTCGTTGGAGGCCGACCCCCCACAGCAAGAACTCACGTCTGCTGCAAAACCCCCCGGTCGTTGGAGGCAGACCCCTCATAGCAAGAGCTCGACGCCTGCAAGCTCCCCTGCTTGCCAGCCTCCACACCCCCTGCCCCACCAACATCACTTTTCTCATGTGTGTTTGATATAACTTGATATTTCAAATGTAAAATCGTATGCGTGGATGTATATTATTGAGTATCTGAACTATGGGGACGTCACGGTTTAGACTCTCTATCTTCTTAATGCCATACTTCCATTTTAAAATTTAAAAATATATATAATGTGGGGATACCGTTTTTTTCATCCATTTCTAACATTCCACTAGTATTCTCAGCGGCATGTGGACATAGAGCTGATAAAAGAAAACGTCATAGTGTGCATCTCTCAACATTACATCTGTTAGTGGTAACATCTAATGGATGTCTATGAGATGGATCTCCATAGTCACTGTCCATGAGGACGGAGTTCACGCCAGTAATTATTCAATTACCGCCAGTAATTATTCAATTACCGTATGGCAATAGTGTAGACTCGGAAGAAAAGATGTAGCAACATCAACCAACTACCTTTAAGATAGGTTTATCATACCCTAATCAAGGCAATTACACTCTAAAGAGACTTAATAACTTCCCTCGTTAAGCATGAGTTCATCTCAGTCATGTTGAGCTTGGAGTGTGCATAATGAAGCTCCGCATCTATATAGGTCATGTACTCATTGAAGTGTATGTTGCAATTTCGAATCGCAAAATATGTTCAAGAAGACAAACCATGGAAGAAAACACGGATCGAAGAAGTGCTCTCATTAAAATCGATCGAATAAGCCTAAAAATTGGTAAACCTAAAATTCATGGACCATGTTATATGTGTTCTAGCATTTAAATGGCGAAGCCTTCTCCCATTATAAATACGTAGGATCAGCTACATTGATTTTTGCTCAAATCCATGTTGAACACTATTTTTTACGTTGACTGTCGACTATCTAACACAACTCCCACGTGAGGGATTTGAACCCTTGTCTTTTCTTGCATGATGTCTTGAGTTATTTTGTTGCAACGTTGATGCATCTCTTCTCACTTGAAATGGAAATCCATGCTTTTTTGCCGAGATAGAATATAGTTTATTTTGTTTGCAACAACAAAGGGCTCCCACTTCTTTGAATTCAAGGGGGTACTCAAAAGCAATGATTGAGGCTGCTTTAATTTTGTGGAGAGAAACGAAAAGAGACGGGACAATGATCACGTGTTCATGACCTAAGCATGACATGATATGCCATTTGCTATTTGAGCTTGAGGTATTTAAATTTGGAGATCTTTTGCATCTTTGTCCCTGCGAAACTTGCTAATGACACTTTATTCTTTCCCGCTGCCAATAACACTGGTCCCACCAAATGGTTATACGTGGGATTCGAACTCTTGGTTCTTTAACTGAGTTTAACAAAACAATTGGTTAGGATTCAAAGTATATCAAAAGGAAGAAATCGTCATGGATTCATTGGATTGCCTTTTGAGTCTGTGCGTGTTATTCTCGTCTCATGAGCTTCAAGGAAGGATCATCTTTGTTGATCAATCGGCCTCGACGTTGATGGTACATCCCACCGAGTCTCGTCATTGTATCACAGAGAATAGTTGTATGTACTGATGGAATCTCCGTATGGATACGAATCTATTCTTTATCGTCAATGCATTTTCCTTGCATTGCCCACCCGATCGTCGCCGCCTCCTAGCCCTTGTGTCACCCTTAATGTCGCCTCTCCTCCTCGTGTTGCCCTACTCCCCTCTCCTAGTTGTCGATGATGGTATTGGATGCATAGATGAGAGCATGATCTAGTCAAGGACCGTGATAATAAAAATTAAATAAAATAATATCAAACTTCAATACTAATCATTGGATTGTACTTTCAGTTTGTGTTTACTTAGATGAACTCATGAATGGCTGAGTTAGTATGATATGTTGATGGCAGGGTTATAGTGTAAGACGGAGTAATATTATAGCGATTGTGGAATAAATATCAAGATGTCAGGGATTAAGGTATTTGTGGTAATGGTTCACAGGGTTGTGTTTAGGGTGGAGCATTGGGCTGGACCGGTCCGGATTTGATCCTGACTCGACTAGCAAAAGTTCGAGCCCGGTCCGAACCCGATGTACAAATGGGCCGGACCCGGATCCTCATTTTTCAAAAATATCATGCTCGGGTTGGGCCGGGCTCGAACCCGAAGTACAAATGGGCCAGGTCCGGGCCCTCATATTTCAAAATATCATATTAGAACTAAATTAGGGGACACTGATTTAAAGTCACAATACATCCAATATTTCCTTCATCCATCAATAATAATATTATATCGTAACAATACATCCAATATTCATGTGTTATGGATGAGTTATATCCATAACAATAAATTGGAATCAAAATGTAACTTCATGTAATCAAAATAAGTGCGGGTTGAACCCGGCCCGAGCCCGACCCGAACCCGAACCCGATCCCACGGGCCTTGGGCCGGGCTCGGGTCCTCAGTTTGCTGAAAAAAGTGGACCTCGATCCGACCTAAGATCCACAGAAAATTGATGGGCTCGGGCCGAGCTTTCCCGGATTAGGTCGGGTCGAGCCGAATGCTCCACCCTAGTTGTGGTTTAAAATTTTCATATTGAAATGCATATAACACTATCTTCTTTTTTCCCTTATTTATCATCGGTGCACATCAACCTGAATAGATCGGATCTAATTTCAGAACTTTTCAATCCAATCCCGATTTAGAACATTATATTTCAGTCCAACCTGATCCACTTAAACCTCCCGATCAGTTTAACGAGATGTGTCTATTTATCAATCTCTTGATATAATTTTTATACATACAGATTCCCTTTCATTGTTTACTCTTATATTTACAACACTTGATATTTAGATTATGGTTAGATGATCTGGATAGATTTAAACAAAAGAGTATTTACTGTAATAGTCAGTTTTTTTCTATATTTTAATCTTAAATCTGTTTTTTCTTTTTATTACTAACGTGATGTTGCATGTTAATGAAAGGGTTTCTATCAGTTGTGCTCTTCTGAGATATTCTAATATCAGTTGTGCCCCTTCTTTTTTGGGAATATCACTTGTGCCCCGACTTCTTCCCGTTCTATCACTTATACCCCTCGAGTTAGTTGCCGTCCATTCTCAACGCAAACGGACGTTAACTTTGAGGACACAAACGGAAATAAATTAGAAAACATGAATTGTGGGGTCTTCGTACCCTATCACCCTCTCACATGGCCTCCAACAATGCCGCCCACAACGCTCCGCCGCCGTCGTTGAGATCGACGCTGCCGTCGACTCCCTCAAGGCCCTCAAGCTTCACGTCGCCTCTGCCTCACGCCAGCTCCAATCCTCCCAGGCCGGCCTTTCCCTTCCCCTCCTCTCCTCTTCCTCGAGCTCCCCACTCCTTCGCCTCATCCTCTCCTCCGCCCCGAGCTCTCCCCTCCTCCGCCCGCATGTCACCCTCCTCTGCCCTCTTTTCTCCTCCGCCCCCATCTTTCCCCCTTCTCCGCCCCCATGCCACACTCCTCCGCCCCCAGGTCACCTTCCTCCGCCCCCATCTTCCCCCACCTCTGCCCCCTCTTCTCCTCCGCCCCTAGGCAACCCTTCTCGTCCCCTCTTCTCCTCTGCCCCCAGGTCACCCTCCTTCGCCTCCATCTTCCGTCCTCCATCCCCCTTTTCCTCCAACCCCAGGACACCCTCGTCTGTCCCCCCTCTTTTCCTCCAAGGAACCCCTTCTAATCTCAACAGCCACCCCAGCCCCTGCCGCCTATGGTCGATCTGAGGTACAAGCACCACTCCCAAGGTAGTTGACTATCACCGCGGTTGAAATCTCACGGCTCACGTCGGTAGCAAGAGGCTATACAATCCCTACCAAGATATCCAGACGAGCTTGGACATCTTGTCTGGGTGCAGGAAGTGGCAGAGCATGGAGGAGGGAGGACGGAGTAGATCTGGTCAGGTTCGAGGGCCTCAGAGAAAGGGTTGGCAGAGAGGGAGCCATTGAGGTCCATGTCGTTGGCGCAACAGAGTCTATTGTCAGCCTTATTCCTTCTCCTCCCCTAGTCCCTCCACCCCGATTTCCTCCATCCAGCCCCTTCACCCCCACCCACGAAGATGCTGCCACCACCCACGTCGTCGACTATTCCGAAGGCTGACGCGGGGAACCCGAAGGCCGACACGAGTAAGAAGATGAAGATTTCCCGTTTTACCCCTCCTAACCTCACCATGGTTTGAGCATACCATGGTTAAGTTCAAATCATTGACGGTCAAAGTAACGGAGGGGCACAAGTGATAGAACGGGAAGAAGTCAAAGGCACAACTGATATTCCCAAAAAGAGAGAGGCATAACTAATATTGGAATATCTCAGAGGAGCACAACTGATAAAAACCCTTAATAAAATAACTCGTAACTGTTAAGGTTGTGGGCGGAATTTGTAAAGCGAATGAAGAAAAAGAGTTGTAAATTTAATATCCTTTCCTACTCTCAATTTTCTATACATGAATAAATTAAATAACACGCCCTCTTTAGTTAGAAAAATCATGGATATGTTAGTGTACAAACATATTGCCAGATATATCATAGATTTTGATATCGGTCTGATTCAATCAGTAATTCAATGTGTTTGTTTGTTGTTCTATAGAATGAGAATATGGGGTAATTATTATGGAATAATTAAGGGATATTTACGCCCATAATCCCGAGTAATTTCATAATTACTCCAGAAACCCTCGATAACCACGAATTATACCCAAGACCTTGAGTAGTGCTTAACTCTTGCACCCATAGCCCGTGTTAACTTCCATCTAATTTCCCGTCAATTATGACGGTATCCGTCAAGTATTTTATATTTTATACCCTTCGAATTCCCTCTATTTACAAATGAGATAACTATCCCCTTCCTCCTTCTTCCCCGTTTCATCCCTCCAGCACCCACCTCCGCCCACCTCCTCCTCCCCTACCAACCACCTCCTCCGCCCCTACCCCGCCTGCAAGCTCTCGTTCCAATACCCCCCTCCCGGTCGACGCCTTCCCCTGCCTCCTCCCAATCAGCAATGGCCCCCCACCTCCACATGCAAGCTCCACACCCCCCGTCTTCGCCCGCAAGCCCCAGGGTCAGAGCCAGGACCCCCCCCCCCCCCCCCCCCCCCGGGAGCCCTCCCCTCCCGCCTTCGTCGGCAAGCAACACCCCTCTCCCCCTCCCTAGGTTGGAGCCCGCAAGCCGCAGGGTCAGAGCCCTCCTGCAAGCCCCTGCGTCACCCGCCAAGCCCCAGGTCCCTCGCCCCTCCCTCCCCTCCCGCCTTCGTCTGCAAGCAAGCCGCTCGGAGCCCCCCTTCCTCTCCTTCCTTCCTTTTTCTTTTTTTTTTTATTTTTGATTAGTCCCAACCGTTAGATCATAAATTGGTTAGATTAACTCATCCATCTGGTTGATTTTTAATGAATCAAACTAACAGAAGGTCATGTGTGTAAAACGAAACAATTATCCAGGGTGGTGTAATTCATGATTATCGAAGGTTTCTAGGGTAATTACGAAATTACTCAGGGTTATGGGTGTAAATATCCCAATAATTAATAAGAGAACAATTGACAATTGGTGATTGATTAGTAGGATTTTTGTCATTTGTGTCCTTCGTAACCTCCGTAGTATTAATTATGCCCCTCCTATTTTGAAATATCATTTGTGTCTTCGAAACTCTAAGTGCAAAATTAGATGGGCTGGATTCGAAAAGCACGGTAGGACCTTAACCCTATTAAAATCGGACTAACCCAAACCTGATAGTAGAAGTTTTTAAGCTTCGCCATTATTTCTAAAGACCTAATTCGAATGAGTCCAACTTAGTATTTTTCGCACTCTTGTGAAAAAGTCCAAAAAAAAATTTAGTATGATCTCATGAATTAACCTTCAAGATAGGTAGAAAAATAACCTTCTTATAATTTAATATCACTGAGCACCATATGGATTAGAGGTTGAGAGAACATTCATTGTCACAAAATTGACCTAAAGCAATAAATTGTTTAATATCCATTATTGTCTCCTCAATTGTTAAAATTTATAATAATGAATATTATTCATTGTTTTATTTTTTACATTTGCTAAGAGGATAATATACGTTTCTAAGGTGATTCGTTGACTTTTCTTGTAAACATGGCAACGATGAGCACAAAATTTAATGAAACAATCAATGAATAATTGTTGTTATATGAACTTTAATTTAGCAACAATATTCATTTTGTTTCGAATTAAAAGTTTGAAATATAATTTTACAATGAATGGTATTTATTACTAACTTACTATCATTGCAATTAAACATTCAAATTATTCGTTGACATAAGCCAATTTTATTATAGTGGTTGTACGCTGATTGATCCATCACATGATTATGTGGATCTAACCGTCAATGTAATGTAAATTGATTCCATGAAATCTCAAGTACTCAAAGCACTATCTCATCTACATTTGGTTGCAATTATATAACACAGAAAGGCATATTGTCACAATAATAAAGTTGACTTTTGGTGAGGCTTACAATTTGTATTCGCTATCATAAGAAGATGTGATATTTTTAACAACAAAAAATTCATTACAAAATTACCTTTTTTTGATCTTCTAATTCACAACAGATTGTTATATTCACTGCTACCGTTTTATATAATGACAATAATACGTTATTTTTTTGTTTATATACTAATTGTTGCCAATTTAGCAACGACGAGGTTAATCTATTGTAAAGAAAGTTATCTAACAATCATTATGATATGATTCCTTACAAGAAATATAACAAGTCTTCGACCATTGTTCAAATTTAAGAAATTAAAGGCAATTTTATAATTCTCTTTATTATAAATTTAATATATTAAAAGATGGAATCAATAATGATCAGATCTCGCATATGAAAAACATGAAATTTTCCTTCATGTCTCGGTACATCTCTCTTCTCGGGTAGGAGCACTAATGCCATTTTCGAACTAGTGGTGAACAAGATAAATAGAAAGCATGGGACATGGAGTAGGAGAGCGCTTTCAAAAAAGAGAAGGGCCTAATTAGCAAAATTGCTGGTGGAGGGAATAACAAGCTTTTAAAATGTACCATTCAACTCAGGGTTTAAAAAACCGGATCGGACAAGTCGGTTGAATCGGGAACCGGCCCCTGATCAAGTCGATTATGTGTAATTAATTTTAAAAAAAGAAAATAAAAAATCAGGTCTGATTCAAATTGACTCGGTTTTGATGGTTTGACAAATTTTCAAAAAACAATGGTTTAAATAATGAAATAATGGGGTTTTTATCACTTGTGCCCTTCTTAAACTTCTGCGATATAAGTTATGTCCCTCTCTTTTTGGAATAAACGTTGTGTCGATACTTTCTTAGAGTAATTTTATAGAAGCAACTATAAATAATTGATTACAATATTATATTCATATATAATGCTAGAAGATGTGACTAACTTTTGTAGAGTTTTACTCGAAATAGACATTCATGTTATTCTATTGAAAGATTTGACATTTTAAACGATTATTTCATTGATATATAAATACATATTTACATACATACATACATATATGTATGTATATGTATCTGGTTTTATCGATTCAAAAAACCGGTTCGACGGTCTGATCAACAAATTAAACCCGGTGCAATTTTTTCGAGTCAATAGGATAGATGACATCATGCTGGCATCATTACCGGTCCGACCGATTTGGACCGACGGTCCGACTTGATTGGACCAAATCAAAGACTGACCGATTCAGTGTCTATTGAATTGGAGAAAATGTTGCCTTCTAAATGAGGAAGATGGCCTTGGGAGGGTTGGGGTACCCCTATGAATAGTAAACTATGAAGAGGATTGGGAGGGTTGGAAGGAGGGTGTAACACCAACCCCAAACATAATGCCATACCTAAAACTCACGAAGTGTGGATATGATTTATAAATGGTGGGAATTCGGGACGTTACAGAGGGGTACCCTGGGTTGGGCCAACCCAACCCTGCAACCAAACAAAGCCTTAGTTTGGTGTAACAAACTTCTAACAAAGGTCAGATGGGCATCGTGAGGGATTTCAATATCTAACAAAGGATAGATGTGCACATCTTTTCTTCCGATATGAGTTTATGTCTAGAATTTTGGAGGAAATAACTGGTCAGAGATTGCAAATCTGTAATTTTACTCGTGGCGAAATACTAATGTGGAAGAAGATGGACAAGCTATTTTGGACTTGTGACTCGTATTGTGGTGACCATTGTTTGACGGGAATGGCGAGAAAGAACAGGATAATTCGTGAAAGAACTTTGCGGAGAATCATGTGATGTATCAAGAATGATATTGCTTTATTATTTTCTTGATGTACTTGTAATCCCCAGATGGCGAGAGGTGTAAAAACACTTCTTTGTGTATTGTTCTGTAATATATACCGAACAATAAAATTACCCTTTCTGTCAAAAAAATACTGAAATCCTACAGCAGAATCGAATGCAAATTTAAGGATAGCAGATTTCTCGAGAACAGTCCAAGGGATCTGCGGCCATTGCATGTGGTCCATCCATGCATGTGGAACCCATTACATAAATAAGATATTTGCTGCATCAATGCATGCTATCCCGCTCAGATTTACATAGGAGGATAGGATATCTATCAGGTGCATGCGTTGGTTATTTTTTTAACTTAACCCCCTAAGAAGGATGGGAT
This sequence comes from Ottelia alismoides, assembly GCA_037367405.1. Classification (NCBI taxonomy): domain Eukaryota; kingdom Viridiplantae; phylum Streptophyta; class Magnoliopsida; order Alismatales; family Hydrocharitaceae; genus Ottelia; species Ottelia alismoides. The sequence continues at coordinate 3,529 of JAZKJV010008659.1, read as the reverse complement.
CATTAATTGGCATCCGGACAAGACGTGGGCGTTCCCTGCTCCCCCACGCCACCTTAATTACAGGGTTAAAATTCTAATCACACGTAGCCCTCCCTCCCCTAGTGGCAGCCATACAGCGTTGATGTGCAGCAGCGAATGATCCGCAGGTCAAGTGGTGCTGCGTAGGGGAGTGGTGCCTGCAAATCATGCACTTGCTGCACTTGTAGATTGTATGGCGTATGGATAACGGGGACGCGTACGCGTGGTAGAATAATGACACCAATGCACTTGGGGGAGACGACGTACCCGTGAGAGTGATCTCATGTGGGCCTGCTTGGTTGGCAGTTTACCATGCATGGTGAGTTGTATTGATACTCTTTAGAATATATTTCTTTCTTTTTAACATTTTAAACCATTTCAGATAAAAATATCAAAAGCATGATCAATATAACAAATAAACAACATGGTGTTTGCATTACATTTATGATTTAAACCTCCCTAACCATTTAAATAGCTTCAAGTTACAGAAGAATCCACCATCCGACTAACCTTTTGATAGGAGGGTACTCCTCCATCCAACCTGTCCCCCACATTGTTACCAAATAGACCAAGTGCAGCATGTACAAAGATATGCACGTATACTAATATGGGTGATTACCATGTTCTTATCCGTTTTTAACGCAAGGCACATGTACTACACTACTATGCATTGACTTAACATACTAAAAAAGCGTTCGATTACGGTGGACTATCCTCGACGGTTCTACAATAACCGGCGTCATTTGATAGTTATGTTGGCAGTTTCACAAACAACTATCATCGATAGTTCTCACTATTGTCCGCAGTTTCGTAACCATTATCGACTGTGCTAATGGTCACAAACCCAGTTTCGAGTCGTCAATACTCTCATTTACCGTATTTGATTACTCATCAATAGCTTTATCTAATAATAACTTACATTTAGAAAAAGACTGCAATAAAAAATCTACATCGAGAGCATTCTCACATTTTTTTATTCATAAAATAAGGCTTATATAGAAACATGTCATATCATATTTTTCTATGTGTACATTAAGCTGAAGAAAAATAACTCAAAAGAACCACAAACTGTCTTATACTATAAGCTACTAAGGTCGGTCGGCTGGCTAAGATCCTTACGATAGCTCACCGACACATGTTTGGTTTCCATAAGTCATATATGGTAAAGATTAGTATTCACTAAATAACAAAGAAGAGAAAAGTAATCAAGTAGTGTAGTTTAAAACTTACTATACCCGAAATTTCATTTCTCCTCATTGGGTTAATTCATATTCCTTCTACTCTACGTCAAGGATTAGTCCGCGCATTTTACCTACCTCTCATGGACTCCAAAGCTGTGTATACTTTCGGATTGGAGATTGCGTTGGTATGGTGAGCTTATGCTGCCACAAGTCACTTCAACCAATCCTCCAATATTACGTTGACAATTTCCTTTTTGTTTTATTATCTAGGATTCCAAACTCTCATTCTGTCAAATAAAGAAGCACACCATATTCGAGGACCTGATAGCTTAAAATCACATGCTAACATTTAATCATTTATACCAACGATTTTAAATACATGTTATGGTGATCCAACCATTATCAAACCACTCGTACCTCTACATAGCATGACCACATCCTCAGTCAGTTAATCCGCCTAATGGCAGTCGAGTACAATGCTTTGGAAATAATTTATTTCTCGTGCTCAACATATCCAGTTAACTATGTACCACCTAGGTATGACCTACCAATACGGATGCTCTTCTGACAAATATAAAGGTTGCATGTCCGACTTGTAATATCTACTTCAAATCTTCCTTATCGTAAAGATAATACAAAAATTGTAACTGGATCTCATTTATGCCATATAAATTTTCAGCTAATATATAATATTGTACAAATATCACAATTGTTACAATGATGATTCATTACCCCAATTTTATTTTAATAATTATTTTATAGTAAATCATGAAGCAAGAATATCAACATTCTTTATAAAGAAGAATATAGTAAATAATAATTTTATCAGGTTTAAGTTGAAAATCCAACAACATGAGACATGATTTCGTTCCCCAAAGTGTTAGCTTTCACGTGTGTTGCAATCTACTTTTGTTTGTTTTCAAATAATGTGATCAATGGCTCTTGAAATAATTGAAAATCTATGTTTGCATCAAGAACACGAAGAACGTGAAGAATGTGTGAAGAACACGAAGAACATAATCTCTCAGAATTTTGGTAAAGTTTCCACTTATATCGGGTGATATTTCAAGGAAAATTTCAACAAAATTTCCCCTTACATCGGATGATAGTTCAAGGAAAATTCGTCAGAGTTTCCTCTTATCAAACGATATTTGAAAAAAATAAGACTTGAAAATAAGAAGAAAAATGTTGCATAACTGGTACAACTTGCATCATGGGTGGGTGACGCGTACGTTCACCGGCGGCCCAGCCGTCCGCACTCAAGTAGGACCTTACTCATGTTTCTACATCAATAGGAGTACTATTAATATACAACGAAGAATCGGTTAGTCTCATGTCATGGACGAGTGAAGCATATCTACTGACGGTACAACCGCCCGCACTCAAGTAGGACTATTCTCAGATATCTTCCTTATATACTAATACTAATATAGGAAAGGAAAAGAACTCGAAACCATAAATCAAGATAGACTTACTAACCTCCTATACGAAGACGTCGAGGAGAGGAGCATATCGTTCTCTTTCTCCTCTTCTTCTCGGCAATGCTTCTTCAACCCTAGCCTCAGGGATGGTAGTGGATGGAATGAAACTTGGAGAGAATGAATAAGTAGGGGGTACGTATAGGCTCCTGATCCTTGAAAATCATGGTTTGGAATCCATAATTTTCACCAATGATTTTGTCCAAAATTATGATTTCCTTCAATACCATGATTTCATGGTCCATAATTCTTCCCATGATTTTGCTAAGGACCTTCTATTAGCGTTAATCATGATTAATTAGTATTGATCATGATTAATTATTTTAACTACAATTAACATGTTAAATCATGATTAACATTCATTAACTATAATCGGTAAACTTAATGATTATTTGTATTCTTAGTTAGGATTTATTCATACTAATGATGAAAGTTAAAAGTAATGACGGTTTAACCTACGCCAACCTCTTTTGCATCCATAATTCATAACCATTCGAAACGACCTCCGATTCAGACAAAATAAGTTCCATTAGATTCGACTCGTCCGGCTGGATCTAATATCCATATATATGATAGGTAGGGATGAAAACGGATCGGATACGGATCGGATATGCCTATTTCCATATCCATATTCGCTTCATCTATATCGAATACGAATACGAATACGGATATGATTCGGATATGCATTATGGAAACCATATCCGTAAAAATACGGATACGAATCCGAATCGGATATTTATCGAATCCGAATACGGATCGAATAAACAGCGGATCCGAATACGGATCTAACGTCGGATTTTCGGTGTCATCATTGAGATTATCAGGTTCAAGTGAATCTTGAGACATCTCTCA